>SJXQ01008977.1:329814-352322 GCA_006408695.1 Aepyceros melampus | reverse complement strand
AACCTAGATGTCCATCAGCAGATGAATGGATAAGAAAGCTGTGGTACATATACACAATGGAGTATTACTCAGCTATTAAAAAGAATACATTTGAATCAGTTCTAATGAGGTGGATGACGCTGGAGCCGATTATACAGAGTGAAGTAAGCCAGAAAGAAAAACACCAATACAGTATACTTACACATATATATGGAATTTAGAATGATGGTAATGATAAACCTGTACGCAAGACAGCAAAAGAGACACAGATGTATAGAACGGCCTTTTGGACTCTGTGGGAGAGGGAGAGGGTGGGATGGGTTGGCAGAGTGGCAGTGTAACATGTGTGATATCATAAGTGAAACGAATCGCCAGTCCAGGTTTGATGCAGGATGCAGGATGCTTGGGATGGATGCACAGGGATAATCCAGAGAGAAGGTGTGGGGCGGGAGGGGGAAGGTGGGGGTCGGGATTAGGAGTTCATGTACACTCGTGGCTGATTCATATTGATGTGTAGCAAAATGAATACAGTATTGTAAAGCAAAACAAACTAAAAAATAAAAATTAATTAAAGAAAAAAAAATTTTTCCAAGCAAGGCTTCAACAATACATGAACTGAGAACTTCCAGATGTAAAAGCTCGATTTAGAAAAGGCAGAGGAACCAGAGATCAAATCGTCAACATCAAATTGATCACAGAAATAGCAAGAATTCCAGATGGACATCTACTTCTGCTTCATTGACTACACTAAAGCCTTTCACTCTGTGGATCACAACAAACTGCAGAAAATTTCTTAAAGATATGGGACTACCAGACCACCTTACCTGCCTCCTGAGAAATCTGTTTGCAGGTCAAGAAGCAACAGTTAGAACCAGATATGGGACAATAGACTAGTTTCCAAATTGGGAAAGTAGTACTTCAAGGCTATATATTGTCACTCTGCTTAGTTAACCTATATGCAGAGTATATCATGCAAAATGAGACTGTATATTATCACCCTCCTTATTTCACTTATATGCAGAGTATATCATGCAAAATGCCAGGCTGGATGAAGCAAAAACTGGCATCAAGTTTGCAGGGAGAAATATCAGTGACCTCAGATATGCAGATGACACTCACCACCCATATGGCAGAAAGAAGAGGAACTAAAGAGCCTCTTGATGAAGGTTAAAGAGAAAAGTGAAAAAGCTGGCTTAAAACTCAACATTCAAAAAACAAAGATCATGGCATCCAGTCCCATCACTTCATGACAAATAGATGGGAAAACAATGGAAACAGGGAGAGATTTTATTTTGGGGGCTCTAAAATCACTGCAGGTGGTGACTGCAGATATGAAAGGCTGCAGTCCATGGGGTCACTAAGAGTCAGACATGACTGAGTGACTTCCCTTTCACTTTTCACTTTCATGCATTGGAGAAGGAAATGGCAACCCACTCCAGTGTTCTTGCCTTGAGAATCCCAGGGACAGCGGAGCCTGGTGGGCTGCCATCTACGGGGTCGCACAGAGCTGGACACGATTGAAACCACTTAGCAGCAGCAGCAGCAGCAGCTCCTTGGAAGAAAAGCTATGATAAACCTAGACAGCATATTAAAAAGCAGAGACATTATTACTTTGCCAACAAAGGTCCACCTAGTCAAAGCTATTGTTTTTCCAGTAGCCACACATGGATATGAGAGTTGCAAGATAAAGTAGGCTAAGCACTGAAGAACTGATGCTTTTGAACTGTAGTGTTGGAGAACACTCTTGAGAGTCCTTTGGACTGCAAGGAGATCAAACCAGTCATGTCAAAGGAAATCAATCCTGAATATTCATTGGAAGGACTGATGCTGAAGCTGAAGTTCCGGTACTTCGGCCACCTGATGTGATGAGCTGACTCGTTAGAAAAGCCCCTGATGCTGGCAAAGACTGAAGGTAGGAGGAGAAGGGGATGACAGAGGACAAGATGGTTGGATGGCATCAATGACTCAGTGGACATGAGTTTGAGCAAGCTCTGGGAGATGGTGAAGGGTAGGAAGGTGTGCCGCAGTCCATGGGGGTCACAGAGTTGGATATGACTGAGTGACTGAAGAACAACATTGTACAAGAGTGGTGACCAAAACCATCCCAAGAAAAAGCAATACAAGAATGCAAAGCGGCTGTCTGAGGAGGCCTTACAAACAGCTGAGAAAGAGTGAAACAAAAGGCAGAGAAAGGGAAAAATATACCCAACTTAATGCAGAGTTCCAGAGAAGAGCAAAGAGAGATAAGAAAGCCTTCCTAAGTGACCAGTGCAAAGAAACAGAGGAAAAGACTATAATGGGAAAGACTAGACATCTCTTCAAGAAAATTGGAGATAGCAAGGGAACATTTCATGAAAATACAGGCACAATAAAGAACTGAAATGGCAAATACCTAACAGAAACAGAAGAGGTTAAGAAGATTAAGAGGCAAAAATACACAGAACTGTATAAAAAAAGGTCTTAATGACCCCCAAAACCACAATGGTGTGGTCACTCACCTAGAGGCAAACATCCTCAAATGTGAAGTTAAGTGGCCCTTAGGAACTATTACTATGAACAAAGCTAATGGAGGTGATGGAATTCCAGCTGAGCTATTTAAAATCCTAAAAGATGATACTCTTAAAGTGCTGTACTCAATATGCCAGCAAATTTAGAAAACTCAGCAGTAGCCACAGGAGTGAAAAAGGTCAGTTTTCATTCCAATCCCAAAGAAAGGCAATGTCAAAGAATGTTCAAAGTACTGCATAATTGTACTCATTTCACATGCTAGCAAGATAATGCTCAAAATTCTTCAAGCTAGGCTTCAACAGTGTGTGAACTGAGAATTTTCAGAAGGCATAAGCTGGATTTAGAAAAGGCAGAGCAACCAGAAATCAAATTGCCAATATCTGTTGGATCATAGAAAAAGCAAGAGAGTTCCAGAAAAACATCTACATCTGCTTCACTGACTATGCTAAAGCCTTTCACTGTGTGAATCACAACAAACTATTAAAAATTCTTAAAGGCATGGGAATACCAGACCACCTTACCTGCCTCCTAAGAAACCTGCATGCAGATTGAGAAGCAACAGTTAGAACAGGACATGCAACAATGGACTGGTTCGAAATTGGAAAGGGGTATGTCAAAGCTGTATATTGAAACTCTGCTTAATTAACTTCTATGCAGAGCACATTGTGAAAAATGCTGGGATAGATGAAGCACAAGCTGGAATCAAGATTGATGAGAGAAATATCAACAGCCTCAGATATGCAGATAATACCATTCTAATGGCAGAAAGCAAAGAGGAACTAAAGAGCCACCTGATGCAGGTGAAAGAGGAAAGTAAAAAAAAGCTGGTTTAAAAAAAATTCCACATTCAAAAAACTAAGATTATGACATCTGGTCCCATCATGGCATGTGAAATAGATGGGGAAACAATGGAAACAGTGGCAGACTTTATTTTCTTGGGCTCCCTAATCAGTGCAGATGGTGACTACAACCATGAAATTTAAAAGATGTTTGTTACTTGGAAGAAAAGCTATGACAAATCTAGACAGAGTATTAAAAAGCAGAGACATCACTTTGCCAACAAAGGTCCATTTAGTCAAAAGTATGGTTTTTCCAGTAGTCATGTATGGATGTGAGAGTTGGACTATAAAGAAAGCTGAGCATCGAAGAATTGATGTTTTTGAACTGTAATGCTGGAGAAGACTCTTGAGAGTCCCTTGGATTGCAAGGAGAATCAAACCAGTCCATCCTAAAGGAAATCAACCCTGAATTTTCATTGGAAGGACTGATGCTGAAGCTCTGATACTTCAGCCATCTGATTTGGAGAGATGACTCATTAGAAGATACCCTGATGCTGGGAGATATAGAACACAGGAGGAGAGAGGGTTGATAGAGGAGAGATGGTTGGATGTCATCACCGACTTAATGGACCTTAGTTTAAGTAAACTCCAAGAAATAGTGAAGGATGGAAATGTGGCATGTTGCAGCTCCTGTGGTCCAAAACAGTTGGTGAGGGCTTAGCTACTTAACAAGAACAAAAGAACACAAGGACAAGCGAGGTTAGCATTCTTCATTCCAGACACCACCTGAGGTCAGATTAAAAAAACTAGAGAAACTCATCAAGAGATTACCTGAGATTAAAGAGTGCAGGCCCTGCACACACACTCTAATCTCATCATTAACTCTGCCCTTCAACCACTGCTATAAAACTCTTTATCAAGTTCTCCCAGTTGGGATACACAGTTTGAGAGCAGAAGCTCGCGTGTCCCTTTTTGCCTGGCAAAGTAATAAAGCTATTCTTTTCTGCTGAACCCAAAACTCTGCCTCCAAGATTCAATTAAGCATTGGTACACAGAGGCTACGTTTTCAGTATCTCTGACAACCTGAATCTCATTACAGCAACCTTAAAAAAATAAGTATTACTGTAATGTATATCTTATAGATGAAAAATTTAAACCAGTTAAGTAATTTACTCTAGATAAACAGCCCATGTAATTAACTGCCACACTACACGACTGTCTTACTGTGTGATATTGATAAATTTATCAGATTTTGTCTGCTCCCCATAAACTAGAAAAACAAAACCTTGTTAAAAGCTTTAGAGTAACAATCAAATCATAATTCTCTACTGAGCATACAACTGTAACCAAGTAGGATCCTATGGAGCCTTCCAGGGACAGACTTCTACCCCATATCTTCTGCTCTAGCTTCTCTCTGCAGTCTCTATATGAGCATCTGATACCTATTCCCTTAGTTGTTTTACAGATGCTGAAACCCCCACCATGCAGCCCCCCTCCCCCAGCCTACTGAAGACTAGGGATTGATAATGTTAACCCCGGTGACACACTGCCCTGTTACCTCACTGCCAACATATCAGAGCATTGCCCATGAGCTGATCACTTACCCTGGGATGCCCCTCCCTCACCTTGCCTTTAAAAATGTTTTGCTGGCTTTCCTGGTGGTGCAGTGGTTAAGAATCCACCTTCCAAAGCAGGGGACATGAGTTTGATCTTTGGTCTGGGAAGATCCCACCTGTTGTAGGGCAGCTAAGCCCACGTGCCCCAGAGCCAATACTCCGCAATGGGAAGCCACTGCAATGAGGAGTCCCCACTCATTGCAGCTAGAGAAAGCCTGCGTGCAGCAACAAAGACCCAGCACAGCCAAAATAAATGTTGTAAGTAAGTGAATAAATGCTTTGCTGCAACCTTTTGGGGACTTCAGTGTTTCTGAGCACTAGCTGTCCTGGACTCCTTGCTTGGAGCCCTGCAGTAAATGCTGTAATTCCCTTCACCACAAACCCGTCAGTAGATTGGTTTACTGCACACAGGCAAGTTGACCAAAGTTTGGTTCTGTCACAAAACTAAAGATTTAATTAACCCAGATTAAAAGATGATACTGTAAAAAATATACCATAAAGACAGAGGAAAGAAAGGTACTATCTTGATGAAAATGGGTGGGGAGAAGCCAGGCATGATCTTAAGGTCTAAAACAAAGTTTTCCTATTAAAGACAGAAAGAAATGGAAATGGTGCAGACAGCCCAAGGATTTTTATTTCAAGTTCATAAAACTCATGAAACATTTTATATCTACAACCTCCTCCCTCAGATAGCAATAAGGTTAAACGTAGAAACAAATTTGATGCAAAATATTTATTTCCTTCACGTTGCATTTTAAGGAATGCACGTTTCTCAAGTCAAAAAGCCGCTTACCCTCTCTCACAGGAAATTATGCCCAAAAGTGGGAGACATGTGGCTGGCCAGGCCACATAGCTAGGACACAGCCTAGCTGATGAGCACACATCTCCCTGTAAGAGCTAGGAGAGAACGCTCAGGCTGGCTTGTGTTGAGAATGCTAAGAGATAACTCATAATTTCAGAAGCCTGGCTAGCAAGCTCCTTTGATGATGGGCTTCAGCAGAGGGGTGGGGAAGAGGTTCAACTTTACCAGGAGGAGCAAAATGGAAGCTTCAAGTCCGTAGGACAGAAGTAGAAAAATAACCTCAGATATGCTTTGTTCCGAAGATTTACTAAGGGCACAAAAATGTGTCGATCATTGTTAGACTGTGATTACAGAAGAATGACGACTGTTTCCAAGGAGCCTACTCATAGTCTAGGGTGAGACAAACAAGATTTCCGATAGTCTCCAGCTATAGAGAGCTGCCAAGCTCACCAGCAGTGGAAGCAGAAAATATGGTTTCGTGATATGGAGGAGATGTTGCTTCTCAAGACTTAATAGCTTCCATCATGGAAGATGCAGGCTTTGTGTGAAGTGATGGCTCCAAGGACAGGGGGTTGGGGGCTGTGAGGCAGAGGCAGCAGCAGCCACAGCCCATGGGTTGCCAGGCTTATCGTAGGAATTCAGAGAGGAAAAAAATCAAAGCAGCCACATTTTAACAGAAGGAAGACAGCAGCTAGAAGACTTCCAAGCAATCACCTCTCCTTTACTTGAACTAGAGAGACATTTGAGGGACCAAAGTACACAATTAACCATGAACACACATTCTGAATGGTCCCTGAGACTGATGACCCAGAGAAAAAGTATCTGTTACCTGTGAGTTTAGAAAACTCTTTCATAGTAAGTTACAACTAATAAAAGCAGTTCTTGAGCTGCGAGGAAGGCCTGCTCCTTGTGCACATGTGCTCAGAAGCACACGTGACAATGTACAGTCAGACACACAAGTAAGAAAATACCTTAGTTACGGACGATAGTGATTTCTGCTAATAAAAAAGCCTGCTTATGGACAGCATATCACAAAGGAAACTGGCCTGCGCTGTCGGGTAGTTATCCCATTTGAAAACCTTATAGTGAAAGAATAGTAGGTAACGTAACTGAATTATTAAAACTGAACGGTACCTAAGAAATCCATCCACTACAGTAAATGTCCTACAGGTTTCTATAAATATGGAAGGAAAAGAAATGTGCTCTCGATAGATTTATTGAGATTAGCAGCCCTAAGCAGACCAGACTCTTAACAAGCAACATTTGACAAATCCTATTACTGTCATTTCATATAATACATGTTGTTATGTAACTAAAGTTTCTTAGCTATTTCCAATTGTCATACTCAGCTGTGGCACAGGGTACTTTATTATTTATCAGTTTTCACAAATCTCCAATGAGCTAATAAGCTAATGCTCTTAAACGCATGCCCGCTGAGAAAAACTTTACAAGTCACAGCACACGATGGCTCAAAGAGAATAGCTACATATTATAAAAGTAAAACTGATTTAAAGGTGAAAAAAACTCTATATTTAACATGCTTTAAAAATATTTTTAATATTTAGTATAATTTTTGAGACAAATTTTGATAATCCTTAAATTGAAGTAATGATTATTAAATACTGCTATATGAAGGTTGAGGAACTGTAACCATATTTTCTCATAAGGATAACAACACAAAGATACTGGAGAAAAATGAACTGATTACAATGGAAAGGGAGCTGCTGGCTGCAAACAATAATCTAAGTTTTGTATTTTAAGCTGTTTCAATAATAAAGACTGAAATCTCTTTCAAGTTAAAATATTTTATACTCTTTTGTGAACCCATGGACTGTAGCCCGCCAGGCTCCTCTGTCCGTGGGATTTTTCAGGCAAGAATATCGGAGTGGGTTGCCATTTCCTTCTACAGGGGATCTTCCCGATTCAGGGATCAAACCCGCATCTCTTGCTTGACAGGCAGATTCTTTACCACTGAACCACCTGGGAAGCCATTTTATAATTAGCCTCATTTTTATCCTTTAACTTAGCCATAAGCATTGTTTTAAGGAGACAAGAAATTTAAGAAGTTTTTTCCAGTAGTCTATGAATGCTTTTTCAATGTATTTTCAGTGTTTAATTCTTAAATTCCAGAAACAAAAAACAAACCAAAAAAAACTAAGAATTTCCAAGTTCTTAAAATATCTCTATCAAAGTTCTTAAGAGATTTTGCCAAGAAAAGCCTGCTACATTTAAAACAGTATCATTCCTAACTCCTGCTGAGCATCTGTCAGTAGGTTGTGGATTTCAACCAATTCAACCCACCATGGCCAGGAAACTGACAAAAATGATTTTGAGGTTCTGTGCCTACTGAATTTCTGTTCTTTATCCTCCCAACACCTTGGCACACAAGCCATCAATAAAAAATCTTGATCTTCCTGTGTGACTAAGCTTAAAAAGACAAGAAGGACACCACCACGAGAGACTGAACAGCAGATATTCCTAGATGATACGTTTTGGAAATGAGTTTGCTGGGCCATCTTTGCAGCATGTCAGAAAACGCCCACATCTTAGAACTTCAGCTTATGCTGGGACATCATATTGGCTGCTTTGCCACGGTTGCAGACGCTGCCTGGAGATATGTTGTCTAAAGCTCACCACTCAAAGTCAGTGCCAGGCAGTCAGCAGTTGGAAAAGCAAACTCGTGGCCTTCCACTGATCAGAATCTCTGACGTAGGGCCCAGGAATTGGCTTCAAGGAGCTCTCCAGGTGATTCCCATACTCACTGAAGAGCAACAACAACTTCTGTTCCCCTGTGTGCTGGATGTGGAACTTCAGCTAGAGACCAACAGGAGAAAAATGAAGTCTCTCCACACCAGCAGCAGGGGCCTCACTTTGGGAGCTTGCAATGAAGAGACTCCTGCCCAGCCCTCCAATGACTCAGCATGTCAGTTAATAGATCTCCTCTGTTCTCTGAAGGGTACTGCCTTGGGCAATCAGCCCCCGCCCCCTCCTCCCTGCCCAGCCTCTCATATAGTCTAAGCTAGAATGTTCTGGGCTTCTTTTTGATCTTTCTCAACATCCTCATTTACCCAACAACTTGCTTCAGCCAGGTGTCAGGGGTGAGCAGTGATTTTCCTGAGCTAAGAAGCTAGAGTTCCTGATAAAAACTCAAAACAAAATGAAACAAAACTGATAAAACTACATGTGTTATTAATTCCTGTACTATCAGTAACGAAAAGGAAAGATTTCTGGAGATGCCTGTATTTTAAGCCCAAGAATGAAACTTATAGCAGGATTCTAGGCACAGGGGGAAACTTGTAGAGAGGATACAGGTTTTGTGGGACACTCCTGAGAAATCTGTATGCAGGTTAAGAAGCAACAGTTAGAACCGGACACAGAACAATGGACTGGTTTCAAATTGGGAAAGAACATCAAGACTGTATATGGTCACCCTGCTTATTTAACGTATACGCATAGTACATCAAGAGAAACGCTGGGCTGGAAGAAGCACAAGCTGGAATCAAGATTGCCAGGAAAAATATCAACAACCTCAGATTGCAGATGACACCACTCTTATGGTAGAAAGCAAAGAACTAAAGAGCCTCTTGATGAAAGTGAAAGAGGAGAGTGAAAAAGTTGGCTTAAAACTCAATATTTAGAAAACAAAGATCATGGCATCTGGTCCTCCCATCACTTCATGGCAAATAGATGGGGAAACAATGGAAACAGTGGCAGACTTATTTCTAGGGGCTCCAAAATCACTGCAGATGGTGACTGCAGCCATGAAGTTAAGACATACTCCTTGGCAGGAAAGTTATGATCAGCCTAGACAGCATATTAAAAAGCAGAGACACTACTTTGCTAACAAAGGTCCATCTAGTCAATGCTATGGTTTTTCCAGTAGTCATGTATGGATGTGACAGTTGGACCATAAGGAAAGCTGAGCATTCAAGAATTGATGCTTTTAAACTGTGGTGTTGGAGAAGATTCTTGAGAGTCCCTTGGACTGCAAGGAGATGCAACCAGTCCATCCTAAAGGAAATCAGTCCTAAATAATCACTGGAAGGACTGATGTTGAAGCTGAAACTCCAATACTTTGGCAACCTGTTTAGAAGAACTGATTCATCTGAAAAGACACCAGTGCTGGAAAAGATTGAAGGTGAGAGAAGAAGGGGACGACAGAGGATGAGCTGGTTGGATGGCATCACCCACTCAATGAACATGTTTGGGTGAACTCTGGGAGTTGGTGATGGACAGGGAGGCATGGCGTGCATCCATGGGGTCACAGAGTCAGGACACAACTGAGCAACTGAACTGAACTGAGACAGCATATTAAAAAGCAGAGACATTACTTTGCTGACAAAGGTCTGTCTAGTCAAAACTATGGCCTTTCCAGTAGTCATGTATGGACGTGAGAGTTGAATGATAAAGAAAGCTGAGCACTGAAGAACTGATGCTTTTGGAGATTATTGAGAGAGTCCCTTGGACTGCAAGATCAAACCAGTCAATCCTAAACGAAATCAGTCCTGAAGATTCATTGGAAGGACTGATGCTGAAGCTGAAGCTCCAATACTTTGGCACCTGATGCAAAGATCTGACTCCTTGGAAAAGACCCTGATCTTGGGAAAGAGGCTGGCAGAAGGGGACGACAGAGGATGAGATGGTTGGATGGCTTCACTGACTCAATGGACATGAGTTTGAGCAAGCTTTGGGAGTTGGTGATGGACAGGGAAGCCTGGCGTGCTGCAGTCCATGGGGTCACAAAGAAGTGGACATGACTGAGCAACTGAACTGAACAGATCAGGAATGAGGGAGGCTGAGCTGGTCAGGTCTCCCTGCTTGATTTCTTACCTTTCTATTTAACAAGGACTGATTGAACAAAGAGTTCACCTCCAAATGGCAGTCTAATCATCTCCATTCACCTAGGTTTGTTACAACCATTTAATAACTCTAGCCAACCATGAGTCAAGTATTCAAGGTGTTTTAGGCTACATTTTGCTGGCTCCAGGAGCCCAAACAATGAACTCAAAGGGCATACCTGGGTTGGGAGTGACTTTGAAGGCCCTACAGGCCATAGTACTTTGAAGCACCCTGAAAAGTCCTGGTATTGTGCACGCTTGCCTCCTCCACCCACCCATTCCACCACCATATCTGGAGATGTGTGACTACAGGATGCGGGTGGTAGCTGGGAAATGGGGTTTTACAAAGTTTTCTACGCAATTCTGATACACATGCCTAACTTTGCCGGTGGATAATCAGAGATCAGTTATCTAAGTTTTATTATTGCACATTTTTATACAAATGGCTATGCTGTGATTACTGAAACGAGACATGATAAATACACGTTTTATTTCACATATGTGAAATGTTATTCAATACCTCAATTTGATCTACGCATGGTTTGATAAATACAGGTTCTCAACCAAAACATAGCTCTAAGCATGCAAAATCAATAGCTATTGTAATTTTTAATTTTGAAAATCTCGAACTTTACTGGCAACTCTTGTAACCTTGCACCATTCAAATGAAAACACAAACTGAAGACAGCTACATTTATTAAATGTACATTTTTTCATCAGTATGAATACTGACGACGCAAGAACACTGCAGCGAACAGCCTGCTGGGATGGGGCAATCATTTCTTTTCACCTAAAATACACAGTCAAGTTTGAAAATATGTTCTTCTGCCAGTTTAACCTTGGTGTCTATGATTAAAACATTTGAAGTAAATAAACCAAACTATACCTTTTGAATTTCAGCTGTATACAATGCACCTCTACTGATATGAAATAAGCCTGTCTAAAGTGGAGACGGTGGTGAATTTTTACAAAAAAAAAAAAACAACCCCATTTTCTCTTTTTATTTATTGTAGAAACAATATTACCACATAAAGAGAAAATTGAATTTACCCATAATCACACCACCCTAACTTGCCGTTTATGTATTTTTAATTGTTATCCACAAATATAACTTTTACAGTTGTAACTTGTGTATTTATACAGATTTGAGAAAATCACTTAAGTCTTAATATACAGGATTTTATGTATATTCCTCTTAAAGAAAATTATACAGTGAAAAACCTATAATACGCAGTTATGTCCATTAATCCCATCATACCCAAGAGCTTCAACCTTGCAGACCAAATTATAACTGCTTTTCCTCCTGCTCTTGAGCACATGAGCTAAGACAAGCCTCACACTGGTCTGAGTTCACCATCTGTAAAATAGCACAGGTAAAATATTGCTATGAATTTCTAAAGTTTTCATCTAGGTTGTTCAGCACATTTTCTTTGTGCAGTCTTTATAAAACCTTAAAATTACATCTGAAACATCCCCATACTAATCGTATCAATAATCTTCAATAATTCTTAACTATTATTCCACTTTTCTTGAGCTTGTTTCTAAGGCAAAGCAGTTAATATAAATGATAAACAAAGGGCATCTGTATCTAAGTATACAAGTAGAGTAGATTCTGTGATGGCAGAAATACCAGCCTGGGTTTATTCAGACATCGTCTATGTGATCTTGAGCCAATCATTTGGTCCTCTTGCTTTACTTTACTGTAAAATGAATGTTTGCACTCTCTCTCTTTGGGGTTCTTACAGCAAAAACCAAAATATAAGAAAACATTTTGAAATCCTCAGATGAAAGGAACTAAATTTTTTAAAGATTTCATTTTTATTACTATTCATTGAAAAATATGATTTATTAAACTGTATTCTAAAACTTATCTGTAGCATTCTGGTTAAATAGTCAGGAGAGTGTGCTGGTTTCATTTGGTGACACGCTGACATCTAGTGGAGATTTATGGTGTGCTACAGAGTACCACACACCCCACAGTAACCACACTTCTAGTGAGGACAGAGAGAAGCAAAAGCACCTTTGGGTCTTTATGCAACGCATCAAGAAAATATACAAATTAAAATACAGGCATACTTTCTGTGTATTTTTCACTTGATCAATTAGAAATATTAGCGGATTCTCTAATCAAAAGAAGTAGGAGGATGCAGAAGGGGGTGGAAAAAGTCATTTGCTGTAGTTGAGGAAGGTCTTCCAGGATCTCCCACTAACGCAGAGTTTAAAGTGAGGACCTAATTATGTGCTCACCTGCTCTTTTTTTTTTCTTGCAACGAAGGCAAGCAAGACTGGAGGGTGGGGTGGGGAAGAGGAGGAAAGGGACAGAAAGGGAAGGGAAGGAAGGAAAACATGCGAGAAGTAAGTTTTCTAGGTTTTTCATTACATCTATGAGGTATATTTTGTACCTCTGCGTACCAGAATTTTATTAAATCCAGAGGGAAAATGTCTTTCAGCAATGTGTGTGTAAGATATCTGGCTTATCACTGAAGATTTATCTAAATATAATACACTGCATTTACTTTGGAATAAAAATATACAATGTTTCTACTATTACACCTAGCTTTCATAAACATCTAGTGCCATTATTAAAGCACAGCTCTGTTTCCTGTCATCCCTTCCAAAGACTACAAGAAGTGTACGCCGAGTGGCCTTGAGAGGAAGTAAATTTGACCCTCACATTTTTAACACGTGACTAAATTAAGATAAACAAATACTGACTGGAAGACTGTCACAATCACATCAGATCAGCTTCAGTACAAATGTAAATGTTGTCTCCTCACCCCCGACCTCCTTAGTGAAAGTGCGAAGATCTGAGTCAAGCTGTTCCTACTGGATCTAAACCCGCCTGCTTCCTCGTTTTCTATTGAGCTTCAACCAGTGGATGACGGTTCTTGACACCACTGCTTAACAGCTTTAGTCCAATGAACAGGAAAGGCTGAAGAGGATGCATTCTGGAAGCTGGAATAAAGAATTTGTTTTACACTGCTGTGTGCTTAGCCTCTGGTTCTGGCAGACCCTTCCACCACACCTCTTCTGGAAAAAAAAAAAAAAAAGTAAAAACATCTTACTGTTGGTCTGGAGGAAAAACAGAATTAAAAGAAACCTCAAGGATTAGGACATGTGTGATTTTTCTCTAGAGAAGAACGTGCATGAGTTTGTTCCCACCATACCCTGAATGATTCTAAATTCTTTTAACTCCTCGTGTCTGAGAATCACAAGAATCATCTAGAAATGATTAGACCAGACCACCTCTCAAGTGTAAAATCTAGGTGATTATGGCAGCTACATTACTTAAATTATAATCGAACACTCTTATATAAATATGTATCATCGGTCTGTTAATAAAAAAAGAAATATACTCACTTATGTCCTTCTTGGTAATTAATAGTAAACTTCAATCTTCAGAGCCCAGAGACAAAAACAAACAAAAAACAACAAAAAAAGATGTGACACAACCTATTAGCACAAGCAAAAACAATGTTCTAATAGTGAAGCTTCATGCTGTACTCAAACATGTAATTATCCACACAATTTGCAACTGTATTGTTTTACTGCTTTAAAAAAGTCTCTCCAGATACTTTACACTGCCCAGTGTTCCACTACTAAACACATTTTCCCCATCACTACATTTCTGCAGTGTTGTTCACTGTTTTTTGTTCTTTTAGATAATTGAGAAAATTCAGGCCCAGTGAATTAAAAAAAAAAAAAAAAGTAAGTTCTACTTATAGGTTAAGACAGTACACAGAAAATGTGAGTTTAGTTACTCCATCACAGGCTGGTAGTTATTTTGGCTCCAGGGTTCAGAAACTGAGATCCAGGAGAATTGAAGTAATTGCTATTGGAATGTTTTACTCACAAACTATCATAATGTATCAATGACCTTTAATTACTCTAAATGATAATACAATGAAAATTTAAAAGTTGTGATCTATTCTTTCAAAAGTGTCAAAATGTGTCAGGTGGCAACTCTTGGTAATTAGTTTATATTTTATTCAGTGATAAAATGTTTTATTTGATGACATTTTATTAGAAATGATGATTTTAAAGATTCCTAGTCTAGAGGGGACCTGACCTCAGAGCTAAGGTTACTGTCCCTGTGTTAAATAAGCAGACGGCAGTGATTTTTAGAGATGCAACGAGTCACTTGGGTGTGTACATGTCCTCCTAAAGCACTCTTCTAGTTCCACTGTCCCATGTATGCCCACTACACAGTAGACAGGAACTAAGGCTTCCAGGTGTGTTCCAAGTTGCAGATAGTAAAGAAGTGACTCTTAAAGAGATCAGTCCATGAATGTGTTATATGAAATGAATCTAGAAAAGTGGTCAGGGTACCCTTCACAATACATTTGTCAGAAAAGAATTTACATTATAGAATCAATAAAAATACAGAATGCCCCTTTATTTGTGATCTTGGCTTCCCTGGAAATGTAGAAAAAATAGAGACAAGTCTGACTTACAGAATCCAAGGAAACTTTTTATTGATCTCTTTATCCTTTCAGCATTAAGAGAGCAGGCAAAACAGTATTTTTAACTCCAGCGCAAACGAGTAATCGTTTTCCCAAAGTTTAAATGAGATGGATATTTTCTCCACATCATAGTAACCTCTGCTAAATTAACCATCGACATCCTCCACCCATCAAAACCCAAACCCAGGGCCGACCGCAGAGCGACAGTGCTACTGCTGTTGCCCTGTAGACGCCCCATGGGCTGCTCCCGTGTTGTGGGCTACTGGGGCTGCTGGCTTCCCAACACCCAGTCACCCCCTAATGACCACAGAATTATGTAAGTCCTACTTTGGAAACACATGGAGAAAAGACATTTCCAGCTAATTATAAGGAAGCTCTAACAAGCTGCAAATCAAAAAGAATACAAAATGATTTCTAATTTAAGTAACAAAACACAGGGCTTTAAAGATGCTGTTCTTTGCAATCCTCTGCTGCAAAGTCGCTTCAGTCGTGTCCGACTCTGCGACCCCATAGAAGGCAGCCCACCAGGCTCCCCCGTCCCTGGGATTCTCCAGGCAAGAACACTGGAATGGGTTGCCATTTCCTTCTCCAATGCAGGAAAATGAAAAGTGAAAGTGAAGTCGCTCCATCGCGTCCAACTCTTAGCGACCCCATGGACTGCAGCCCACCAGGCTCCTCCATCCATGGGGCAATCCTCTAGCCAGGCCTTAAATAAGGAAACGCTGTCTTGGCAAGGTACCTGAGGAGAGGTGTTACCTGGGGGAATCACATGAAACTGAGGAGAGATGACCAACATGAGACCTAAAAACCTGTTTCTTCAGACTCACTTCAGTCACATTCAAAAATCCTCCCCTTGGATGTTAACTAGCCTGAGCTTAACAGTTAACTTTAAACCTGGAAAGTTTTGTGCCCATGTTTAAATGTGGCCAAATACTTGTTAGTCTTACTAGGAACATCCCTATAATGAAAATAAAAACAAGTGGTGCCATATGCCAAACTGATACAGTGCTTATCCACTGATTATGCACTTGCCTATGCTTGGAATGTCATCTTGTGAAGGTACTTACATATAGTTAATATGTAAGCTAAAACACTTTCAAATATTCAAATCCACAAAAAAAAAAAAAAAAGTACAAAGTTGCCCACTCATCACTGAATTATTCTGGATTGAACAGAAGGCTCAGTTTCAGTACTGCCAAATGCTCTTAGCCTCACAAGCAATGAACCATCTGTCTTGAAGCACCAAGTATATCAATTCAGATTTAAAATACTGGTGTGCCTAGCAAAGTATCTTAAGCTATCCATTTTCTGATGCTTGAGACTCACCACAGCCAGCAACAAGGTTATATGCATCAATACTTTGAACTGCTTGTAGTAAAAGAAATTATAAAATGTCAGAGCATCGGAGAGTTATAGCCCCATGAGCAGAAAGTCTTGAAGAAGAGTCAGATGATTAAGGAAGTTTTCTCAATGAGTCACTATTGCGATTTCTCTGACAAAATATTTTTAAGTTATAGAACGGCTGCCTTTGGCAAGAATGATTCTGGTATTTCACCAAAAACAAGTGCATGTGAACCTACTGCTGAAAGAGATGCTGCTTATCATGGGAGCATACTGATGTCATGACAGAAAGCTGGGCTTCAAAGGAGTTTGGACTTGATTCTGAAAACAGTGGGCAACCACTCAAGTCTAAGAGCAAGGGATGTGCTTACTCTAAGAAGATTAATGTGAGAACAGCATTAAGAATGAGTAGGAGTCCTTTGGATGGATGAGAGGGTAACTTAAAAGGCTCTGAAGATACGGGCCCGAATTAGACCTAGGACTGGAAAGGAGAAAATAGAACCCAAACATGACATCTGTCAGAAACAAGGAAAAAAGACAGCAAAGATCAGCCTGTAAAAGTGTAAGATAGTCTAAAGAATATTATTATGATTAATTTAGGTTAAAAAGAGTCACACCCTACTTAAGTTCAGGTAATTAGTAGAGCTGGATTTATAAATGTGCAATAATCACACAGCAAAAGTACTCTTCAGTAAGACTCAATAAAGAGAAAAGTTGACAAAGTATCTCTCACTTCCTGACTCTCTAGGCAAAATTGAGTGGTGAGCCAATTAGGTCTGTCACTGACTAGGTTTCAGAAAAAAGCAGCTAAATATGTTCCATTTCTTCTGTATGAATCTTGGGAAGCAGGAAGTCAGGACAGGAGCAGGGAAAGGCAAACAGAGAGGGCATGAGCCCTGGTCCTTAGCTCATTGAAATTTGCCCTTCAAATTCCCTACTACCAAGAGTAAGGTAAAGAGACAGAAGGCCTGGAACTGGGAGTGTCCTTCCATGGAACCAGGGCGAGAAGTGAGAGTAATAGGAGTTGGCATCTCTATGTCCTTCTCTCAACACTATGTCTACAAAGTAGCTTGCTCTATTTCCTAGAATCATCTGAATGGGCCAGAAAGGATTTTTGACAAGCCATCTTCCTGAAAGCGCTCTGTGCTTACCTAGGACATCTCTTTTCCTGACTAGGCTTTGATGAGCTCTTTAGGAAATGCATTTTCTTCCACTTCCAGCATTTAAGCATTAGTTATAAATACTTAAATCTGTTGATCTGAATTTCTAAATGTAGTTAAATTTGGTGTCAAGGTAAGATTCTTCAATGACAAGGAAAATCACCTGAAGAAAATAAAATATTAAGGTGCTTAAGATTCAACTCAGCTAACAGTTGCTAGCCATACTTGAGGAAAAAGAGCCATTCCAGATGCGCCTAAGGAAATTTTGATTACTTGTTAACTATTAACATGTAACTATAAAATCACAGGCTCATCTAGACAGACAACTTACTTAACCATTCGTTTATTCTCTCAAACATACATGACCCCTCTCCTGTTCATGGAGGACTCAGACAGGCACATGCACTTTGGTCAGCCCATTCTCTTTCAGCCAACAGCCTCTTCCTACTTAACAGAGGCGTAGCAGTCACAGGGAGCTTCCCACTATCACATCTAACTCCAGCCTGGACCTATCTCTTGCCTTCTGCTTGTTCTCCTACTAAGTACGGGTGGTATGATATGTTAGGTTCTCAGCAAAGAACAGCCACTTCACATCTATGCTAGATCACAGTTCCTTCTGCCTAAGCAGGAGAGCTCGAGTTTGGTGAAGGCCAATACTGCTTTAAGTGGGGATAACCCCTTCAAGAGCTCCTAGCCTTGTCAGGAAGAGAGAGAGATCCAAGGGGAGTGCAGAGAGCTTTGGAAACACCCCAAAAACAGTGCAATCTTCTCTAGGACACTGCCTCTCTGCCCTCAATTCAGTTCAGTTCAGTCGCTCAATTGTGTCTGACTCTTTGCGACCCCATGAATCGCAGCACGCCAGGCCTCCCTGTCCATCACCAACTCCTGGAGTTCACTCAGACTCACATCCATCGAGTCAGTGATGCCATCCGCCATCTCATCCTCTGTCGTCCCCTTCTCCTCCTGCCCCCAATTCCTCCCAGCATCAGAGTCTTTTCCAATGAGTCAACTCTTCACATGAGGTGGCCAAAGTACTGGAGTTTCAGCTTTAGCATCATTCTTTCCAAAGAAATTGCAGGGCTGATCTTCTCTGCCCTACTCACCCATTTTTCCCTGTTCATCTTCCTCATCAACATACAGTATAATTTCCCCCATCTTAAAAAAAGGAAACTATCCTCCATTTCTCTATTGCAAAACTGTCAGAAGTCTACAGTTTGTCATCTTCGGCACCTACTCCAACAGAGCTTTTGACCTTACCACTTTTATTAGTCACTGATGACCGCTGCTCATCAGGTGGCAAGTAAAATAGTCACATCTGCATCTTAGTTCAGAGAAGGCACTGGCACCCCACTCCAATACTCTTGCCTGGAAAATTCCATGGATGGAGGAGCCTGGGAGGCTGCAGTCCATGGGGTCACTAGAGTCAGACACGACTGAGCAACTTCACTTTCACTTTTCACTTTCATGCATTGGAGAAGGAAATGGCAACCCACTCCAGTGTTCTTGCCTGGAGAATCCCAGGGACAGGGGAGCCAGGTGGGCTGCTGTCTATGGGGTCGCACAGAGTCAGACACGACTGAAGCGACTTAGCAGCAGCATCTGAGCTGAATCTGAAGCTGCAGATCATTCCCATCTCCAGGAAACTCTTCACTTTCTTTTTGTGTCCCCATGTTCTCCTGGGGATTTCCTTCTACTTTCTGGGTTCTTCTGCTGATTCCGTGTGTCCTTGGCTTCTGAAATTGGAATGCCCAGACTTCTTTCTTCTCTAGCAGCACTCATTTCCTTGATGATCTCATCCAGTCTCATAGCTGTAAACATCACCTATCCGCTCATGAATCTCAAATGTATGTGAATGACCCAGAACTCACTCCCAAATCTCAGATCTGTATATCTACTGCTCTGATGTCTCCCTGTGAACGTTTCATAGGCACTTCAAACTTAACCTGTTACATTAGCTCTTCATCTTTCTCCATTCCTGTTCCACCTCCAGACTCATCTTAATTAACTACAATTCCAGCCTTCTGGTTTTCTCAGGTGCTAAACTTTGACTTTTCACACCAGTTAAGTCTATCAGCAAAACTTATTAGCTATCTCCAACCAGAATCTGATCATTTCCTACTACCTACACTAATGCTACCCAGGTTGATGTCATCAGCATCTCTAAGCCAGCTCTAACCCACCAAGTCTTTTCCCTAACAGTAATCAGAAATTCTAAAACATGTCGTAATCTCATCACTGTTCAACTACAACACTCCAGTGGCTTTCATCTTATTTAGAATACACCAACTCCTTACAAGGGACTATTAACACACTAAATGGCCCCGTGTGACTTGTGAGCAGTCAGTCTTGACTTTGCCTCTTAGTCTTCTAGTTGCTCACTCTACCCCAGCTTCTCTGGGGTCTTGCTGTTTTCTGCAAGCATTGAGCATGCTCCTGGCTCCTCTGGGTCTTTTCATTTGCTATTTCCTTTGCCTGGAATTTCTACACTCCTCCTCCCCACTTACCCTTTACCATCTTCAGCTCTTGGCTGACATTTTTGGTTAAGCGTTCTCTGATAACTCTTTTACAACCGGCCTACACCCTCCCCTTTCTCCCTCATGGCACACATTGCCTGCTTTAGTATTTGACATAGTACTTACCATCATATATACATTATATAATAACAGGGCTTTGCAGGTGACATTAGTGGTAAAGAACCTGCTTGCTAATGCAGGAGACATGAGATGTGGATTTGATCCCTGGTTTGGGAAGATCCCTGGAGAAGGAAATAGCAACCAGAAGGCAATGGCACCCCACTCCAGTACTCTTGCCTGGAAAATCCCATGGATGGAGGAGCGTGGTAGGCTGCAGTCCATGGGGTCGCTAGGAGTTGGATATGACTGAGCAACTTCACTTTCCCTTTTCACTCTCATGCATTGGAGAAGGAAATGGCAACCCACTCCAGTATTCTTGCCTGGAGAATCCCAGGGCCGGGGGGCCTGGTGGGCTGCCATCTATGGAGTCGCACAGAGTTGGACACAACTGAAGCGACTTAGCAGCAGCAGCAGAGTATTCTTGCCTGGAAATCCCACGGACAGAGAAGCCTGGCAGGCTACAATCCACAGGGTCACTAAAAGTTGGACATGACTAAAGTGACTTAGCACATATTATATACATACAACACTCCCCCGCGGGAAAAAACCTGTCTGTCACCTTGAACTGGAAAGTAAACGTGCTTTTTTCAATGTTATTCCTAAGCACTTAAACCAGTGTTGGCCAGAATACACAACCACTAACTTACTGAGTGAAATGAACTTGATCCCTGATTTCTAGGGGCTCATGATCAAATGAAAGGTAACATGCAAATAAAATGTGTCATTAAAAAAAATTACAAAAGAAAAAAGCTGTCCACATGGCTCAAAATGACCTTTACCATTTGGGGGCTGTGTAGCCAGGGAAAGAGTTTAGCAGTGGGCTCACACGCTCCTAAAAAATAATGTTAAGAGTCAAGGAATATGCCCCTAATATGTCTGCAGCCCCCCGTATTCCTCATAATTACTCTTCCATCCCTACACAGCATGAAATGCTCGCACACTGACTTGCTGTAAGCATGCCTATCTCACTCCTAGACAGTCTCCACATCCTCACACACTTGCCCCTTGAGTATCAGGACTTCCCTTGGCGATCAACAGTGCTCAGGAACCTGTTTCTCCCTGGGTTCATTCTCCACTCTGGGTGTGAGATGGGCCTGGAGCAACAAGCAGACAACATACCTGAATTTGCTCAGCCGACTTAAGAAATACTCACATGTTACAACGAGAAACTGGAATTACACTTCTGGAATCAAGGGATCTTTTACCCAGTCCACACACATGGCAATAAACATAGGGCAATAAGGAAAAAAAATAGGGCAATAAAGAAAAAAAGTGACTCATTTCATTCTTTATCCTATTCTATTCTTTTCTCACAGAAGATTGAAATGGGAAAGAAAAACAAAATGAAAAGATTTGGATAATATCCAATGACTAACTTTCAACACTCTAGAACTGCCCCTCTCCATACTACTATACGGGTACACTTGTTCCTTTTCCCTAAACTATTTCTCTTAGAAGAAATTTAAGAGAATTTTGACCACTAGAAAAACTCTACCACTTTTCATTTTTCTTACTAGATTTCCATAAGTCACTGTAAGCAGATAACATATATTTCACTGTATCCTTTTTCTTCTTACCAGTAAAAAGGAGCAGGAGAAATACACCAAATAAGATAGTAGTGATAATGGGAAATGATGACCATTTTGTAGGGCAGAGAGCATTTTGGTATAATTAAGGACTTTTAAAATTCTAAGATTAATTCATTCTCCATTTTAAACAAGTAGATACTAAGTTATCAAAATAACCCATTGCTACTTCTCACACTTCAAGTTAACAGGAATATCCAGTACCTACTAAGTATAAAAAACTGAATCAGCATGACAGGGAATTAAAGACAACAGGACTGACATGCTTCATATGGTCCCTGAACAATCTTACAGAGATTACACCCATGATATCATATGCATTCATTCAGTAAACATCTATCATGGTACAACAGATACTGGGCTGAGATACAGAGATGACTACAGACATCCTCCAAAAGCCCACCATCCAGAAACATACACGGTGTTAAACTGAATATATCACCAACAGGCATGCTAGAGATATTGGGTATTCAGAGTAGTTTGAAAGACAGAGAGTAATTATTTTCAAAGCATCAAACAGTATTAAGAATGTTTAACATCATATAGATTAGATAAAACCAAATTATTATACAAATATTTTCATAGCTAAATCAGCTGAGACATTTGTTTTAATTTCTTGTTCAGTAGAAAATGAATACATGTTAACAAAGATATGTTCTCCTCTGCTAAGAAGAGGGAAAAAATCTGTTTGGACAGAAAAAGGATAAACTATTTAAGGATGTATTCATCTCTGCATGTATTACAGTGCCTGAAAGGACCTTCAATAAGCAAACTTAATTTGTAGAATAAACTCGCAATGGAGG
>SJXQ01008977.1:309005-329569 GCA_006408695.1 Aepyceros melampus | reverse complement strand
CCATCCAAAGGAAAAGAAAGAAAACGAGAAAGAGACTGACGGACTCAAGTTACACTATAGTAAAATGGAAAGGTTTCATCAAAAGAGCTGAACTTGAGAAAAACTTTAGGAAATAGATTTGGGGGAAAATTTGCTTTTTATGTTCTGTGTTAAAAAGACCTGAATAATTAACTGGCTTTAGCCTCAGTGGACTTCAGGAAGATAACCTATAGATGTAAACTAAATTTATATTTATCTAAATGTACTCATTGGTAATATCTAGGTTCATTCTGTCTGATGAGGTTTTAACACCACTTAATCACTGTTGGCAACACAGTTTATAAACCAGTCCCTCAAATTCATTTCATAACCACTTTGAAAGGACTATCATTCCACTGTGTAGAAATATCCCATTACACACTGGAGTAGTACATTTAAATCAAAGAATAACTTCACCCCCCAAAAGTTAACAAACTAGTTACCAAAAACTGATGTTTCAAATAACACTTGCCTATTAAAATAGTGAATTATTTTCTATTATTTGGGCATTACTTGGAAAACTTGGTAATTTAGACAGGAAGCAATGGGTTTATTCATATATTCTATTTATCTACAGAAATACTGAAACACAAGAGGATAATTATTGTAGAATCATTATCTCAACCTCTTCAAATAACTTGCAATAGTCTTATGAAAATAATGCTTCAAATCATGCCATAATTCTATCCAAAGACCATAACAGAAATGTCAACTGAAAATGTGTAGGCATTAACTTGACTACAATGCCAGTTAATAGGTGAAGCCACACACAGGACTGAAAGTGGCTTGAATTTTACTATATAATCATTCTCGTACTGTTAGAAGAATACACTTGGGCAAGCGGTGGACTGACCCCAAGTACAGAAGGCCTCACAGTTCTTGTTAGAAGGAGTAATGTATACACAGGCCAAGTCAACCTCTAAACTTTATCCCTGTGATACCTGAGGATATCCTGATTAAATTAAAACAAAAAGGGACAATGTCTAGAAAACTAATACATCTTATGATTTTGAAAAGGCTCATCATTAAATAATAAATTTATCAATACAAATTTTTTCATGTGGCTATGTGATGGCATAGTTAAATTTAAAATATCATCACTTATCTCATTTTCCAAATTAAAAAATGGAAACCAGTGATATTAAAAGTATTCTTATGACAAATATCTAAGAAGATAAATAAACATACCTCATATTCACTGGAATCAATTAATAAAGCGCTATTCTGTAAGGTTCCATTTGAGACTAAAATAGAAGATTAAAATAAGGATTGACTAAAATGCAAAACTGTACTAATTACCTTTCAGAAGTTTTCAATTGATCTATGTATACCTGCTTTTACATATAAACATATATATTCAATATTAACTGTAATGCTATGAACAAAAACACTTAAGCCTACTGGTGAAGAACAGGGATTGTACCTCCATTCACATCATGCTGGCTGTTTAATCTGCAGCAAGTATTAAACCTGTTCATCTATCAGTTTTATTCTGTCAACTGAGGATCATCAAAGCACCTCTCTCTTAAAGCTTTTTGGGGTGATACTGAACGAGATAAGGCACCTCGGTGACTAAACGGGGCCTGGCGTGTGCTGCACAGGTAGGCCCTCTGAGGGCATATGATGAAGACGAGAACACTCCAGGCTAACAGGTATATGCTGCTGCTGCTGCTAAGTCGCTTCAGGTATATGGTGCATGGCTATTCTTGCATACTATCACACTGGACCTGTAACTTGTAAAACTTGCCTTAATGAAGGAGAAAGAAACCTAGGTTTTAAAATATCACATTCACCTCCAGAGCAAAGTTTTATGAGGGGAAAAAAAAAAAATCCCCTATTTGTAGTATACACGGATGGACACCTATGTAACTGGGAAGTGGATGAGAAGTAGAAAAGATTTTTACAAATTCAGAATTTAAGGAACCCAAGTGATGACTTATTTTTCAGTCCACTTGAAACTGTGGCCTGTTCCCTGCAAAAGAAAGCAGAACATGCGTAACAAAATTTTATAAGATTAGAATGACTGAGGTTAAAGACTAAGAGAGAACAGGGAAATAATCAAATTAACTTGCATTTTACAAAAGAGTTAACAGTGTCTTATTTAAGGCCACAAAGGTAGTCTGTGGAAGAGCCACAAATATTTTTATGTTACCAATTCTCTCCACTCTGTCCCAGGTGAGTACTGGACAAAGCCTGCAAGTAAGCAGGTTGATGGTAGTAAATAGGCTCATAGCAAATGAAGGAAGTACAAGAATCGTATTCCCCAAATATCCTGATATTCGGTATGATGAACACTTTTCTGGCATCAAGAGAGTTTATTAATCTAGGGTGCAGGACGTACAATGGTGGAAGTGGGTAAAAACTACTTTCTACCCTTCACCTACATAGAAATCCTCAGAGCTTGCAGAAAAGATCACCATTCTCATCACACTGACTTGACTCCGGTTCATATTATTAGGTACTGCTTTTAATATTCAAGGCTCAGAGGTTTTCACGGGCCTAAGCCTGTTTGGTGTACTTTTGTAACGAGGAGATATTTGGAGAGTAGGGGTGTTAAGTGAAAGTGTGGTTTTACTTTACCCTGGTTTAAGACTTCTACTGACAAGTACTCTAGCGGGAGTCCATTATTCTTTGTAAGGGTATGTACAGCTCAAAATGCTTTGTTTTATTATCTTGGAGCAATGTACTTCTACGCTAAGAGTTTCACTCTACACATTTTAAGATGGCACTCTATTTCCAACTTTTGGTCTGGACAAGACATATCCCCATTTCCACAAACCTGCAGCATGACCAGGAAATTATCTTAATAACTATCCCAGCCAGAGGAAAACATTTATATTCTGCTGACCAACCTAAATATTGAAAAGTAAATTAACTCCTGTAAGAAATCTAGCATTTAATAATTATAACTAGAAAGAAGAAATCCATATAACCTGTAAACCCTTAAAATTCTCTTCAACCGGGAAGCAATGCTCCAATCTGCACACTAATCTGGAGTTCTAGTCTGCCTCCAGGATAGACGAAAGTTTGTGTTCAACCAACTATCTCTGCTTGGCAAGTGCCATAGTAAGTGTGATAATACGCACCAAAATACACCATGAAAACTCAGCAACAGGATAAGTTTAAAAAAAAATGCATGAAAGACACAAAAGGAATACCCGATTAAAGTTATTTGACAATACTGCCCAATGGTGGACAGAAGTCACCATTTTGGATATAAAATCTTTTAAGCCAGGATTTTATGTTATTTTAATGTCACATCATCAAAGTAGAGCTTTATGTGTTTTTGAGACCAATGGTTAAAAATGTATTTCTGTATATTTAAGCTCATGTATTCTCTCATTAGGACTTAGAGGAAGAAAACTCTACACATTTATAAGATTTCAAATGTTTTCCATTTAATAAATGATTTATTTGTACTAGTCCTTCGTAGTCAATCTTCATATTCACATTTTTATTTCAACAACAATCATCTCAGACACGCCTTCTAACAAAACTGACTTAAAATATTACGACAGGAAACTATGCCTTCAGGAGCATGTTTATTGTGTTTGAGATGATACATCAGGTGCTCTCTGAGCTACAAAGGGTAAAAGGAAATCCTCTCGTTACAAACTGACAAAGGTAAAAGGTAAAACATTTTTCACAACAGCATGAACCACATACTCAGAAATAGATCTGGGTTTAATACAAATGACATAATTCCTAATCATCTACGGCTACTTTTATAACTTCATACAGATAATGAATTAGGCTAAAATGCACTATAATATTTGGTAGACTTCAGGACCGTATCCTTAGTACATCACAAAATACATTTTGATATCCCAAAGAAGCAAGACTTGCAAGTAGGCGTTTTAAACAGAACTAATCTACAGCTACAAAGTTCTACTCTTGATAGCATTTACCTTTTTGGGGAGTCTCCCAGTCTCCAAAGGATAAAAGCAGAGAGTAGAATCAGTATAACATATACACAGAAGTCCGTATTGTAAAGGCTATAAAGATCTGCAGCACAGTGGGAAGATGCCTTCTGCTCCTTCACACTGCATACAAATTATGTGAATTATGTTGCGTATCGCTTGGTCCACTGTCTGGCTATCCTGTCATGTTCTGCTCTGTTGGTCAAATACTGAGTGGCTATGCTTCCAACCAGAGGATCCGCTGGAAAAGTGGAAAGAACATTAGAAGATATTATACAGTGTCTTAATGGTTCAGTTCTAACAGTTTGGAACTGAAATATTGATTTTTCAGCAGCATCTTGATATATAATGGCTAATTTCTCAAAAAGAAAAATGCTTAAAGTAACAAATTATCTTTATATTTTAATATTCAAATTAGAAAAGCCTCTTTAAAATAGTTAATAAAGCTTTCAAAATGTGTGATTTTTAAAAAATGTGTGCATCTTTAATATATAAAAACTATTTTTCACCCTTAGCATTTTACTGAAAAGTGTGCCAGTATTTGTCTTTCTATGGATACTTAAAAATTAATTTTTCCAACTGCAGATCCTATGATGCAAGGCTTTTCAGAATGAAATATTTCTTTCATTCTGTACAATACTATGATTTAAATCATCATCCTTACCTCCATTTGAAAACTTACTTGCCATTTTGTTTTAAATAATAGTCTGAGCGGGAAATTGAGTCTGAGAAGTAAATTTTATTTTGAGCTTGTTTTTCAAGAAGGTCCACTATGTACATGTGGTACAAAATTTGAGGGACATCAAACAACAGCCAGTGAAATGTAAAAAAGCTCTCTTCCTTCCTGCCTCCAACTATTTAGAAGTTTCTCTTCCTGGCAAATGATTTATAGCTCTCTACCCAGAGACGCTATATATATTTATAAGCATTTAGAATATTATTGTTTTGCCTATTTTTCAGTGCTGTGCTTTTTTAGCTTAATGTATCTTTAAGAGTTTTCTCCATTAATTCACACAGAGCTACCTCTTTAAGCTACATCCTCTATTAATGGCCATGTAGGTTGTTTACAATCTTTTGCTTTAATAAATGATGCCACAATGAATATCCTTCTACACATCCCTATACTATCTCTCTATCTATGGTACATACATATGCAACTGCTAAGATAACAGTAATAGCCCTTGGTGGTTGATTAAATATTTAGGAAAAAATAAGTCAATTTCTTTACAAAATGACCACTTAGTAAGATATCACATGTGAAATCCCACGCCTAAACATTACTTTTTCAAGTCAGCTACCCACATGAAAGATTGTGTGTGGCTGTTAAGCATTTCTTAAAAGTTACACACTAATGACTTTATCCCTGAATTTTAATAATCATAGTCTAGTCTAACTCTCTCATCAGTTATCATTACACTATCCACTATTACCACATCTAATAAAACTAACCATAATCCAAGAAGGGTGGAAGGGAGAACAAGAAGCCCTGCACTGCTGAGCAGCTGGCTGCATGCAAGCACACGACAGGAGGGAGGGAGCAAGAGCAGAGGCCCTGGTGTCAGAAACACTGCTCTCATGAGAGGGGTCTACACAGCTGCGTAACTCAGCAAACAAGGAGTTCAGCAATGACAGGGAGAAAATGATTACAGGGTAGTATGCCATTAACAAGGGCTGCCCTTGTAGCTCAGTGAGTAAAGAGTCTGCCTGCAGTGAAGGAGATCTGGGTTCGATCCCTGGGTCAGGAAGATCCCCTGGAGAAGGAAATGGTGACCTATTCCAGTACCTTGCCTGGAAAATCTCATGGACAGAGGAGCCTGGTGGGCTGCAGTCCATGGGGTCAGAAAGAGTCAGGCACGACTGAGTCACTAACACTTACTTACTTAAACGCCATTAACAAACTAAAGGAAGTTACTGTAAACTTTTGGTCTATTCTAATTGAAATGGCATTGATAAGCTTCTCAAAAAGTATTTTTTTGCTGATCTTTCTACCAATAACATTTACTTCTCAAATTCACCTTAGGCCTTAGGTTGAGAAAAATGCATTGGTTTTTGGAGCCTCACTGAACGTGTTAATAAAAATCTACTTACCAGGGTTGCAGTCTGTCAAAAGAGAACAAATTGACAGCAAAACCTTTGAAATAGTCAAAGCAGGACTCCAGTTGTCTTTAAGGATGTCCAGGCAGATGACTCCCTGACTATTGATGTTGCAGTGATAGATTCTGGTGCGGAAAGTAACCTAAGGGCAGAGACATTAAAAACAGATAAGCTGTATTACCAACCAAAACTCTCACTAGCAAAAATGAAGTGGAACATATTACAGATCATAGCAAATAGCATATAACTGAAGAGCTAATCAAACACTAGTTTTTGTAATAGCAAAAATACATTATTTTATTTAATTCAATTGCAGGAAATTTTGTTTTTATCCAGTATAGCAGGAACTACATTGCTTTTAAAACAAAGCGAGGTGCAGAACTGTTTAAATAAATGATACAGTAATTCAATATATGTATGTGTGGGCATGTACACATACACCCCATTTAAAAATAGGAAATGAGGGAGAACAGAAATGTTTCGGTGCCAAAGGTGAGAGCAAGTAGTGAAGAATTTTTTAAACATAAAACTAAAGTTACATTAGTAAAAAAAGGCCATCAACTCATCATTAATCTCTTGCCATGTGTCAAAAAATACTGCAGAAGGTTGGTGAAATCACCAGTGTTTCTATTTCTCAGACTTTAATTCCCCCAAATGGCTCACTGTCTTGTTAGAATAAGACAGTCAAACAAAACAAGTAAGATCTTAAACTACTGAATGAAGGAAACCATTCTATCCTTGAAACATGTGGAAAAAAACAGAATAAATCATAGAAACAAATACTGGCAAATTTCAAAACAATCACAAACACAAATTCAGTGGTTAATTTTTAATTTAGAACTGAAAATAGAAAAGATAGTTCCCAAATCCTTGGAACTGGTAACCTCCCAAGTGGAGTCTGGGAAGAAAATGGGTAAAGCCCTCAAATGTGTACTTCCAATAAGGACGCATAATTAAAAACAAGAAAGCAACTACTGGTGTAGTGAGGAAGAAGGAGGAAGAGACTACAGTCATACCCATTTATCCACACTTTTACCCTCCATGGTTCCAGTTCTAGACCCCTCAGGTCAACTGGGCTCCAAAGATATTAAATGCAAAAGTTCAGAAATGAACAATTTATAAGTTTTAAACTGCGCTGTTTTGAGTGGCATGATGAAATCTTGTACCGTCCTGCCCTGCCTGGGTACCCGTCCAGCACAATCCTGCCCAGTCACAGGCTACTAAGCAGCATCCTGGCTATTAGCTCAACTGCTGCAGAACTGCAGTGCTTGCGTTCAAGTCACCCTTACTTTATTTCATAACTGCCCCAAAGCTCAAGAGCAGTGATCCTGGCAATTCAGATCTGGAGAGAGAAGCCATGAAGTTCTTGTGTTGAGTGAAAAGATGAAAGTGTTCAATGTAATAAGGGCAGGAAAACAAATTCCACTCTGAAGTTGCTAAGATCTATGGTAAGAATGAGACTTTTATCCATGAAATTGCAAAAAAAAAAAAAAGGTGGGGGAGGAGCCGGGGGAACTTTTGCCAGTTTTGCTGTTGTGCCTCAAGCTGCAAAAGCTACAGCCACAGGCGCTTAGTTACAATGGAAAAGGCATTCGACGTGTACAAGATACTTTGAGAGCGACCACAAGCTCGTAACATGTATTACAGTATACTACTATAATTGCTCTAACTTTATTATTAGCTATTGTTAATTTCTTACTGTTCCTAATTTACAAATTAAACTTTATGATAGGTATTTATGCATAGGAAAAAACAGCATTATATAGAGTCTGGTATTATCTGTGATTTCAGGCATCCATTGAGGGTCTTGGAATTCTGCTTCTGACGATAAGAAGAAACTACTGTATACAATTCTAGAACTGTTCAACACAGTACATGCTAGTTACACAGAACTCCTAAAATGTGCCTGGTAAGAAATAAGATGGGCTAAAAGTATAAAATACACACTAGCTTTCAAAGACTCAATACCAAACAGAGAATGTAAAATTTTAGACATGCTGGATTAAGTAAAATGTTATTAAAATTAATTTCACTGTCTCTATCAAAAATGACACATGTAGCCTGCATTATCTCTCTACTGGCTCTGCTCTAGAATATGGGAATAATGTATGTCCATATCATTGACAGCTGACTACTCAATAGAGAGCTTACAAAACATGATTAATATTTTGAATACTTTCAGTTTTTAAACCAATGAACAGAAAAGAATTAAATTTCTATTATTCTTCAAGAAGTTCAACACCTTATCTGAACTTCAAAAATAAGCAGAACTGTAGAGAAGCAATTATACCTAACCCAAGATAACAGCAGAAGTTTTATTCTTTTTCACTTGTCCAACTATAGATCTGAAGAACGCTTTAAAATACTATATAAGACATCTTAAAGAAGAGGAAGGAATCAACATTAAAGGGCTAGAAAATAAAAATATTGAGACTTTAACAAAAAAATTAACATGCTAAGTTAATATACACTGTATTAACCAAAACAATGATGACAAATCATATATACGTAACTATGACCATCAATTTCTATTTTCATTAAGAGATGCTAAGACAAATGTGTTTTCCTTTAACAAATTATCCCTCATATATAAAGACAATTTCATAAAAACTAAATCTTGTAAATCTTTTTCTGCTAATCTTTCGACTGTGTTAGTACCAATTTCCCATATGAAAAATGAGGCAAGTAGAAATAAGCATTACTATAGATACAGTCATGAACTATTTTGCTAAGGTTTTGCTTTCCTGTATCATACAGGAAACTTAAGGACTTAAGGCAAACTAAATAGTTAATGATATGCTGGAATTTAACATGTGTCATTCTGAGTATGAATACAATCTTCAGTTTTATTAACATGAGGGTTTTGTCACTTTCTTTGACTGATCTACAAGAGCTACTCGACATACTGGAGAACATTAAATAAAACAATCAGTTAAAAATCTTAGATGCTGATGGGACCACTTAGGAAAGCACTCAAAACCTGACAGCTATAGTTGTGAGCAAATACCTGTAGGGGATAAGGAACCTTGCTATCTGCAATTTGAGGTAAATACCACTAGGTGGAACTGTTGTTACCTTACTCAGTGAGGGAATTAAAAAAAAAATTATTTTTACACACACAAGTAACACGCAGCCATGTGAGCACAGGCTCTAAATCGCTATACACAGTTTAAATAATGGAAGGAATATAAGGAACTAGACTGAAAAGAAAAACATTTCATGAAAGCTCGCTTAACATTTCTCTACAACATCTTGTAAGTCTAAATAGAGCATAATTAGACTCACACTTAATACCGATGGTAATAACTGCTGGCTTGACCATTTTACAGGGAGAAGTCAGAGGAAGAAGCTAGTCAAGTAACTGCGATGTTTAAGACTTTTAAAAATAATTGTCAGTTATTACAAGACACAACTCAACCCTTTTCACTGTTATCCATATAATTCATACTTAGCCTCTCTCATTCTCTCATAATTCTCACTCAACCTTTCTCTTTCTCATTAATGCATCATACTTACAGTGGGCACAAAATAAATATATTAGATAGTATTAGTTCCCTCTTCTTTGCTATAGGTTTCTAGTTTTTCTTCATCTATAACCATAGGGTATTCAGCAAAAAATTCAAGATACCTAACTCTTATTTCCAGAAGCTGTCAGATTTACCTTTTATCCCAACAGATTTAAGTAAGGTTCATACAATATTTTCTCTCATACCATAATTTATTTGCTTATTGATATGCAAAGTGGCGTACCTTTATTTACCTTTAACACACTCTCCACTGATTGTATACAAAGCTATTTGTAAAACAGAAGTCAATTACTACCACATTTTAAAAATCATTGGTTACAAGAGTTACCACATAATCCATGAAAAACAGTAACTTCACCCACACATTAACTCTTATGATAACGATTCTGGGAAAGAATAAGTATTAAAGAACGCAATTCTAGGTTCTTACCTTTGGTGGCTTAAATGGATAATCGGATGAAAATGTGATATCCAGAAAAAACACACCACCTTCATATACAGAACCTGGTGGACCAAGTATAGTCGATCTCCATTCATAAATGTTATCTCCTTTAGGCCCAGCACTATTTAAAAGAAATTAAAAATCAGTGTGTGTATCTGTGATCTATGAATATTAGCATCTTAAACCAATTAAGTATCAAAGGTAAATTAGCAACCTAGAACAGTACGAGATAAATATAAAAGAAATAAGCCTCGACCAACTTGTCCAGGGATGTGTGAATAAACATATTTGGAAATAGTTCTAACTTACAGAAAAATCACAAGAACGAAGAAACTTTATCCAGAATTCCACTTTGCTCATTTGCTTTAGTCAACTCTTTTTCTCTTTCTCCATCTCCCCTTTCTAAAATAGACACACACACACACACACACACACACACACACCCACAAAATGTGCTTTTTTTCTAAGCCATTTGAGAGAAGTTTAATGTATCATAATCCTTTCCTCATTAAATATTTCAGTATCATTTCCTGAAACAACCTAATACAACTGCAATATAGCTACAACTTCAATAAAAGTAAAGTCTGTACGATACCTACAATCTGCAAAATAATGTCAACTGACCCAATTATGCCTTATAGAAAACCTCAATTTCCCTCCAGATACAAGATCCCAGTCTTGAGATCAACCATCTGTGTCCAGTGTCTTTAGTCTCCTTTAACATAGAGCCTTTCAGCCTTCCTTTGCCTGCTACAATATTTAGCGTTTTTGAAGAATACAGTTCTTATTTTAATAGAATGCTCAGCTCTGTGAACTTGTCTGGTGTTTCCTCACGATTATATGCAGGTAGTCCACTCCTGGCTAGGGATGCTGTGTTCTTCCCAGGGTGTCATATCCAGAGGCACACTGGGGATGTTAGTTTTCATTATCCAGATCAAGTACTATGCGAATGCAACCAAGAACAGTCTTTGGAAACTCAGTGTGTGTGTGCTCAGTTGCTTCAGGCATGTCCGACTCTGTGATCCCAAGGACCATAGCCTGCAAGGCTCTCTGTTTTTGGGATTTTTTCCAGCAAGAATACTAGAGTGGATTGCCATGCTCTCCTCTAGGCAATCTTTCTGACCCAGGGATCGAACTCGAGTCTCCTGGGTCTCCTGCATTGCAGGCGGATTCTATACTGCTTGAACCAACAGGAGAAAAGCCTAAGACTGTGCAAATACCCAACTCTTCATCAGCACTTCTACCCTAGATTTAACATCGACTTGAGATTCCTGACTAAAGTGAACTTTACTATGACAGTGATAAAATTATGATTTTCCAATGTCAGCACTTCCTTCACATTTACCAGTTGGTGCTTGAACTATCTCTTCTCCTAACTGCATGAACATGTGTATTACTGGTGAGGTCTGATGGATTCCTATCTTTTTTCCTAACCATTCAGAATTCTTCAGTTCAGTTCAGTTGCTCAGTCATGTCCGACTCTTTGGGACCCCATGAATTGCAGCATGCCAGGCCTCCCTGTCGGAGAAGGCAATGGCACCCCACTCCAGTACTCTTGCCTGGAAAATCCCATGGATGGAGGAGCCTGGTGGGCTGCAGTCCATGGGGTCGCAAAGAGTTGGACACGACTGAGCGACTTCACTTTCACTTGTCACTTTCATTCATTGGAGAAGGAAATGGCAACCCACTCCAGTGTTCTTGCCTGGAGAATCTCAGGGACGGCGGAGCCTGGTGGGCTGCTGTCTATGGGGTCGCACAGAGTCGGACATGACTGAAATGACTTAGCAGCAACAGGCCTTCCTGTCCATCACCAATGCCCGAAGTCCACTCAAACTCACGTCCATCGAGTCCGTGAGGCCATCCAGCCATCTCATCCTCGGTCATCCCCTTCTCCTCCTGCCCCCAATCCCTCCGAGCATCAGAGTCTTCCAATGAGTCAGCTCTCCGCATGAGGTGGCCAGAGCACTGGAGCTCCAGCTTCAGCTCGCTCCTACTGCACTTAGCTATTCTGATGCTCAAGTCATCCCGCATTCGGCCACTGGGAACCTCTTCACAATGACCCCTGCGTTCTCATCACAGGCCACCACCGTTTTGGGAGAAGCATCTTCTTGCTTCTTAGCATTACAGTGCGTTCCAGGCTCCACCCTTGGAATCTGCTCCTTCTTCAAGGGGCCCTGCTTCCCTTTAGTGTGAATGGATCTCAAGGTCTGAGTGCTAGGTGGTGTTAAATCCCAAGTACATTACATTGTGTTCAACATCATCATTTATTTATAAACTACAATGACAGATAATTCAAATAAAATCTAAACTCACAGTATTTTTCAAATTTACCTTACAGACTTCTATTTTTCTCTAACCTTATAGACTAACTTAACTTTCTGCTCTGAAGTATATATAATGCTCCTTTTCTTTTAGTAACCGTCAGTTTAGAAATAATCCGCATATTTGATTTAAAATAAGTACAAACCACACTGATAAAGCAATGACGTTAGGACATTCAAACATACATTAAATTATCTACTGCTGCTGCTAAGTCGCTTCAGTCGTGTCTGACTCCGTGTGACCCCACAGACGGCAGCCCACCAGGCTCTGCCCTCCCTCCCCCTATCCCAGGATTCTCCAGGCAAGAACACTGGAGTGGGTTGCCATTTCCTTTTCCAATGCATGAAAGTGAAAAGTGAAAGTGAAGTCCCTCAGTCGTGGTCGACTCTTAGCGACCCCATGGACTGCAGCCCATCAGGCTCCTCCGTCCATGGGATTTTCCAGGCAAGAGCACTGGAGCGAGCTGCCATTCTTAATTTGGTAAAACATACACTGTAGACGGTAAACATTAAGCAAGCAATGCTATCAATAATCACTCTGAAAACAGTTCATACAGAACGAGTGTAGAAAACTTGATGGTACAATCAAAATGTTTATAGTATGTTTCAAAAACCTATTTTAAAGGTAGATATACATGAACTATAAAATCTTACTATTATGGCCTATTTACAGACAATATATTTTGAAAAATATTATTTTCTAAGTTTGAAGTATACACAAGTGAAACTAATTACAGTAATGGCTCACTGTTCAGTAATCATTTGAGAATCAGGTATACTCCCTAAGGGAATTTTCACTCTAACTAAAAAAATACAAAATGAAGTACCAGTTTTGTTTATAAAAAGAAGATAGTTTAACCTGATTCAATGACATTTCCTTTTCTAAGTTAATTTTACCCTTGATGACACAAAGTAATCATAAAACTATAGTGTCAGACTTTTACAGTATAGTTACTTTACTAAGCTGCTTCTAAACCATACAAGTTCTCCACACACTGACAACAATAATGACAATGATAAAAGCGGCAGCTAAGGTTTACTTCATAAGAAGCCAAGCATTTTTCAAAGCACCATTGTACACATCTCACTGAATTCTCCTTCTGAATCTATAAAACATACTATTATTATATCACTATTTTTTAGATGAGGAAACTGAAGTTCATAGAGTTAAATAACTTTCCATATATCCCACAGCTACAAAACGTTCTGATAGAATTTGGACGAAATCGGAATAAATCTCTATTGACTTCAATGGTTTTGCTATACATATATTTCTTCTTATAATTTCTGTGCTACTATGTTTAATTTAATCTTCAGTCAAATTTCCCAAATATTTGGGGAGCAATATAAGGAAAGCTATTCTCCAAAGAAACTGAATGAATATCCTCAGTGATACTCTGGTTTTTGGCAGAATTATGTTATGCTTGAGATGGCTGGGGATTACTATACTTTAGTGATTCACAGAATTTCAGCATGAAAAGGATCTGGTTGCCGCTCAACCCCTCCTTTTACACTTGAAGAAACCAATTCACAGAAAGTAAGTCATCCATCTCAAATCCTCTCTTCCAGGTGGTGGAAGAGCTGGGACTCCCACAGCAAATTCTTGGTTCTTAAGTTTGCTTTCTTCTCAGTTACGCTATTTCTGCTACAAGACACTAAGGATCTGGCTATGACAGCAGGATGTGAAATGTGGTTTTCCCCAGTCGTGTGGAGAAGGAAATGGCAACCCACTCCAGTATTCTTGCCTGGAGAATTCCAGGGACGAAGGAGCCTGGTGGGCTGCTCTCCACAGGGTCGCAGTCGGACACGACTGAAGCGACTTAGCACTCACGCATGCACTGGAGAAGAGAATGGCAACCCACTCCAGTGTTCTTGCCTGGAGAATCCCAGGGATGGGGGAGCCTGGTGGGCTGCCGTCTATGGCGTTGCACAGAGTCAGACACGACTGAAGCGACTTGGCAGCAGCAGCCACCGTCTTGGAGAAGACCTAGTAGGGCTGTAGCTCACGGTTGTGTTCTAAGAACACCTAGCCTAAGGTGCAGGACTTAAAAGAGATGTGGGTTCAATCCCTGGGTTGGGAAGATCCCCTGAGAAAGGAAATGGCAACCTACTCCAGTATTGCCCTGAGAACCCCATGGACAAAGGAGGCTGGTGGGCTACCGTCCATGAGGTCACAAAGAGTTGGATACAGCTGAAGCAACTTAGCACACCACAAGGAAAGTTAGGGCTAAAATTCAGCCCTTGTTGGCTGCCCTATCTGGAATAACTTTCTCAAAGGTGCTACCTGCTAACCAAGATGTGGGTTAGCCGCGAGATAGATGGACCAGGGGGTGGGGGTGAAGGTGGCGGGAGCATGCCACTGACTTCAGTCTAATTCAACCACAACATTTTACAAGCTAGTAGCTGACCAGCCACCAAGGCGTCATAAATCAGTAGAAATGGGGTGCTAAATGCTGGCAATCTCAAGACAGGTCCTAACAACACCTTTCCACTAGTTCTTAGTCTCTCTTTTCCAAAAAGAACAACACTCCAACAATTCTATACTCCATCCTGGAGCATCAGTTTTTCCCTCTCTGGTGAATCATGCCCACAAGAATACTAAGATGACATTTCCTCAATCTTTGAGCTAATCTTGATTCCTCTACCGCTTCCAGCTCTTGTTTCAGTTACCTCTAACAGGCTCTTATCCCACCACCACCACCACCACCACCACCAACACCCCACTGGAAAGCTCTCATCCAAGGTCTCCAGGGACCTCATCACTGCTCTGACTGCTCATTTCTCAATCTTCATCTTATAGACACAGTTAGTCACTTCTCCCTCCTTGATACGCTTTCTCTGCTTCAATGTACTTACTGGTTTTCCTCCTAACTTTCTTGGCCCCTCCTTCTCAATCACTAAATGCCATTATCACTATGGCAATCACTATTGCCATTCCTTATCTCCCTAACTTCTAAATATTGCCAGTCCTTCAGAGCTCAGTCCTTAAATTTCTCCTCCTTTCTACTACATATACTCTTTTGTTGATCTGCTATTGTATGGCTTCCAATAGCAACAGTAAGCTCTGAACATTTCTATACTGATTTTCAGGGCTATAAATCTAAATGCCTACTAAACAGTCTTTACTTTGAAATCTAGTATTTTGAACCCAATAATTTTGAAAAGTCTAACATGTGCCAAATTGAATCCCTGATCCTGATTCCTCTTACAAGTTTCCCTACTTTTGCCTTCTCAGAGCAAACGCCTAGACCTCACCCTTGACAGCACTCATCTCTATCCCACATCTGTAAATTCCATTGGCTTTATCTTCAAAACATACCTCAAATTCTACTACTTCTCCCGATCACCTCAACCTTGACTGAAAACACCAGCATCCTCTGGCAGCTTAACTACAGTAGCCTCCTTGTTTCCCTGTGGGACCCTAACCCCACTGTGGTAGTCTATTCTCAAAGACAACCAGAGAGAGAGTGACAGTAATCAGCTCACATAACTGTGGTCAAAACCCTCCATGATAATAAGGCTCCCCTTCTTATTCCATGTTAAAGTTCTGTGACCTAAGGCACTGTATCACTGGCTGCTACCCTTCCATCTGCTCCTCTTTCCTTGCTCAGCTGGCTGTACAACTCTTTCTTCAACACACACTGTGCATAGCCACCTTGGAGCCTCTGCACCAGTGTCCCTCTGCCTGGAACGCTCTTCCTCAAATACACACATGGTTTGCGCTCCACCACCTTAAGGTCTTTGCTGACTCAACCCACCTTCTCAGTGAGGCTTTTCTTGGCCGCTCTCATCCAAAATGTCACACACAATCTCCACACATTTCATCCTTCTATTTTTCTCCATAGCATCAATCAGCCTCTAACATGTATTTTACCTATTCCTCTCACTTACTATTTATTGGCCTGTCTCCCACTAGAATATAAACTCCATGAGGCTGCAAGATGTGAACCAGGCTCTTTAACTTCAGTGGGCTGGGCTTTTTATGCCCTGAAAAGCAGATGTATTTCAATCATTCAAAGTGACTAGAGTGTTATGCGATCTACCCAAGTGGAGATGAAAGGGAAAGAAAAAGGGAAAGGAGAAAGTGAAAAAGGAACTTTTTCTTTATACAGGTATCCTCTACTTTTTAAAAATTCACTTTGTCATTCTCATGCCACTTTACGCCTGTTCTTATGAAAGACCTGCCTGTTTTCATCAACCAAAAGAGACCTTAAGAGGATCTTTGCTTTTGCAAAAAAAAGGTGAGAGGTGAAAATAGTGACCAGTCTTCACTTGCATTTAACACAGAGGCGGTGCGTTCTGAGCAAGAGAGCAGCACCAACAGCCTCCTCCCCAGGGAACTACACTCTGCATCTCGGCGTCAAGCTTCCGCAGCTTTGATCTGTGTCTGTGGGCATCTGTGCTTTATTTTTATTTATTTTGTTCGTTGTGAGCAAGACGTGTCCTAAGGTAACTGCTTCTTCACTTGCCGTCATTTAGGCTTACCAAAGGTTTCCTAGGAGCACTCTACTTTCAGATAGTGGGGTAAACATGAACTAACTTCAGAAGAAAAGGTTCATTTACTTAGTACTTTACTGATACAGCACAAGTAAAATCCATTTCAGTTCTGAGTCGACTTATGCAAAAGCAGAGACAAAATTAACAGAAACTTTTGTTTAATGAAATCTCACTATTTGCTAACACCAAAAAGAAAGATGAATTGTTAAATTCCGTAATTAAGGACTTAAACTTGTTTAAATACTATTAAGAGAATGAGAAGTACTTTATTTTACTTTTTTCTCCTTTCCTCCCTTTAAATACCATGTTTCCCATAAATTACTACATCTTCTACACAAAACAAACAAAAGTAAAAAGCAGGTAGAAAGTTAAGACAGCGTGACAAACTCACACCTGGGAATTTTCTGTTACCAGCTGTTCTTATTGTTAACGACTGACATTATTTTAAACATTAGCAGCAGGAAGACAGATCTTAGCAAAATCCATTTCCTCATCGCTTGAGTACTAATTCAGCAATTACTGTTACCTCAAGGGTCATAAACACTAGCCTTTCACAGAACTGGAGTGCCCCATAAGAAATTTCAAATGCTTAATAATAGATTCAATTTTATACATATCCTTTTTTAAAAGACACAATTCTTTTATCCACACAGCATTTTAATCCCATACAAAGCCAAATGCAAAGATGTGCACTAAAATCTATATGGTTTCTATCCCTATGGCAATCTTAAAATTAAGCTGAATTAAATTCAAGGAGATAAGACTATCAACAATGACAGAAGACAGACATAACTATGAAAGCTGGTACAATGTTGAGTGTCCCATTCTAAACCATTAAACTGCTAAAATAAATATACCTGCATGTAGTACACATTTAAAATTTAAAAATTACTAATACAAAGTTCTTACTGAAGCATGGGTTTAATTTTATGTTTACAAGAATGAAAGAGCTTGAACTAAGATAACATGTTCATATAACCTGAATAGACCTGAACAGACCTTATCCACTATGACTAAATTTTAAAACACTACATTAATACAAAATCTATTACAAATACAAATAAAACCAAAGAAGAACTAAATAAATGGAAAATACGCTATGTTCATGGATAAGAAGACTCAATACTGTCAAGATGTCAGTTCTTTCCATCTACAGATTCAATGCGAATCATCAAAATCCCAGCACATTACTCTGTGGCTACCAAAAAACTGATCATAAAGTTTACATGCGAGACAAAGACCCAGGAAAGCCAACACAGTATCAAAAGAGAATAAGTCAGCGGACTGACACTATCCAGTTCAAGACTCACTGCACAACAACAGCAACCCAGACACTGGGGAACTGGCAAAAGAATAGACAAATGGATCAACGGGACAAAAACAGAAGCCTGAAACAGACCGACATAAAGTCGAGTGACCTTTGACAAAGGAATCAAGGTAATACAATGCAACAGAGACAGTTTAAAAAAAAAAAACAAAAACGGTGTTACCAACAACTGGACATCCATATGGTAAAAAAAAAAATACAATTTGGACACAAACCTTACACCCTTCACAAACATAAACTCAAAATGGATCACAGATCTAATATAAAATGTAAAGACATCATTAGGGAATTCTAAATTAAAACAAGATACCACTACACACCTATGTGAGTGGCCAAAATCCCAACACTGACAACAACAAATACTGGCTAAGATGTGGCGCGACAGGCACTTTATTCACTGCTGGTGGGGGTGCAAAATGCTACCGCCTCTTCAGAAGGCAGTCTGACCAATTTCTGACAAAACTAAGCATACACTCTTACCACACAACCCAGCAACTGTGCACCTTGGCACTTAATGAGCTGAAAACTTACATCTATACAAAAACCTGCACATGGATGTTTAGAGCCACTTTCTTCATAATGGCCAAAACTTTGAGGCAACCAAGATCGCCTTCAGTCAGTGAATGGATAGATAAATTGGTATTGATATATTCAGATGGTAGAACATTATTCAGTGTTCAAAAGAAGTAAGCTATCAAGTCATGAAAAGACACAGAGGAAACTTAAATGCATATTCTCAGTGGAAGAAGCCAATCTGACTCATACATGTTGTATGATTCCAAACATACAATATTCTGGAAAAAATCAAAACTATGGAGTTTGTAAAAAGATCAGTGGTGGATAGGGTTTAATGGGAAGGACAGGATGAACACAGAGGACCTTTAGGGCAGTGTAACTATTCTGCACTGACTGGGTGTGTGCTCAGTCATGTCCGACTCTTTGTGACCCCATGGACCCCAAGGACCCCCACCACCAGGCTTCTCTGTCCATGGGTTTCCCAAGCAAGAACACTGGAACAGGTTGCTGTTTCCTTCTCTAGTGATCTTCCCAACCCAGGAATTGAACCTGAGTCTCTTGTGTTTCCTGCATGGGCAGGTGGGTTCTATAACACTTCTGCCTCCAATACATTGTGAATACACGTCATTATAGACTCATCCAAACCCACAGTGAACCCAAGAGTGAGCCCTAATGTAAGCAAAAGACACTGAGTGAGGGCCAGGTATCAAACGCAGGCTCATCATTAACAAGTCTACCAATGTCACGGGGCGGCAGCTGTGCACGTGGGACACAGGCGTTACGGGAACTCTCCCTACTTTCTGCTCAGTTTTGCTGTGAACCTAAACTGCTCTAAAAATAAAGTGTATTGATTAAAAAAATATGAATAAAGTTGAGAACAAGTAAACGTTTCCATATTAAAGCAAGTTAGTAACCATTTCTTTAGCTGTTCCTTTAGGAAAAGTTTCAAACTTTAAACAAAGATGCATACCCTCCAAATCTGTTGTAAAATCAGTTAATTTGGAACTTGGGTCACATTTTAATCACATTAATACAACTGGTAGTTTCAATGCTGGCTCATAAGTCAGTTTAAACAAATTCCCCGTAACTTTAAATGAAGTACTATATATGGGAAGATCCCAGACTTTTATTAATGAAGACATCAAGAATACCTATTATCCCCTCCAAGCTGTTAAGGCAAACACTCAGCAACGTTTCTCCTCCGAGTCCCTTCCATTCTGTTGGCTGAAGTACAGAGTTCTACCTTCCCTGGGACACAAAAGTGGAGTGTGGGCAAGAAGGTCATCTCAGTGATCAGTGAGTAACTCACTTTGAACAAGGTTATCTATGGTGGTCAGGGCTTTGGGGTATTCCTGGCATGTAGAAAAAAAATTAATTACATTAAATACATCAACTGCTAAATGGATATGTGTGAAGTAGACCAAGCAACCTTTGTATTGGGAAAATATGTTCCCAATAGAACTGCTGCAACAACAACAGTAACCATGTGCACTGACCGACCATTTGGACATCGCTGATACAGCCGAGGGTCACTACATTAAATGCTGTGTATCCAACAAAGGACACTATAAGCAGGGTGAAAAGACAGCCTTCTGAATGGGAGAAAATAATAGAAAATGAAGCAACTGACAAACAACTAATCTCAAAAATATACAAGCAGCTTATGCAGCTCAATTCCAGAAAAATAAATGACCCAATCAAAAAATGGGCCAAAGAACTAAATAGACATTTCTCCAAAGAAGACATACGGATGGCTAACAAACACATGAAAAGATGCTCAACATCACTCATTATCAGAGAAATGCAAATCAAAACCACAATGAGGTACCATTTCACACCAGTCAGAATGGCTGCGATCCAAAAGTCTACAAGCAATAAATGCTGGAGAGGGTGTGGAGAAAA
>SJXQ01008977.1:212979-308093 GCA_006408695.1 Aepyceros melampus | reverse complement strand
GTGGCAGTGTAACATGTATGATATCATAAGTGAAACGAATCACTGGTCTAGGTTCGATGCAGGATGCAGGATGCTTGGGACTGATGCATGGGGATAATCCAGAGAGATGGTGTGGGGCGGGAGGGGGGAGGTAGGGGTCGGCATTGGGAGTTCATGTACACTTGTGGCTGATTCATGTCGATGTACAGCAAAACGAATACAGTATTGTAAAGCAAAACAAACTAAAAAATAAAAATTAATTTAAAAAATAAATTAAAAAAAACAGGTAGTCCATGTATGGCAAAACAAATACAGTATTGTAAAGCAAAACAAACTAAAAAATAAAAATCAATTTTAAAAATAAATAAATAAATAAAGCAGGTAGTCCAAGATCTACATGTTAAGAAATACTGCTTTGTACTTTCCAATGTACACTTCCCAATTTACTTTCTAATCACTATGTTATTCCTTTAAAAGAGTTGAGGAAAGTTTCCTATTATGAATAGTCCAGTGCCTGGGTGAAATAGGCAAGTGACCACCTAATAAGATTCTCCCAAAGTTACAACATTCTCTATACCTTATACTTGACCCCTTCCCTACAAAATTAAGTAATTTTTCAATTAATTAATAAAAAACAAATAATTTGAAATAAAAAAAATAAATGCTGTGTATCTCATCTAAGCCTCGCAACAACCCTGTGAGATAAGATCCCAGCTCCCCAAATGAGAAAACCAAGGCTCACAGCAGCTAAGTAGCTCTGCCCAAATTCTCCATGGCTAGTATGGAGGCAGACACAGTGAGTTTATCTAGAGAGAATACAATCTTAACCATACCTTTATATTTCTTTTCAAACTTCAAACATTTGTTTTATAAGTGAACAGGTGCTAGTCCTGACTGCTCTGGGAAAAGTCATATTTCTCTAGATGGAAAGTAACTATGAGTTTACTATTAGGGAGAAATGATATAAGACAATGGGAGAGGGGAAATGGCTTAGAAAACTAAAATACAGACCTAGCAGTCTGTCAGCAGTTCACAATTATCTTCCCATTCCCCATCCCCAGAAAGTTTGCCTCTTTCTGGTAAATTTAAAGCCTTGGGAAGTCTGCAGCATTGCTTATTAAGCCATACTGTGTCTTGCTGAGTATATGAATTCACTTTGAACCAGAAGTATGTGCTTGAGCTTTTGCAAAAGTTTGCATACTTCACCACAGTTGACTCAATGGAGAAAATGGAAACAAAGTCATTCATTTATTCATTAAAGATTTGAGGGTCTTCTATTCTGTGCTGAGCACTTATGCAGAAAACTAAAGATTAAAGGCCACTGCCTTCAGGGAAATTACTGCCTATCTGGGAACATAGTGAGTAACCAAATAAACACACACCTGTGTGCATGTACACACACACACACACACACAGGAGCAGAGAATGTGCTACAAAGGACAAGTGTATTTGCTGAGTGACAGGAGGATGTGACCTAGTTAGGAAGCACAGGGAAGATTCGCAGAGTAACCAATGTTTGAGATGATATTTGAAACACTCAGTGGGGGTTAACTAGGAAAAGGCTAAAGGAAAGAGCTGGGGAACACTAAACAGCATACGTAAATGCCCAGAGTGTAAGGAGCACGGTGACCGGCAGGGCCTGGAAATAAGTCTAGTGTGGTAGATGCAAAGAGAACAGGGGAGAGTGCAGTCAGAGGTGAACTCAAGAGGGAACAGGACCCTGTTGCGCTGTATTATAGATCCTGACATCAAAATATTTTAAGCAGGGGCAGGACTGTCACACTACTATTTACATTTTGAAAACATTCCTCATATTGCTATATGGAAAATGGTCTAGAAGAGAACCAGAAAGGCTATCAGTGGACTACTGTGGTAATTCAGGTGAAGATGAAGGCAGACTGGACTAAGGGAGTATTAGAGATACAGAGATTCGATGGATTCAAGAGAGATTTAGTAAGTAAAAATCAACCAAACATGCTTTTTGGAATATAGGAGGTACAGGAGAACAAGATATCAAGAACAGTTTAGTTTTCTGGATGTACAACTGAGATGCAGATACTAGGACAGAGACAATGGAAAAGAAGATGGCTTTGGACATTCTAGGATTAAGATGCCTTTGAGATACATAAGAAATACACAAGAAACAGATGTATCAGAATGTCCAAGCCTTGTCTGTGTTAAATATCTACAACTTAGAGTAGATACAAATTTCTGAGACCTGAGTGCACAGGTGGTAACTAAGGTCCTCCAGATGAGGATAAACCAGATTATGGAAAACTACTGGGATGAGATGACACTTAGAAAGAGAAAACCACATATAAATCATGATAATATTAGCAGACCATGACAGGTATGTAATAGAGTGACAAAAAAAGTAAATGGGAGCAAAACAAAAGAGATTAATTACATGAAGAGCTATGGGGGGAAATGTGGCTTTGAAAAGGATGTTAGACTAGAGAAGACTCCATCTGCTAAGAATATGGGGACCACACCAACTCACAGTGAGGAAAATAAAAACGTAATTCAGAAAGATCTATAGGGTGGGTTGGGGAACAAAAAAAAAAAGGAAAGTCCAGAGCAATGGATACAAATACTTCTATTACAGGTAGCACGCGCATGTTGGCAATATAAACAGACTCTTTCTGGAAAGATATACAAGAAAATGCTAATATGGTTTCCTCTAAGAAGAATCTGGTGCTCTATAGTAGAAAGGAAACCTCCTTTTCAGTGTATATTCTTTTCTATTCTAAATTGTTTCCTATGTACAAAAAAAAAAAAGTTTTGCTTCTTTTTTAACTTAATTAAAAAAATAAGGAGGAAAAGAACAACCCAGTGAGTTTTATGTGACGAAAGTACCAAGACCACAGGAGGAAATCTAAAGCACACAGGATTTTAAACAGGCAGAGTGAATCTGTAGGATATGTTTGTTTTCCTCAATCTTAGCACTTGGGCACCTAAGACACCTTAATTCTGGAATAACAAAGATTTAATAAGAGCTTTTAGATGTCTTGGGTAGAATGACTTATCTTTTCTTAAGTAGCATCCTTGCCCCCATTCCTTGCACATTATAAAGTTTGGAGCAAAGCAAAAGAGAGATTAACGTCCAAAGTTAATTTATGTTAATTTGTCCAAAGTTTAAGCTTTGCCAATATACTGTAAATCTGTATCATATTTAACAGGGTCATCTCATTTTAATTTACCATCCTCTAGTGAATACGTTAGGACAGACAATGACTGGGTAAAATACAACTAACAAGTTGATAAATGCCAAGCTCTTGTCTAGTTTATCATGAAGGTTAAATTTAGCACAGATCTGTCTTTTAGTTTTTCTGTATGTTTTGTTTTAAAGTTTGAGCCCAAGTATGAACTGCTTGTGCTGTACGCTCCATTTTCGTTCAAAACTTTATGAAGCCCACACTGAATCCCTGACCTGCAAAAACCTTTTAAAATTAAATAAATCTATTTCCTGCTTATGTTCTGTTTTATCAAAGATCTTTTTCCTTAGTGGATAACGTAATTATAAAGCTTTATAACATAGCTAGTACATATAGATATAAAACAGTAAGCAAGGTACTTTCAAAATTCAGTGCTAATGGCCCATTCCTGTAACATTTACTGAGCAGCCACTATATGCTGGGCGCTGTTAGGTACCGAAAATAGAGTGATGAACAGAAAAATCTTTGCCCTCACAGAGGCTGTACAAATACTGCACAGATATCACAAAATTATGGACATGAAATGAAAAGGGAAAATAAAGCCGCTCAGTCATGTCCAACTCTTCGCGACCCCATGGACTGTATGCAGCCTACCAGGCTCCTCCGTCCATGGGATTTCCCAGGCAAGAGTACTGGAGTGAGTTGCCATTTCCTTCTCTAGATCTTTCTGACTCAGGGATTGAACCCAGGTCTCTCGCATCATAGGCAGATGCTTTACCATCTGAGCTACCAGGGAAGTCTTGAAATATGAAACATGAAATAATGCTAGTTAAATGCAGAGTCACTTACATAAGCAGGATTTCTCCCCAACAGAGTACTTAACAAACTAATCCTTTGTTTTATGCTTTGTTTTGTCCTAACACATCTAGGGAATGGACTCTATTCCTTTCAGTTAACACTGGTTCACTCAAATAATAAAGGGAGAGGGAGGGGAGGAACATTGTGGATTAAATCTCCCAGGTGATTTTAATAAGCAACACTCAAGAACTACTAAATTCACCCATTGTATTACTATATCTGAAGCCATGGGTTGCAACCTTGGCTGCCAAGCAGAATCAACCATGGAGATTTAAAAATTACTGATTCTTAGGCTGTAGCCCGTAGAGATTTTTAACTTAATCAGTGTGAAGTGTGGGGTGTGGCCTGAGCTTAAGAGAGATTTAAAGGTCATCAGGTGATACAAAGTGTAGCCAAAAACATTCAAAAGGACTTGGGGGAGAGGGGAGAGCTGATATGCAGGAAGAATGGGAAAATAGTCGGCTCCGACATAATTACCTAGGCTCTGTACGCCTACTGTGCAGGCAGACGTTAACAGGCTACAGTAACTTCTTGCCAAAACTCATCATCATCTTGGCTGATAGTGAATTCATGAAGGTGATGCTGCTCTGCTGGGCTCAGCCAGGGGCACGACAGCCTCCCTGGACAACTCCTCCATCACCATCTCCAAAAGCTACAATGATAACCAGCAACATGTGTGCTAGTCGCTCAGTCGTGTCCAACTCTGCGACCCCATGGACTGTAGCCCACCAGGTTCCTCTGTCCTCTTCCAGGCAAGCAATGTTAGCTGCTCAGTCGTGTCTGACTCTCTGAGATCTCATGGATTGCAGCATACCAGACTCCTCTGTCCATGGAATTCTCCAGGCAAGAATACTGGAGTGGGTTGCCATCCCCTTCTCCAGGGGATCTTCCCGACCCAGGGATCAAACCTAGGTCTCCTGCATTCCTGGAAGAATTCTTTACTGTCTGAGTTACCAACCAACAGAATGGGCTTCTGTTGGAAGCCCAACCAACAGAATACAACAATTTTTAAAAGGTGTGGTCAAATGAGAAACTGTCTCAAAAACATTCTTACTCGTATAATGCACAAGTAATTTTGCCTATACATTTGTCTCTAAAAAGTAAAATGTTTTATGATAGTTTAAGATCCCTGCTCTTCCTCTTCTCTGCTTTCTTATCATTTCCGTCTCCTTCTCTGATTACAAAGCAGAGGTTGACTTATAAGTATCAGACAAAGCAATCATAGATGGGTAAAATAGTATTCTAAATCCTATTTATATTTAGTAATTTCTCTCAGTTCACCTTATAACACATAGAAAATTCCACATAATGTGGGAAAACACATTATTAATTATAATGATAATTAAATCTAGAACATTAACAGTAAGATCACTAGATATCATTATGACATCAAGTTATAAAACACTTTTAAAACAGACCTAAATAGTTTAACACCTGCAACTATCATTTAGGGACTTTAGTAATATCATCTAAAATATAAAACAGTAAAAGATTTACTAAAACAATCAAGAATACATTAACCTATGCGACACAGAGCAGTTCTACTGGCATAACACTGCATACTGAAACCAGGTTAGAAATGTGAAATTACAAAGCAGCTGCTGCACAGTAAGCAAAAATCAAATAGGCCTTAGGATCAGACCTTGTAGAAACGACAACCTCCTACTGATCACCACTTGCATTCTGTCACCTTGAAAGATCCTTCTTTCCCCCACTTCCATCTCTTATTATCTGGATTTACCCTAAAGTTCAGTCTTACATACCCTACCTTTTTGATATCACAGGTATCATTACACACACACACTCTCTCTATATATAGCTTTGAGATAACATTTCACAGAAACTGCGTATAGATTGTTTCTAAGTCTAAAACTGTAGTACTGTATATTGTGCATTTACTGAATGTCATAATTATCTGTCCAACTGTCACCTCAAACTCAACAAGGTCAAAATAATCTTCAAAACAAAACCTGGCGCTTCTAAAGACCAAAAATTATAGTAAGCAAAAGTGTGGGAGGAACAGTCATGCTCACACAATACTGATGGATGGAGAGAGGAGTAAACTTTTTAAAAGTTCTTTAGCCACAAGTGTCAGGAGCCATTTGGTCAAATAATCCCACTTCTAAGAAGCTGTCCTAAGAGAATAAACAGAGATGTGGATAAAGACTTTTGTATAAGGAGGCTCAAAGCAAATTTACAATGAAACTCAAATGTCTAATAAAATGGTAACAGTTAAATGATGAGGTTTTCAATGAACTATAAAACTGTCACTAAAAATCATGATTCTGAAGATTATTTACTGACATGGAGATATGCTCATAACAGATTAATGTGGAGAAGTGTCACAAAACTGTATTAGCGGTAATCAAAATGTATAAAAAATGTGTATATTATTTTAAGTAAGTTAGAGAAAGTATTAAAAGTGGTTATGTCTACAGTGCAATCATAGTTGATTTTTATGTGTATTTTTGCCTTTGTGACTTATCAAACATTCTGTAATAATTATACTTTGATAATCAGAAAATAATGTTATTTAAAAATATAGCACTTTCACTTATCGTTTCAGTTACACAGACTTGAGTTTTAAGTTTCCTTCTTCTCCAGGCCGCGTATCCAGTCATTCAACAAACCCTTTTAAGCAACTGTTCTGATAACACAAGAATGGAAGTAGCCAACTAACTGTACTGGGAAGGTTCAGAAATCCTCTGGAATCCTTGGAAAAATTTCTAAGGACTTTGAGCATGCCATTTCTCCTACCTCCATGATCATCCCTGGCTCTTTCAATATACTTTATTAGAACTAATTAATAGAAAGGCCTCCCTAATGCTACAGTGACTTCTCCCCGTTGAAGTCATCTAATACTCACTGCTGTTCGGTTTTTTGGTTAGGTTACACAGATGGGGGACCAACTGGAGGAGAGCAGAGAAGCCTGAGGTCAGGCAGATAAAAACATTAAGCAACTCCTGAAGGCACCAAATGCTAACATGTTCACAATAACAGCCGTGAGCGGACAAGACTGAGTGATACTCAGTACATATTCTCTGCTTCCTAAAACAGGCGAAAGAACATTAATTGTTAAACATCTGAAAAAACTAAATCATTCTTGAAAACTGGTATGTTAGAACAAAGACATATGACAACTAAATGCTCTGTGGTATCCTGGAATGGACCCTGGCACCAAAAAAAAAAAAAAAAGAGAGTATTAGTGGGAAAAAATTTGAATAAAGCCTACAGTTCAGTTAGTGTTAATCTTTTTAGCTTTGACAGATATTACAAAAGCCTTCACAAATATTTTTCATTTCCGATTGCTTTTTCTTGCCTAAGGGATAGGCACCTAATATCAATAGTGCTAAGCCAACAGTGCTAAGGTCTGCCCAGATGAGAGATGCGATCTTCTGCTTCACATTCCGATGCTCTCCTAACTACACTGCTCATGTTCAAGTCCTGGTTGCCATTCAACCCACCGAGTGAGAGCGCCAGCCATGGAAAGAACGTATAATAAGTCTACTCTTCAGACAGACAAAACCCACCGCAATCTGCACTAGTAAGAATCTTGTGTGTCACGGCACTCACAGAAAACCCTACATCTATTTTAACAACTAGTATTGAGCTATGCCAATCACTGATATGAAAGATGTTTCTTACTAAGCTTCCATTACTGTTCAGGGCTCCTGTGAGGAGAGGTAAAGGCCTTTGTCTCAAGTGCTGTTAAGCACTCTACCATCTACTTTAAAAAAGGAAAAAAAAAAAAAAAAATGCCAGTGAATCTCTGGAGCATTACTTTCCACCGTACTTCTTTATAAAGAAAAGGAGATGTGCTGAAGCATCCGAAGGAGCCTCTGAGAGTCTGCTTATGAAAATTCAAGCCTCCATGGTCTTCCAAGGTAAAGACTATTTCATTTACTGCACAGTCCAACTCTTTTGATTAACCTAACAATGTGACAATAAGGAGAATAGCTTTATAAAAATCTCAGAACTGTTCTGTTAAACATTTACTCTATGATTACTCTGAATATTACAGCTGCTGAAAAGTGATTTCCTTTATCATCAAACTAAGTATTTTTCCAGTATTTTAACCTATGAACCAAGCGGCTGAGCACACATGCAGACAGGAAAGCACTAGTGATTACCCACCCTCATCCTTTATTCCATATTTTACACTAAAGAGAGTCTACAACTTCTTCTAACCATAAAAGTGTAGATGTCACAGCACTTTCATACGTCCCAAAGCAGCTAGTACAATGCTTTCCACGTAACATTTAATAAATGCTTGTTGAGTAAATGTCAAGCATGATAGAAGGCATCATGGCACAAGACTGATTCTTTACAAAAATATTTTTCTTCTATCCACCTAAAAATATTTTATTTTATGAACATCAAAAGTCAGGCACTGTAGACCGTGGTAGAGACAAAAATAAAGAGAAATAAAACATCATACATCTAGATTTACATATGGTTATATGCCAAACAGCATAATGTGCAAAACTATGTCTCACGGAAGGTTCAATGTCCCATGGAAGGATGAAGGAGGATATATCAACTCTGCTTAACTGTGTAGAACAGAAGACTCTATGCATGCCTGAATATACGGCAATCCACCATTTTCCCAGTACAAAGAGATATAAAGTTTTTTTGCTTCCAATCTAAATGCATCAATTTTTAGGAAAGTTAAGGAAACTGTTAAATGATCATTTAAAATAATTACTAGCTTACAGATATTTAAATCACCCAATGAGACATTAATTTGCAAATAATGCTTTTCTTCACTCTCATATTTAGTTAAAATTTTAGTCAGCTTCTTGACGCCAGGGTCATCATCACCAGAACCCTTCTCTAGAGTACATGAACTCACTTTTAAGTTACTGAGATACAGCTCTTCTTGGCTGTACAACTGACACTGCTCTCAGAAATTTTATGCTGGCCAAAAGTACCATCTGTATGATTTTAAATGTTTTTTTTTCTTTCAACCTAAAAAGACATATTCCCTATATACTCAATGGAACCATTTATTATATTCCTTCTTAAATGTATTAATCAGCTTTCTTGCATTGCTAAGTTGTGTCTGACTCTTTGTGACCTCATGAGCTGCAGCACACCAGGCTTCCCTGTCTTTCACTATTTCCCAGAGTTCGCACAAACTTATGTCCATTGAGTCAGTGATGACATCTAACCGTCTCGTCCTCTGTGACCCCCTTCTCCTCTTGCCCTCAATCTCTCCCAGCATCAGAGTCTTTTCCAACAAGCTGGCTCTTCACATCAGGTGGCCAAAGTATTGAAACTTCAGCTTCAGCACTAGACCTTCCAATGTTCACGGTTGATTTCCTTTAGGACTGGCTGGTTTGATCTTCTTGCTGTCTGTTGAGTTATAATTTATAACACAATGTCACATTTTGAAGTGGACAACTGGTTAGGTTGCAACATATCTCTCTCTCTCTCTCTGTAATATCATCACAATCACCATGGGGAACATTTCCACACCCCAAAAAAAGTTTCCTCATACTCCGTGCAATTAATCTCTCCTCATCTCTATCCCCTAAGAACAACTGTTTTGCTTTCTGTTGTCACAGTTTTTCCTTTTCTACAATGTTGTATCAGTAGAAATAGAGAGTACACAGAGCTTTGTGACTGGGTTCATACATTCAGCACAATCTCTTCAGACTCATTCATGTTTTGGTATGAAACAATAGCTCCTTCTATTATACAGATATATCACAATTTTTATTCACTCACCCAGTTTGTAGACAATGGGTTGTTTTCAGCTTTTGGCTATTAGGAATAAAACCACTATAAATATTCAAAGTACATCTCTATAAAAACGCTTTCATTTCCCTTAAGTAAATGCCAGTAAGTGATACTGGTGGGAATACTCTTTTCCCAGAATTGCCATAACAAAGTATCATAAACTGAGTGGCTTAAAACAACTGAAATTTATTCTCTTCTAGCTCCGGAGGCTGGAAGTGTAAAATCAAGGTGTTGGTTGGGCCATGCTCTCTTGAAGCTGCTAGGAAAGAACCTGCCCATGTCTTTTACTTAGCTGATGTGTCTGTAATCGTCAGAAGTAGCCCCTCTTCCCTCTGTACGCTCCCTGTCTCTCTCCTCTTCTTGGGAGAAGTGCTGGATTCATACTAGACTAAGTCATATTGGATTAAGGACTCCCTACTCAAGTAATGTTCAAAATTCTCCAAGCCAGGCTTCAACAGTATGTGGACTGTGAACTTCCAGATGTTCAAGGTGGATTTAGAAAAGGCAGAGGAACCAGAGATCAAATTGCTAACATCCGCTGGATCATCGAAAAAGCAAGAGAGTTCCAGAAAAACAGCTACTTCTGCTTTATTGACTATGCCAAAGCCTTTGACTGTGTGAATCACAACAAACTGTGGAAAAAATCTTCAAGAGATAGGAATACCACACTATCTTACCTGCCTCCTGAGAAATCTGTATGCAGGTCAAGAAGCAACAGTTAAAACTGGACATGGAACAACAGACTGGTTACAATCGGAAAGGAGTACGTCAAGGCTGTATACTGTCACCCTGATTATTTAAATTCTATGCAGAATACATCATGAGAAATGCTGGACTGGATGAAGCACAAGCTGGAATCAAGATTGCTGGGAGAAATATCAATAACCTCAGATATGCAGATGACATCAACCTACGGCAGAAAGTAAAGAACTAAAGAGCCTCTTGATGAAAGTGAAAGAGGAGACTGAAAAAGTTGGCTTAAAACTCAGCATGGAGAAAACTAAGATCATGGCATCCAGTCCCATTACTTGATGGCAAATAGATGGGGAAACACTAGAAACAGTGACGGACTATTTCAAAAATCACTGCAGATGGTGACTGTAGCCATGAAATTAAAAGACGCTTGCTCCTTGGAAGGAAAGTTATGACCAACCTAGACAGCATAGTAAAAAGCAGAGACATTACTTTGCCAACAAAGGTCCGTCTAGTCAAGGCTATCATTTTTCCAGTAGTCATGTATGGATGTGAGACTTGGACTATAAAGAAACCTGGGCGCTGAAGAATTGATGCTTTTGAACTGTGGTGTTGGAGAAGACTCTTGAGAGTTCCTTGGATTGCAAGGAGATGCAACCAGTTCCTCCTAAAGGAAATCAGTCCTGAATATTCACTGGAAGGACTGATGTTGAAGCTGAAATTCCAATTCATTGGCCAAGTGATGTGAAGAACTGACTCATCTGAAAAGATTCTGATGCTGGGAAAGACTGAATGTGGGAGGAGAAGGGGACGACACAGGATGAGATGGTTGGATGGCATCACTGACTCAATGGACGAGTTTTAACTCCCGGAGTTGGTAATGGACAGGGAGTCCTGGGGTGCTGCAGTCCATGGGGTCGCAAAGAGTTGGACACGACTGAGCGACTGAACTGACTCAAGTGAGGCCTTGTATTAAGCTGCAGTGAATATTTCTAAATAAGGTCAGAATCTGATGTACTAAGATTGAGCACTGAGACATACCTTTGGATGAGAAGGGGTGGGAGTGGGCACAGTTCAAACCTCACAAAGAGTCATACGGTAAGTATATGTTTATATCAACCAATTGCCAAACTATTGCTCAAGTGGAAAGACTAGAAATCTCTTTAAGAAAATTAGAGATATCAAGATTTCATGCAAAAGGGGCACAATAAAGGACAGAAACACTATGGACCTAACAAGCAGAAGATATTAAGAAAAGGTGGCAAGAATACACAGAAGAACTATTAAAAAAAAAAAAAAAAAGATATAATGACTTAAAAATAGTTAAGGACTCAGATAAATATGATGGTGTGATCACTCACCTAGAGCCAGACATCTTGGAGTGCAAAGTGGGCCTTAGGAAGCATCATTATGAACAAAGCTAAAGGTAGAGGAGGTAATGGAATTCTAGCTGAGCTATTTCAAATCCTAAAATATGATGCTGTTAAAGTGCTGCACTCAGTATGTCAGCAAATTTGGAAAACTCAGAAGTGGCCACTCGACTGGAAATGGTCAGTTTTCATCCCAATGCCAAAAATGTGCAAACTACTGCACAACTGCATTCATTTCACATGGAGCAAAGTAATGCTCAAAATTCTCCAAGCTAGGCTCCAACAAGAGTACATGAACTGAGAACTTTCAGATGTTCAAGATGGATTTAGAAAAGGCAGAGGAACCAGAGATCAAATTGTGAACATTGAACTGATGACTATATAAAAAGCAAGATAATTCTAGAATAACATCTGCTTCTGCTTTATTGACTACACTAAAGCCTTTGGCTGTGTGGATCACAACAAACTGGAAAAATTCTTCGATAGGAATACCAGACCACCTGATCTTCTTCCTGTGAAACCTGTATGCAGGTCAAGAAGCAATAGTTAGAACCGGATATGGAACAACTCACTGGTACAAAACAGGGAAAGGAGTATGTCAAGGCTGTATATTGTCACCCTGCTTATTTAACTTTTATGCAGAGCACATCATGCAAAATGCCAGGCTGGATGAAGCACAAGCTGGAATCAAGATTGCCGGGAGAAATATCAACAACCTCAGATATGCAGATGACACATCCCTATGTCAGAAAGCAAAGAAGAACTAAAGAGCTTGTTGATGGAGGTGAAAGAGGAAAGTTTCACTCTGGCTTAAAACTCAACATTCAAAAAACTAAGACCATGGCATCTGGTCCCATCATTTCATGGCAAATAAATGGGGAAACGACGGAAACAGTGCCAGACTTTACTTTTCTAGACTCCAAAATCACTGCAGATGGTGACTGCAGCCATGAAATTAAAAGACGCTTCTCCTTAGAAGAAAAGCAATGACAAACCTAGACAGCATATTAAAAAGCAGAGACATTACTTTGCCAACAAAGGTTCATCTAGTCAAAGCTATGGTTTTTCCAGTAGTCATGCTGTATGTGAGAGTTGAACCATAAAGAAAGCTGAGCACCCAATAATTTATGCTTTTTGAACTGTGATGCTGGAGAAGACTCTTGAGAGTCTTTGGACTGCAAGGAGATCAAACCAGTCAATCCTAAAGGAAATCAATCCTGAATATTCATTGAAAGGACTGATGATGAAGCTGAAGCTCCAATACTTTGGCCACCTGATGTGAAGAACCAACTCATTAGAAAAGACCCTGATGCTGGGAAAGATGGAAGGCAGGAGGAGAAGGGGACAACCTAGGATGAAATAGTTGGATGTCATCACCGACTCAACGGACATGAATTTGAGCAACCTCTGGAGATGGTGAAGGACAAGGAAGCCTGGCTTGCTGCAAACCACAGGGTCACAGAGAGTTGCACATGACTGAGCAACTGAGCAACAATCTATGTCTATCTCCATATACATAAATATCTATCTCCTTACATCAGACAAATCACAGAACAGCAAGTAACTTAGAAATTTTTCACTTGCAGGCTTCACTTTTAACTCCTGAAAATAGTTTTGTCCCTGAAAAAATATACACACAAATACTGAAATGAAATAGCTCTTTTGCTATAATAAACACAAATTAAAAGTTCGGGATACCAAGTCACGATTTTGTCACTTATCTAAATAAGATTTATTTACCTGTAATTATATAAAATATAGTGTTTTCCTACCCCTTTCTCTACTTTTCATAAATGACAACTCTCAAATCAGATATTATTATACATCCTTTAAGTTTAGTAAAATTTCCATGACAATGATAAAGTTATATTTCTATTACTAAAATCATTTCACCAGTTAAAAGCCACATTTTGTCCCTCTCAGTATCTGCTTTGAAGCTTCAACATGAATAAAAATGAAATAGTTCTAATACATACTAAAATTTGAGAAGGGCATAAAATAATATTGAGACATGCTACCTCCGAGAGATTTCAGATAGTGTTAGATAATCCTAAAATTATGCGAAACATCTGCCTGTAAATTACAGTGTTTCTGAATCATAGTTGAGAACAAGGAAGCACGCTTAAAAATTATATTGTTTCAATCTCATTTCCTTTGCATATCCAGATTATGGTGATACACTTGAAATTTTTTCTTTCACATTTTCAGAGACTGAAAAAGAAATACCTGGTAAAGAAGATTGAGAGAGTTAACAAAGAAATAGACACACACACACACACACACACACACAAAGAAATACACACAAATGAGAAAATTCGAAGATGCAAAGAACATATTCAAAAACAGCAAATGATTCCCCCTCCAATATTTTTTGGAACATCATTATCCTATTTATATTATCTATGTTACAGAGGTTTCCTTTGTTAGGGGTCATTTGAATAAGTTAGTTAAATGGTTTTTTCTGTAGTCTCTAAGTATGAAAGAATAATATAATCTTTATCAGATAGCAGAAGCTGACTCTGCAGAGAAATAAATGTCACCAATTAAAAATTAATGTTTAATATGTTATTTCATACAACTGCTACTAGATGAATAAGTAAGGTCATGTTCTATTTTTCTTTTCCTTTGAAATGAGGTTTGCTTTAGCTTTTGTAAGGTATTACTTCAATAGGAGAGGTCACTTTGTCAGAGATGTCTCCCAAGGAAAACTGGACAAGGTACTTGCTCGAAGCAGCACTGGAAGCTTCTGCTGATTCAGAGGCGGAAAACCTTGGGAGAATATGATCAGCAATGTTGAGTTTCCAGATTTGCTCATGGACTCCCTTCCCTGGTGCAGGTTTCCCACTGCAGAAAATAGCTCTTGGATGATAAGCACAAGTTACATGGCATTTGCAAGTTGCATTTGTGAACCTGGCAAACTGAGTTAGAAACAATGGAGTTTTAAAACTCTAAGTCTGGAACCATTCTGAATCTGAAAAGGAGCTGATAGGAGTTAAAATGTTCCACAATCCTTGTACAATATGAGAGGGTGTCTACTTCTTTAAGTAGACATGGTAACGTTTCAAGGGAACCATAAGAGAATAATGTGTGTATCTTCCAAAAATAAATAAAGAGGCAAAATGTGAGGAAAACTGACTCACTGGAAAAGACCCTGATGCTGGGAAAGGTTGAAGGCTCCCTGAGGGGGAGCTGCAGCCCATGGGGTTGCAGAGTCGGACACGACTGAGCAAATCAACTGAATTGATGAAGAAAAAGAGAAAATAATAAGCCTGTAAAAAACTTTCAATAAATTTAAAACGGGAGAAAGAAGTACAAGAGGTAATAGTAAGACAGGGACAGGAAAGGATAGAAAAATGGAAAGTCCTGAGTAAATGGTAGAAACAAACCCCAATCCAATCAATATAAATGAATTACTTTTCAGAAATTGTCAAACTGAATTTTCTCTCTCTCTCTCACACCACACAGAGAAATAAGGTATTTTTAAAAGATAAAACCCAAAAGCTGTAAGGATAAATGCTTCAGGGAATTCCTTGGCATGCCACAACTAACACCTGATGCAGACAAATAATTTGAAGGAAAATAAAAAAGTTTTGGACAAGACTAGCAAAATATAAACACCTCTCATGAGACTGAAAAAAGGGGCACAAACAATAAACATGAAAAAAAAAAACAAGACGAATGGTCCTACTCCTAGAAAAACATAAATTATTGAAAAACGCAGACTATGAGACTGTAAGCGGTAATCTCCGCCTTTCTGGTATGCCAAGCCACTGCAAATACAAAACTACCAGGTCCACATACTCTTTATGGAAGAGTGTTATTAAATTTTGAGCAGAATATCATTCCAACTTTAAAACTTTTTAAAGAACCAAAAACTTTCTTCTGAGGCCAATATAAACTTGATATTAAAAATAGGCTAATAAAGTAGAATTTTTTTACAAAGTTAAAAGCTAATCTCACCAATGAACACAGATGCAAAACTCCTCATAACAAACCATCTCCAAAAGTGTAGTTGGGAATGCAAAGCTAGTATGACATTAGAAAAATATACAAATGCCATTTCTCAAATTAACAGATTGGAGAAAAAACACAACTTTTTTTTGAAGCATAAAACAGATAAGCATTTGATGAAAATTTTAATACCCAATGAAGAGTTTACATAAGAACACCACAAACAAAAATATCATCTTAGAAAATTAGAAAAAAGGATTTCATTAACTGATATGATCAACAGTAATCTTTCAAACATACACATCAAACATCATTTTGTAATTTTTTAATTGGAGGAAAACTGCCACACAATGTTGTGTTGGTACTGTGCTACAATGTGAATCAGCCATAATTACATATTTATATAAATAGCTAAATGCCATTTTTAAAGATTAAAATTTGCAACACTTCAATGTCTCGATTAAGACAGTAAACCCACATATGACCTACTGGATACTACAGTGAGATAAAGAACTAAAGGGAAAGGGAATTTTTTTAAAAAAGAAGAAAATCATCCTTTAGAGATAATAAAAATGAATAAATATAAAGCTTAAAAAACATAGAAGCAAATTATTAGATTTGATAAAAAGAGTTTAGGTAAGGTTACTAAATACAAGAACAGAAAAAAACAACTTAATTTCTAAATGGAAGAACAAGAACAAATTGAAATGTTTAGATGATATAATTTATAATATCAAAAATACTAAACTCTTAGAAATAAACCTATCAAAGATGTATAACACTTACATTGACCAAATTATGAAACATAAATCAAATAAGTTCTAAATTAATTGGGTAGTGTATATATTAATGGACAAAGAGAGTCAACACTTTAAGAATTCACTTCTGACTTGACAGATTCAACAAAATTTCAGTCAAGACCACAAACAGAATTTTTCAAGAATTTGATAAGCAGATTCTCAAATTATATGGATCAGTCAACAGCTCCTGATGAAGAAGGTATAGATTCTTGCCATACCAGATAAAGATTTATTAGAATTTTAGTAGTTAAAACAGTGGGGATTCCCAGCTAACACTACTGGTAAAGAACCCGCCTGCCCATGCAGGAGACACAAGAGACGTGGGTTCGAACCCTGGGTCGGGAAGATCCCCTGGAGGAGGGCACGGCAACCTACTCCAGTACTCTTGCCTGGCAGGCTACAGTCCATAGGTTTGTCAAGAGTCAGACATGACTGAAGTGACTTAGCACAGCACAGCACAGTTAAAACAGTCCCATGTAGTTATCTGTGTAGAGACAGAAAATCTCATCAATAAAAGAGAAAAGCCCAGCCTGGAACCATGCAGAGAATCATGAAATGACAGAGGCGGCACTCCAGTCAATGGAGAGGTTATTCAATAAATGGAACTAGAACAGTTACCCACATAGGGGGAAAAATGCAACTGGACCAAGAACTTACACTACCCAAAGAACCAACTCCAAACAGATTTAAAATAAATATGAAAGATAAGCCTTTAAAAATAAAATACTGATAGTATATTTACGATATTATACAAGGTAGAGAGTTCTTAACCATGATATAAAAAGTTCTAACTATACAAGAGAATGATACAAATGAACTAGGGAAAAAAAAAATCAAAAACCCTGCAAAGCGTCAGTACTGATAAGCATACATAGCAAAGAGAATTACAGCACTCTGCTGGTGGGACCAGTATATAACGGTGCATGACCAACTTAGCATTATCTTGTACAGACGAACACGCACACACCTTGTCATCCTAATTCCGCTCCTATACATATACATAAAGAAATTACTCACACATACCAGAACACATGTTAAATAAGCACTGAATTAAAAGTGTTCGTGATTAAAAAAAAAAAAAAAAAAAAAAACTGACACCCACACTCCCGACCACTAGCAGAATATCAAGGTGCATGTGTGCATGCTAGGTCGCTTCAGTAGTGTCTGACTCTTTGAGATCCCACAGACTGTAGCCCACCAGGCTTCTCCAGGCAAGAATACTGGAGTGGGGTCACCATGCGCTCCTCTGGGGATCTTCCCACCCAGGGATAAAACCAATGTCTCTTGTGTCTCTTGAATTGGCAGGCAGGCTCTTAACCATGAGCACCACCTGGCAAGCCCATCAGGGTATTTTCACATAATGAAATAGTATGTAAGACTGAAATTTAATCAACTATAACCACATGCCATGACTCAAATAAACCTTGACACGTGATTTAAGAGAAAAACAAGTTTCACTTTGAGATGGTAACATTTAAGGCCTGTACCTAAAGACAGGCCCACTAAACATCAGCTTTGTAAGACAGTGGGGCATATGGCCCTAAGACCCACAAGGCTACATTGAAATGAAAATCAGGGTTTAAACAGATTCACCAAGGCTCCATAGGGCCCAGCACAGAGAAGCTGACTGAAATAACTTGTCTTTCCATAGAAGAGGCCATCTGCTTATCTTGAAAGCTTCTGCCTGAGGGCAAGCCTCTAATTTAAGGCATATCTAAGGGCCTACAGCAGAGAAGGCAATGGCACCCCACTCCAGTACTCTTGCCTGGAGAATCCCATGGACAGAGGAGCCTGGTAGGCTGCAGTCCATGGGGTCACTAAGAGTCGGCCACGACTGAGCAACTTCACTTTCACTTTTCACTTTCATGCATTGGAGAAGGAAATGGCAACCCACTCCAGTGTTTTTGCCTGGAGAATCCCAGGGGTGGGGGAGCCTGGTGGGCTACCGTCTATGGGGTCACACAGAGTCGGACACGACTGAAGCAACTTAGCAGTAGCAGCAGCAAGGGCCTATAGAAGTTCTCTCCAAACAGGAAGCCAACAGGCCATCATCTTCACTCTCTTTCTACTGGACTCCAAGTTGCTGGGATTGCCAGTCTACAAGGAACCTGTGCACAATCTGGTGCCCCTCTCATGCCCTGGTTCTGATGGCCAGTAGGGCTTGGGTTCAACAGATGGTAAACGGTTCTTAACTGGTTTTCATCCCAGGGTTCAGTTCAGAGAAAGCACACAGAAACACTCAGTCTTCCTCTGAATACTTTAAAAGATACTACCTGAGACTTTAGCTTCCAATTTGCCTGAACCTAGGTGCTGATTCAACCTGCTTATTTAACTTATATGCAGAGCACATCGTGAGAAATGCCAGGCTGGATAAAGCACAAGCTGGAATCAAGATTGCCAGGAGAAATACCAATAACCTCAGATATGCAGATGGCATCACCCTATGGCAGAAAAGAGAAGAGGAACTAAAGAGCCTCTTCATGAAGGTGAAAGAGAGTGAAAACGCTGGCTTAAAACTCAACATTCAAAAAACTAAGATCATGGCATCCAGTCCCATCACTTCATGGCAAACAGATGGGGAAACAATGGAAGTAGTGAGAGACTATTTTGGGGGCTCCAAAATCACTGCAGATGGTGACTGCAGCCATGAAATTGAAAGATGTTTGCTCCTTGGAAGAAAAGCTATGGCAAACCTAGACAGCATATTAGAAAGCAGAGACATTACTTTGCCAATAAAAGTCCATTTAGTCAAAGCTACGTTTTTTCCAGTAGTCATGTATAAATGTGAGAGTTGGACTATAAAGAAAGCTGAGTGCCGAAGAACTGATATTCTTGAACTGCGGTGTTGGAGAAGACTCTTGAGAGTCCCTTGGACTGCAAGGAGATCCAACCAGTCAATCCTAACAGAAATCAGTCCTGAATACTCATTAGATGGACTGATGCTGAAGCTGAAACTCCAATATTTTGGCCACCTGATGCGATGAACTGACTCACTGGAAAAGACCCTGAGGCTGGGAAAGATTGAGCGGGGGGAAGGGGATGACAAAGGATGAGATGGTTGGATGTCATCACTGACTCAATGGACATAAAGTCTGAGCAAGCTCTGGGAGTTGGTGATGGACAGGGAGGCCTGGCATGCGCAGTCCATGGGGTCACAAAGAGTCAGACAGGACTGAGCAACTGACCTGACTGAGGTGCTGATTAAGAGCCTTCCTTTTGAGACACTGACACACCCTGAATTACTTGGAGCAGCTAAGAACAAAGAAGACTGCCTGGTACCATCTCAAGGTTTAAAAGACAACCAAGAGTTATAAGAGAGTTTAACAATAAAGTTTATCTACTACACTAGGTCACTACTCCTTTAAGAGATGGCTGAATAATCTAAAGCGTAGAAACCAACACAAAGTCAAGGAAATGAAGAAACAAATATATTCCAAACAGAATAATAAGACAGAATGTCAGAAAAAGACCTTACCGAAACTGAGGTAACTGATTTGCCTGATAAAGAGTTCAAAATAGCTGGCATAAAGATGTTCATGAAGGTCAGAACAACTTATAAACAAAGCAGGAATTTCAACAGAGATAGAAAATATAAGAAAATACCATGCAGAAATCAACGTGTAGTTCAGCCACTCAGTCATTATCTGACTCTTTGTGACTCCATGGACTGCAGCACGCCAGGCTTCCCTGTCTATCACCAGCTCCCAGAGCTCGCTCAGATTCCTGTCCAGTGAGGCAGTGACACTGTCCAATCATCTCATCCTCTGTCGTCCCCTTCTCCTCTTGCCCTCAATCTTTTCCAGAATCAGGGTCTTTTCCAATGAGTCAGCTCTTCCAAGCAGGTGGCCAAAGTACTGAAGCTTTAGCTTCAGTATCAGTACTTTTAATGAATATTCAGAGTAGAGTTCCTTTAGGATTGACTGGTTTGATTTCCTTGATCTCCTTGCTGTCTAGGGACTCTCACAAGTCTTCTCCAGCACCAGAGTTCGAAGGCATCAATTCTTTGGTATTCAGCCTTTTTTATGGTTCAACTCTCACATCCATACAGAACTACTGGAAAAGCCATAGTTTTGACTATACGAACCTGTGTAGGCAAAGTATTGTTTCTGCTTTTTAATACACCAAGTTTGTCATAGCTTTCCCTCCAGGGAGTAAGCGTCTTTTAATTTCATGGCTGCAGTCACCATCTGCAGTGATTTTGGAGTCCAAGAAAATAAAGTCTGTCACTGTTTCCATTGTTCCCCCATCTATTGCCATGAAGTGATGGGACTGGGTGCCATGATCTTCATTTTTTGAATGCTGAATTTCAAGCCAGCTTTCTCACTCTCCTCTTTCACCTTCTTCAAAAGACTCTTCAGTTCCTCTTCTCTTTCTGCTATATGGGTGCTGTCATCTGCATATCTGAGGTTACTGTTATTTCTCCCAGCAATCTTGATTCCAGCTTGTGTTTCAACCAGCCTGCCATTTAGCATGATGTGCTCTGCATATAAGTTAAATAAGCAGTATGGCAATATACAGCCCTGAGGTACTCCTTTGCCAATTTGAAATCAGTCTGTTGTTTCACATCCCATTCTAACTGGTGCTTCTTGCCCTGCACACAAATTCTGCAGGAGGCAGATCAGGTGGTCTGGTGTTCCCATCTCTTTAAGAATTTTCCACAGTTTATTTTGATCCACACAGTAAAAGGCTTTAGCATAGTCAATGAAACAGAAGCAGACGTTTTTATGGAATTCTCTTGCTTTTTCAATGATCCAACAGATGTTCACAATTTGATCTCTGGTTCCTCTGCCTTTTCTAAATCCAGCTTGTACATCTGGAAGTTCTTGGTTCATGTACTGTTGAAGCCTACCTTGGAAGATTCTGAGCTTTGCTACCAGAAATCACAGAGCTGAAGAATACAACTGAACTGAAAAATACAATAGATGGGTTTCAACAACAGACTAAATGAAGGAGGAGGATGGATGAGTAAACTCAAAAGGAAGCAATGAAACTCATCTACTCAGAGCAGCAGAAAGGGAAAAAAAGGAATACAAAACAATGGCAATATAAAAGTGTTAGAGGTGCTTATGGGACTTACAGGAGATAATCAAGAGGATCACTATAAGTATCACAGGGGTCCATAAGGGAGAGAGACAGACAGAAAACTTTTTTGAAGAATTAATGGCTAACAGAAATGTTTCATGCTATATATTATCAGGAAGAGAACATTTTTAAAAATTCAATTTAAAATTGCACCAAAAAGCACAAAATATCTAAGAATTAACTAAGGAGATGAAGACCTGTACAATGAAATCTGTAACACTAATGAAATTAACTGAAGAAACAAACAGAAAGGTATTCTGTGCTCACAGATTGGAAAATTAATAGTTTAAAAGTTCATGTAGTCCAAAGCAATGTAAAGATTCCACACAATTTCTTTCAAAATTTCAATGACATTTTTCACAGAAACAGAACAATCCTAAGATTTGTTATGTAACCACAAAAGACCCTGAATAGCCAAAACACTCTTGAGAAAGAAAAAGAAAGCTGGAGTCATCACACTTCCTGATTTCAAACTTTATCACTAAACTATAGTAATTGAACCAGTATGGCTATGTCATGGATCAGAACAGGGAGCCAGAAATAAACCCATGCGCATATGGTCATTTAATAGGCAACACAGGAGCCATGGGGAAAGGACAGTCTGTTCAAAATGGTGATGGGAAAACTGGACAGTCCCATGCGAAAGAATGCAACTGGGCCACTGTCTTACACTAAATACAAAAACCAATTCAAAATGGATGAAAGTCTTAACAGAAGACCTTGAACCATAAAAAGCCCAGAAGAAAACACAGGCAGGAAGCTCCTCCAGTGGATCAGCAAAAGCAAAAACAAACAAGTGGAGTTACATCAAAAGCAAAAGGAAACAAGCAGGACTACATCAAACTGACAGGGAGGTCTGCACAAAGAAACCATCAACAAAATGAAAAGGCAACCTACAGAATGGGATAAAATATTCACCAATCACATATCTGACAAAAGGTTCATATCCAAAATATATTTTAAAACACATATGATTCAGTAGCCAAAAAAAATATGATTTAAGTATGGGCAAAGGATCTAAGCAAACATTTTCCCAAAGAAGTCATAAACATGGCAAACAGACACAAGAAAAAGTGCACATCACCAATCATCAGAGAATGCAATTCAAAACTACAATAAGCTACACCACACACCTGCTAGAACGTCTACTGTCAGTAAGGCAAGGGATAACAATTGTTGGCATGGACATAAAGAAAGAGCAAGACTTATGCACCACTGATGGCAAAGCAAATTGGTGCAGCAACATTAGAAAACAGTACGGCAGCCCCTCAGAAATTTAAAATAGAACTTCCATGTGATACAGCATTTCCACCTCTGAATATTTATCTGAAGGAAATGAAAATACCAACTCAGAAAGACATATGCACCAGAATGTACACTGCAGCATTACTTACAGTAACCAAGATATGGAAGCACCCTAAATGTCCACTGATGCATAAGTATATAAAGAAAACATGGTATATAAATACAATCGACTACTACTCAGCCACAGACAAGAAAGCAATCTTGCAATGTAGGGAACTTGAAGGTGTTAATAAGTCAGGTGAAATAAGTCAGACACAGAATGACAAACACTGAATGATCTCACAGGTGAAACTGAAAAAAAAAAAGATACAGAGACTAGATTGGTTGTTGCTGGAGGCAGAAGGGATGGAGAGTGGGCTAAATGGCTGAAAGTGGTCAATAAATTCAAACTTTCAGTTGTATTTAACGCATAGCATGTTGACTACAGTCATACTGTATTTTATATTTAGAAGTTGCTGAGACAGTAAATCTTAAAAGTTATCATCGGGAGGAAAAAATTTTTAAGTATGTGTAGTTACAGATGTTAACTAGACTTATTGTAGTGATCTTTCATTATATATATATATATATATATATATACACACACATAAATCAAATCACTGTTATATACCCAAAGCTAATATGTTAACCCTCAATTATATCACAATAAAAATTTTTTTTCAAAATATCAATGAAACAGAAACAGAAGATTGCAGAAGTCTAATCAGACTTAAATTGAAGAAAGTGGGGAAAACCGCTAGACCATTCAGGTATGACTTAAATCCCTAGGATATACAGTGGAAGTGAGAAATAGATTTAAGGGACTAGATCTGATAGAGTGCCTGATGAACTATGGATGGAGTTCACGACATTGTACAGGAGACAGGGATCAAGACCATCCCTAAGAAAAAGAAATACAAAAAAGCAAAATGGCTGTCAGAGGAGCCCTTACAAACAGCCATGAAAAGAAGAGAAGCGAAAAGCAAAGGAGAAAAGAAAAGATATACCCATTTGAATGGAGAGTCCCAAAGAATAGCAAGGAGAGATAAGAAAGCCTTCCTCAGTACACAGTACTCAGTGCAAAGAAATAGAGGAAAACAATAGAATGGGAAAGACTAGAGATCTCTTCAAGAAAATCAGATACCAAGGGAACTTTTCATGCAAAGATGGGCTTAATAAAGGACAGAAATGGTATGGGCCTAACAGAAGCAGAGGATATTAAAAAGAAGTGCCAAGAATACACAGAACTGTACAAAAAAGATCTTCATGACCCAGATAATCATGACAGTGTGATCACTCACCTAGAGCCAGATATCCTGGAATGGGAAGTCAAGTGGGCCTTAGAAAGCATCACTACGAACAAAGCTAGTGGAGGTGATGGAATTCCAGTTGAGCTATTTCAAATCCTAAAAGATGATGCTATGAAAGTGCTGCACACAATATGCCAGCAAATTTGGAAAACTCAGCAGTTGCCACAGGACTGCAAAAGGTCAGTTTTCATTCCAATCCCTAAGAAAGACAATGCCAAAGAATGCTCAAACTACCGCACAACTGCAGTCACCTCACACGCTAGTAAAGTAATGCTTAAAATTCTCCAAGCCGGGCTTCAACAATACGTGAACCGTGAACCAGATACTCAACCTGGTTTTAGAAAAGGCAGAGGAACCAAAGATCAAATAGACAACATCTGCTGGATCACTGAAAAAGCAAGAGAGTTCCAGAAAAAGATATCCTTCTGCTTTATTGACTATGCCAAAGCCTTTGACTGTGTGGATCACAACAAACTGAAAAATTCTTAAAGAGATGGGAATACCAGACTACCTGACCTGCCTCATGATCAGGAAGCAACAGTTAGAACTGCACATGAACAACAGACTGGTTCCAACAGGAAAAGGAATACGTCAAGGCTGCATATTGTCACCCTGCTTATTTAACTTATATCCAGAGTACATCATGAGAAATGCTGGGCTGGATGAAACATAAGCTGGAATCAAGATTGCTGGGAGAAATATCAATAACCTCAGATATGCAGATGACACCACCCTTATGGCAGAAAGTGAAGAAGGACTAAAAAGCCTCTTGATGAAAGTGAGACAGTAAAAAAGCTGGCTTAAAACTCAATATTCAGAAAACGAAGATCATGGCATCCAGTCCCATCACTTGATGGCAAACAGATGGGGAAACAGAGGAAACAGTGGCTGACTTTATTTCTGAGGGCTCCAAAATCACTGTAGATGGTGACTGCAGCCATGAAATTAAAAGACACTTACTCCTTGGAAGGAACGTTATGACCAACCTAGACAGCATATTAAAAAGCAGAGACATTACTTTGCCAACAAAGGTCCATCTAGTCAAGGCTATGGTTTTTCTAATAGTCATGTATGGATGTGAGGGTTGGACTGTGAAGTAAGCTGAGCGCCGATGAATTGATGTGTTTGAATTGTGGTGTTGGAAAAGACTCTGGAAAGTCCCTTGGACTGCAAGGAGATCCAACCAGTCCATCCTAAAGGAGATCAGTCCTGAGTGTTTATTGGAAGGACTGATACTGAGGCTGAAACTCCAGTACTTTGGCCACCTGATGTGAAGAGCTGACTCATTGGAAAAGACTCTGATGCTGGGAAAGATTGAAGGTGGGAGGAGAAGGGGACGACAGAGGATGAGATGGTTGGATGGCATCACCGACTCAATGGACATGAGTTTGGTTAAACTCCAGGAGTTGATGATGGACAGGGAGGCCTGGCGTGCTACAGTCCATGGGGTCACAAAGAGTCGGACACAACTGAGCAACTGAACTGAACTGAATTATATTATGGTACCAAGTATATAACCAAAATGCGGGCAACAGAGGTTAAGATCGTTGGATCTCATCACAGGCTCAATGGATATGAATTTGAGCAAACTCTGGAGACAGTGAAGGACAAGGAAGCTTGGTGTGCTGTAATCTATGGGTCACAAAGAGTGAGATATGACTTAGTGACTGAATGGTAACAAAATACAATGCTCAAGAATAAGCCAAAGATATGGCTCAGCAGTAGAGAACCTGCCTGCAATGCAGGAGACCTGGGTTTGATCCCTGGGTGGGGCAGACTCCCTGGAGAAGGGAATGGCTGTATTCTTTCCTGGAGAATCCCAGGGACAGAGGGGCCTGACAGGCTACAGTACACAGGGTCGCAAAGAGTCAGACATGACTGAAGCGACTGAGCACACATACTGTTTTCAGGAATATACAGAGAACCTGTATTTTTAAAGTAGTAAGGGAATAACTGTTTAAAATCTCAGAGTAAGGGGAAACTTCTTTCCATGCATTATGTGTATGAATACTCAATTACAGTATATGTAAACAAGCAAAATGGAAGAGTATACTTTTTCTGCAGAAACATGACTAGGAAAGCAGTTACAGCAGTGTTACAGTAGGAAACGACAAACAAAACCTCGCTGAACTACATTCAGCTGTAATAATTTATTTAAAAATGATACTAGGAGAGAATTTGGACTTTTAAGTCACTCTAAAAGCCTTTAAAAATACAATATGCTAAAACTTGTCTTTCATCTCATAATTATATAACACTTCCCCCTCCCAGACCTTAAAAAGACATGTGGCCTACATAATGTTCCAATGACAAACCTTTTTAAGTCTATCCATAAAAGAACTGTTTTTTTAAGTCAAATCTCAGAATTAAATGGTTTTACATCTAAGAATTCCTGGTAAGATCTTTTCATTTAATGGGTTGGATAGTTCTATTTTCAAATTTATTTAGTATTTTAAATCATGGTTAACCATGACTATCATTTCAAATGAGAGGTTTGGCTAGCCATGAGGCACATACGAACATCTTAACCAGAGAAGCAAAAAGCAAGATACTGTTACTATAAAACCTGCCTACACTTTTTGTTGCAGTTCATCTTATATATGAAGATTTAATTTGCCACACATGCACATACGTAAATATACACACATGTATATTTGCTATAAATGTGAAATTAACGTGACTTATAAAAATCTACGATCTTTAATTTCAAAGGTTGCAGTTAACATTTAAAGGAGTACAGATTACCTAAGAAGTTCTGAATAAAGTTTTAATAAAAACAATGAAAGATTTCATAAATGAGAGAGTTCTGACTGGTTGCATGCGTGTGTGCTAAGTTGCTTCAGTCGTGTCCGACTCTTTTTGACTCTACGGACTGTAGCCCGCTAGGTTCCTCTATCCATGGGCTTCTCTGGGCAAGAATACTGGAATAGGTTGCCATGCCCTATTCCAGGGTATCTTACTGGCCCAGGGATGGAACCCTAGACTCCTGTGTCTCGTGCATTGACAGGCGGGTCTCCATCTGGGAAGTCCTTCTGACTGGTTTGTAAAATCCAAATGAAAACATTTGGATAAAACACAATTTCCTAAGTAACTAGTTATCAATTTTATGTTTATAATAACCACAAAAATTATACAGAATGTTCCATGGTCAATAGACTCAAGTTGGACAGGAGTTTCAATCAATATCAAATACAAGTTCAGTGACAGTCTATTGACAGATACAGCAGGTCCAATCCTAGTATGCCACAGAGTTAATTAAACACACCCAGACTGATCAACAAAAGACGATACAGGCATAAGGTAAGGTCATCTACCTGAAGTGGTGATGAAACAAACGTCTTACACAAACACTGAAATTAATGGCTTATTTAAACACAAATCTATCCCACTTAACCCCTTTGATATGCAGCTTTACCCCCATCTCCTTCTCTTTTCTCAACTTTTGGAGGGCACTTCCCCAGGATTATCAAACAATGGTTGAAAGATCCAATATCCGCCTCATAGAAAATGCATACCTACAGAGGTGCCTCTTTCTCATCTTCAGACCAACAAGATACAGAAAGCACCAGAAACAAAAATTCCCTATGAGAGCCCACAGGTGTCTTTTCACAGAATTTAACTGAAAAAGTTACTTAGGTTATTCTATGTCATCTTAAATAAAATCAGTTTACAAGAGACTGCCAAAACAATCTATGGAATATATAATCTACATTTGCTATCCTTAAAAACTTGTCTTTCTGTTTCTATGAAAACATCTAAAGTACTAGCCTCAAATTATTACTCACAATTTTTGACTAAATCTCACAAAGAATTTGAGTTTGCTATTTCAGTTTTTCTGTCGTTTTAATTAAAGCTATTCATTATACCAACACACTTGAACCTATAGCAAAAGTCTCTTCAATTCTATCATTTTATTAACTACTCTGTTGATCCTCTACAGAAAATAAAATTACTTCCTGGTATTATTCAAATTTTAACAGTTTTGAATATTAAAAATAATTTTTATACATTTTACATAAAATCTGACTACAAGTTTAAGTACAACTTTCCTTAATCCATTTCCTGCTCTCTTGAAATATCTTAGAGTTTTAAAAATTAAGAAGAGCTGTACATGGACTTTAGAGCTATTTACAGAAGATAAATTGTAAACTTGATGTTTTCTTTTTTTTCCTCTTTATTATTAAGTCTAACAGATTGTCACTAAAGTAATTCTTTACTGGTAACTTATGTAGATGTGACTTTGAAGATTATAACAGACAATCATATGATTTAAATCCAGAATTAATTTAATATGATGACCCTATATTTCTATCATTTCTGAGACAAGTTCAGTCACACAGCATGTCAGTCACTTAAAACCGGAAAAAAGTAACTAGCAGCATTTAACAACTATGATTAAAGGTACCTCTTAGATAACTGTTTAATAATCTTTAAATGCATACATTCAAGGCAATTATATCTGTTTTCACAATAAATACTGAAGGAAACTATTGAAGTTATCTTGCCCAACAAGGCTAAACAGATTTGAACATCAACTATCAATAGGGGCAAAAATTGGGAACATCCTCGGTGACAAAGATCAACACAATGATACCATGCAAACTGTACTTATTTGTAAATAAAATACTAGCAAAAATGAAAACATTTTCAAAAAGTAAACTACTACACTGTTTTATATACTATTAAGTGTAAGGTTTCTGGTCTACTTAGGAGTTGTTATTTAGTCGCTCAATCATGTTTAACTCTTTGAGACCCCATGGACTACAGCACGCCAGGCCTTCCTGTCCTTCACCATCTCCCACAGCTTGCTCAAACTCATGGCTATTGAGTCAGTGATGCCATCCAACCATCTCATCCTCTGTCATCCTTTTCTCCTCCTACCTTCAGTCTTTCCCAGGATCAGGGTCTTTTCAAATGAGTCGGCTCTTTGCATTAGGTGGCCAAAGTACTGGAGCTTCAGCTTCAGCATCAGTCCTTCCAATGAATATTCAGGACTGATTTCCTTTAAGATTGATTGATTTGATCTCCTTACAGTCCAAGGGACTCTCAAGAGTCTTCTCCAACACCACAGTTCAAAAGCATCAATTCTTCGGTCCTCAGCCTTGGTCTAATTCTCATATTTACTTCAGAGAGTATTTAGCATATTGAGCAAAGTGGTCTGATCTCTATAGACTAATGGTTAGACCCATCTTAAAGCCAAAACTGCACCTCAAAATACTGTTGATTCTAAAAATTACTTGATGTTTTTAACTCTCTGAATACTTCCAATTTTAATCCCAGAACTCATCCACATGTTACAAAAGCCACAAAAAATGTGTTAAAGCCACAAAAAATGATTATGTTGGACTTTAATAAAAATTTTTATTAGCAATTTTTAAATATTGGCTATCCTGTCAATGGAACCATGAGAATTATTTTGCTATTCTTCTGCTTTTACTAGTGGAGCTGATATAAAATAATATAATAACACACATCAGAAAGACCTAATTTTTATTAGCAATTTTTAAAAATTGGCTATCCTGTCAATGGAATCATGAGAATTATTTTGCTATTTTTCTGTTTTTACTAGTGGAGCTGATATAAAATAATATAAAACACATCAGAAAGACCTACTTTTGAAAGATAACACACATCAGAAATTACTCCATCTGAATTAGTACAATTTAAGTGAATTACCCTAAGTNCTTCCAATGAATATTCAGGACTGATTTCCTTTAAGATTGATTGATTTGATCTCCTTACAGTCCAAGGGACTCTCAAGAGTCTTCTCCAACACCACAGTTCAAAAGCATCAATTCTTCGGTCCTCAGCCTTGGTCTAATTCTCATATTTACTTCAGAGAGTATTTAGCATATTGAGCAAAGTGGTCTGATCTCTATAGACTAATGGTTAGACCCATCTTAAAGCCAAAACTGCACCTCAAAATACTGTTGATTCTAAAAATTACTTGATGTTTTTAACTCTCTGAATACTTCCAATTTTAATCCCAGAACTCATCCACATGTTACAAAAGCCACAAAAAATGTGTTAAAGCCACAAAAAATGATTATGTTGGACTTTAATAAAAATTTTTATTAGCAATTTTTAAATATTGGCTATCCTGTCAATGGAACCATGAGAATTATTTTGCTATTCTTCTGCTTTTACTAGTGGAGCTGATATAAAATAATATAATAACACACATCAGAAAGACCTAATTTTTATTAGCAATTTTTAAAAATTGGCTATCCTGTCAATGGAATCATGAGAATTATTTTGCTATTTTTCTGTTTTTACTAGTGGAGCTGATATAAAATAATATAAAACACATCAGAAAGACCTACTTTTGAAAGATAACACACATCAGAAATTACTCCATCTGAATTAGTACAATTTAAGTGAATTACCCTAAGTAACCTAGACAGCATATTAAAAACCAGAGACATTACTTTGCCAACAAAGGTCCATCTAGTCAAGGCTATGGTTTTTCCAGTGATCATGTATGGATGTGAGAGCTGGATTGCGAAGAAACCTGAGCACCGAACAATGATGCTTTTGAACTGTGGTGTTGGAGAGGACTATTGAGAGTCCCTTGGACTGCAAGGAGATCCAACCAGTCCATCCTAAAGGAGATCAGTCCTGGGTGTTCATTGGAAGGACTGATGCTGAAGCTGAAACTCCAGTACTGTGGCCACCTCATGCGAAGAGCTGACTCATTGGAAAAGACCCTGATGCTGGGAGGGATCGGGGGCAGGAGGAGAAGGGGACAACAGAGGATGAGATGGCTGAATGGCATCATCAACTCAATGGACATGAGTTTGAGTAAACTCTGGGAGTTGGTGATGGACAGGGAGGCCTGGTGTGCTGTGATTCATGGAGTCACAAAGAGTCAGACACGACTGAGCGAGAAATGAACCCTAAGTAAAAATAAACAGACACCATTAAGTGGTGGGCATACAAGAAGGTACTACAGGATTTTAGCTTTGCTGTACATTTAAACATTTTCATAACAAAATGCTGAGAAAAACTGGACGTAACACTGACTCCTATCTACACAGTAGCATATCACAATTACAACTTTATAATATTTTATACACAATAATATTGTGTGTTATATGATGTGAAGTCTGAAAATAAACTGAGGGAAAAAATCAAAGTATAATTTATAGTTCTATAACTCTTTTATTGGAGCTTTACTTAATTTTGTCATTGCCTGTTCATTTCATGGCTGAAACTCAATTTCTAAAATACTTCATTAAATGTCCCTTCCTATTGAAAACTTCTCTGCATTATTTTTCATACAAGCTGAATGACTGTAGGATGGTAGGATAGAAGAATGCAGTCTGTCACTCCTCCCTGATCAACTCTTAACATAAGCTATTATTTATTCACTTTAAGAGTCAATCTTTTATACACTGTCAACCATTTTCTAAGAACAAGTAAGTCAAAAGACTACTTTTGGGAGAAGAAAGATGAACACATTAATATTTTAAAATAATCCTTTGGTGCCTCATTGCTAAAGTCCTCATATCAACTTCTGGCTCATAATGGAGGACTGAACACACATCTTCTCTCTTCCCCTTCCTAACCTCTTACAAAAAGAGGGTAAAAGGGTAGGGAGTGGCTAATCAGACAGATGATAAACAGGCGTGCTGGGAGAGGTTACAAATATGACAGATTATCTACAAAGGACAGGATGTTCAATTGCTCTATATCACTCATGACAGTGAGGGGCAGCAAGGAATAAAAAGGGTGTCCTTAAATTAAGGATAATAGTAATCATAATATGATGACAGCTAACATTTACTGAGCAGTAACTTAAGTGATAGGCACTATTTTAAGTATGTTCTGTGTTAGTTCGGGGCTTCCCTGGTGGCGGTAGAGAATCCGCCTGCCAGTGCAGGAGATGCAGGTTTGATCCTCGGGTCAGAAAGGTCCCCTGGAGAAGCAAATGGCAAACCACGCCACTATTCTTGCCTGGGAAATCCCATGGACAAAGCAGCCTGGCGGGCTACAGTCCATGGGGTCGCAGAGGAGTCGAACACAACTTAAGAGACTAAACAACAATAATGTGCTGGTTTGTTTAATTCTCACACCTGAATCATGACTGTATTACTATTTTCATTTTAAAAAAGAAACCGAGACACAAAAACTTAACAGAACTCAAGTCACACATCTAGTAGCTGATCTTACTGAGAGAGAGTCCGTGCTCTTAATCCGCTGGCTACAATGGACGTCTCTGATTTTTACACCCACAATTACCCAGAGGTTATCACAGTGGAGTTGTTTAGCTACTGCCGAGTCGAGCAGTGTAAGGGATGCCCACACTAGTCACGGGGCCAAAGCCCTCTGTCATCTTTCTGATGCCACACAACATCTCGTGATTCTGAGCAGCAGATTTAGCATCAAATGAAAAGGTAAAACACTATATTATTTAATATAATACCATTGGTAATGGATATTCTGTGGCTATATTGTTTGAGAAATCAGGAGACAAAGGTAGAGAATATACTATTTATCATAAACATAAATTTTAGAAATTAAGACAAATGATTTTAATTTCTTAATTTTAGCAATTAAGGCAGATGATCTTTATTCATGGATTCTGTATTTGAATTCACCTACTACCCAAAATCAGTAATAGCTGTGCTTCTGCAGTCAATCAAGGCATGTACAGTAGCAAAAAAACTGTTTCAGCTAAGACAAAACAACACTGTGCCTTCCTGTTTCAGCTCTCATACTGTAAACAACCGCTCTTTTCATGGTCTATTTAACACTATTTCTCCCATTTTTTGCGCTTTCTTGGGGGGGGGTCCCTTGCTGTTTGAAATGGCCCCCAAACACAGTGCCAAAGTCTATCTAGTGTCTATCCCTAAATACAAGAAGGCTCTGAAATGTCCTAAGGAAATATATGTGTTACATACACTGCTTCAGGCATGTGCTGCAGGGCTACTGGCCACAGGTTCAAGGTTAACGGATTAACACTACAGATACGGTCATCCTTAAATAAAAATACAAAGTCATGAATTCATCTATTGATGAAAATGTAACCAGAGGTTCGCAGGAACCTAACATTGTATTTCCTTTAGGAAGAGTGGTTCACTATTCACTAATTCAGTGTTTGTGGTGATGCTAAAAAATATAACCACTGCAAATGCTAGAAACTGACCAAATTTCTTTTTCAAACCATCTGATAAATCTTCCTGAAATGGATGGAACTAATAAACTTAGTCTTATTTTAAAGACAATCTTAATGAAAATGTTAAAATTTCACAACCATCATGTAACTATTAAATATTTATTTTTTAAATAAGTAGTCCGAAATTCCTAGATTTACAGTATATTTACACGGTAACAAATGTTAATCACAGGACATCACACTGGACAGTCTCATTTAAGTTCTAATATCATTAACAACATCTTACTATGTTATACAATTTCCCAAAATGATACACACACTATTATTTTATTTTTTACAAAAGTGGTGAGTGAGACAGGGTAGCTTTTACTCTAAAAGAACTGGTCAAAAGAGAAAAACTAGTGATTTCACGCATAAAGAAGACTGCCGGGAGCCAGCACGAGGAGTCTCGCCTGAGGCAAAGGTCATGAGGTTAGGGGTCCGACAGGCAAAGGCGAGTCAGGCCTTAAGGGAGCCTTGCTGAATTTTCTCTAACATCTACCCCCAAAACCAGAGTCTGCCTGCTTTAATGTACTGTGCTTTCCACTCTTCTGACATAACAGGGAGCTATCCCTGACCACCTTTCTCTGGAAAGAGTTAACTTAGAGCTCCAACTGACAGTCTCCTGCATATAAAAGGAATGTCTCAGCTCAAACCCCTCTGATGGCTCTCTAACTTGCCTGACAGTTAAGAGACTTTTACAACTTGTGATTGTTTACAGCCCCCCAACCGCGAGAGGCACGCAGCTTAAAACATCTTAAAGATATAGAACCTTTTCTAAAAAGCTAAAAATTATATTGATTATGGGTTTCATTGTTGAGTCAATGACTGCTGCCAGGCCTTCATATTGTTTATCTTTTAGGCACCTGAGGATATTAATGTAATTGGGATACAGAAAAAGGAATATAGTAGTTTTGATGTTAGCAACACCAGACTTTTGAGTTAATGAACTTTCTCTTTGTTATAAATCACTGTACTCCTCTTTCTTTGTTATAAATTGTTGTGTCCTTGCTATGTAAGAATGCAACTTTATTTAGTGCTTTCTGAGAGTGGTACCAGACTTTGAAAAGAACACCACTATTAAAGCAAATAAGGGTCTTATCAAAAAAGGGCCGTAAAATGCTAATAGGCCTTCTGGCCAGAAGATGATGTAAATCACATAAGACTTGTGTATACAGCTAGGTATGCAGAGAGAGCCTGGTCTCGATAAGTCAGGGCTGCTGATGCTGCATAATTTTGTATTATCCATTGATCTCTATGTACAACCAAAAGTGTAAAACGCTTTCCCGGACAATAAAGGATGGGCCAGTCACTGGAAAGACTGGTTTCCCCTATGTGGTCTTTTTTCCTTCTCTTCTTTTCTAGCTGAATTCCCAGCTGGAGCGTGGAGGCTCTCCGAGTCTACTTATTTGCCCGGGCTTCTAAGATCCACGTGAGAGGGAGCCCAAGGCAGGACACCTCCGCTATTCAAGCGGGCGCCTGTGGCCTAATGTAGACGTTGCAAACCTCTTGTCTCGAGGTTTTATTAGCTTTCCACGTAAACCAAGTTATTCAGCCTCTTTTCTCCACTAATTTCCCTACTATACTATTCTTTCCTAATCTTGTATTTCTAATTAAATAATTCTTTCTTAGGACGCCAACTCTGTCTCCTCTTCAAATTCCCTGGATCCACCGGGGCTGGACCCCGGCAGAAGACCAAGGTCATGGATTCTCAGGACTGTTATTCTGAACCTGCAGACACATTTAGAAATCATTTAGGTTAAAAAAAAAATTCAAAAACATTTCCCAACCTACATATGAACCTTGAAAAAAAAAAGTATAAACTAATAGAAGCAGATAATTAGTCTACAAGAATAAACCCATAGCCTCAAACACTACTGAATTTAAAACAAAACATTACTGAATTCCTTTATTTGGTTCTATGACCACAGATACAGTAGAAACAGCACATCTAAGAAGAAAAATTGTAACTAGGGGGTGGTTGGGGTTTGCAATTATGTGAATAATTAACTTTAAGAACTTGAATAAGGACAGAAAAATGTACTTTAAATGAATAAATAATTTCAAGAGGGAGAACAGCACTCCAATGGAATTAATAGCCTGTTGCCAGTAAACACCACAATCTTAACCAGTCTCGTGTTTTTTAAATTCTGACTATGTTATTATATGTGTAAGTCCACAGAGTGGTATGCTGCTGTAGCAATTAACTACTCCATATTGTTGTACCCATTAAACCACCTTTCCTGAAATAATTACTGCTTTTTATGCACAGAAGTCTATAAAATTATTGATAGAGTATACAATAACCCTTTCATTAGTTTCAAATGCCTGTACATTAAAATACTGAAACATTCCCAAATAAAATATTATGAAACAGGAAGGATAAAGCCCCCTTTCTCTTTTCCACATTTTATCATTCTCTGAATCTAAAATTTTAATTAGGATTGTAATCTACCCTGTCAGCTACAACTGTATCACTGATTTTATACTCACATCAAAGGATTCCTGATATGTTAAGGATACCTGGATATATTAAGAATTCCTGGATATGTTAAGATGAATGTAAAGCTTTCTGCTTCCTATGACTACCTAATACTGTTTTCTTGTGCATTACTTACTTCTAACTATTTATCTTCTGTTAACTTTATATGAAAACTAGTTTTAGCATTTCTCTGAATCTCCAGTTAAGCCTTTTATTTGTTCTTAGACACCAGAACCAAAGGGAATTCAGTAACATTTGCTCAGCAGATGGAAAGGTGGTAGTGGCAATGTTGAAAGATTTATGAAATAAGGAGCAAGACAACAATAATCTGGTTTTAGTACATTCGTACTTGCAATCATAATCTTATCAACTATTATGTGTTGAACTTTGCACCCATCCCCTATATGTTGAAGTCCTAACCTATAGTACCACAGAATGTAACCATAATTAGAAACAGCCCTCAGAGTGGGAGAAAATAGTAGCCAATGAAAGAACTGACAAAGGAGTAATCTCCAAAGTATAGAAGCAGCTCAAAATATACATACAACTCAATACAGAAAAACAAACAAGCCAGTCAAAAAGTGGGAAAAGACCTAAACAGACATTTCTCCAAAGGAGATATACAGATGGAAAGATGGTCAACACTGCTCATTATCAGAAAAACGCAAATCAAAACTACAATAAGAGATCACCTCACACCAGTCAGAATGGGCATCATCAAAAAGTCTACAAACAACAAATGCTGGAGAGGGTGTGGAGAAAAGGGAATGCTCTTGCACTGTTGGTGGGAATGTAAATTGATACAGCCACTGTGGAAGATGGTACAGAGATTCTTTAAAAAACTAGGAATAAAACCACCATATGCCCAGGAATCCCACTCCTAGGCATATATCCTGAGGAAAACAAAATTGAGAAAGACACATGTATCCCACTGTTCCCTGCAGTGCTATTTACAATAGCTGTAACACTGAAGCAACCTAGATGTCCATCAACAGATGAACGGGCAGGGAAGCTGTGGTCGTACAATGGAATATTACCCGGCCATAAAAAGGAACACTTTGAGTCAGTTCTAATGAGGTGGATGAACCTAGAATCTATTACACAGAGTGAAGTCAGAAGAGAAAGATAAATATTGTATTCTAATGCATATACATGGAATCTAGAAAAATGATACTAGAAAAAAAAAGAAAAGAAATAGTCACTGCAGAAGTAATCGGTTAAGACAAAAGTCATACTGGAGAATAATGGACCCTTAATTCCATATGGCTTCTAGCGTTTTGAGAAGAGAAGAGATACAGAGACACTCAAGGAAAAGCTGGCCAGGTGATAATGGAGGCAGAATTGAAATGATACATCTACAAAAACAAGGCAAGCAATGCCAAGGATTGCCTGCAAACAGCAGAGACTAGGCGAGGCGAGGAAGAGCCTCTCCTACAGGTTTCAGAGGGAGCATGGTCTTGCCTACTTCTTGTTTCCAAGAAGTTCTGGTCTCTATTGTCTCTGTTAGACAATAAATCTGTGTGTAAATTCACCTAGTTTGTGATATTTTTGTTACAGCAGCTCAAAGAAACTAATATATCAACCTTAAAAAAAAAAAACCCACTAAGTAAATAGACTAAAAAACAACAAAAAACGGTACACTTCACCCTCAGATGAAAATAAATTTTTATATAGTTATAAATGAAGCTCCCTACTCCTAAAAGGTCTGTAGTTACTATGATTCCTTCAAAATGCAAAATGAAAATAAAACCCATGCTGTGCTTCCTAAAGTGACAACTTGAAACAAGAAGTTAAAAAGGCCACTGCACAGTGCATTTTCTAAGTAGGAAAGTATATACTGCAGACAAGAAAAAGATTAATGAAAAGTAAATATGCTTCTGAGTAACATTACAATTTTGAGCAACAGCTGAACATGTTCCAATGATTTAATGTCTGTCAACTAAGAATATCACACAAACCCATATACTCATACATTTCACAGCTACAAAAAAACTTCAGAGTTTTATATTTCCAATCTCCTCATTTTACAATGGAAAAAATTGAGACCAGAGAACCCAGATCTCTCCTGCTCCTAGCCTAGATAATCGTCTATCTGGAAAATGATTCTCCCCTATGCAAGAGGCATGAGCTTTTCTAGATCCTCCAGATACTGGGGGGAAAAATTATATATGTTATATTACTACACTATGTCCATTAATTGATTACCATTGTTATCAAATCAAAGATGAAGAAACTTAACAAAGGGAATATTAGAATGAAAAAGCCCTAACTCCTGCAATTAAAAAGACTTCCTTCAAGCTGTTCAGAACCTTCTTATTAAAAGATCCAATAAAAGAACAAACATTAAAAAACTGAAACAAAATACAGAGCTGTCAGCATGTAAGACAGGCACACAGCTTTAACTGTCTACACTCCCCTGGGTCCTTCTGCAAAACAGTTTATAATGAATGGATCATCCACACTGAAATATGTGCGTGTGTTTATAGGTGTACACACACACACCCACATCCAACCCCAAAGATACATAGTATAAACACTACGTCTTCCTATAGGTCAAATATATGTGCCTATGGGTGAAATTAAAAGACGCCTACTCCTCGGAAGAAAAGTTATGACCAACCTAGATAGCATATTCAAAAGCAGAAGACATTACCTTGCCGACTAAGGTCTGTCTAGTCAAGGCTATGGTTTTTCCTGTGGTCATGTATGGATGTGAGAGTTGGACTGTGAAGAAGGTTGAGCACCAAAGAACTGATGCTTTTGAACTGTGGTGTTGGAGAAGACTCTTGAGAGTCCCTTGGACTGCAAGGAGATCCAACCAGTCCATTCTGAAGGAGATCAACCCTGGGATTTCTTTGGAAGGAATGATGCTGAAGCCGAAGCTCCAGTAGTTTGGCCACCTCATGTGAAGAGTTGACTCATTGGAAAAGACTCTGATGCTGGGAGGGATTGGGGGCAGGAGGAGAAGGGGACGACCGAGGATGAGATGGCTGGATGGCATCACGGACTCGATGAACGTGATTCTGAGTGAACTCCGGGAGTTGGTGATGGACAGGGAGGCCTGCGAGCTGCGACGGAGTGACTGGACTGAACTGAACTGATAGGTGAAAATACTAACCACATGTGTGAACATGGGTGCTTGTATGTTTATATATGCATGTACATCAAATCTGCATGTACATCACAGCCCTTTGAGGGACAGAATCTTTACATATGAACAGTGTTCTTTAGCTTTTACTGACAAAGTACTAGTGTAATATAACCTTTTTTATTAGCTATTTAAGAATATGCATTTTAGAGATAACCGACCTGTACCAAGAACAAAGCAAATGAAAGTCCAACAGGCATGAATGAAACCAAAGCAAAGCCAACGTGGCAGTCTCATTATGAACAACAAAATCAACTAGGGTGATCTTCTAGGTACAAAGAGAAACCAGAAAGCACAGATATTGTTGAAAGGAAACGGAGAAAAAAGTAAACTCAGCTTGCAAGTTGGAAGACGATATTTGACAACATGAAAGATGGGATTCCTATAACCAAGAAAATCAGCAGTCAGGCAGCAGTCAGGAGGACTCAGCCTGATGGGTCAAATGCTCTTTAGCAAGGCAGCCCAGGTTCCATTATCCTCTAGCTATCAAAGCCCCATTTCTAGCTGGCAGCTGAAAGATGAGGCAGGTTGAAGGAGTATCCTGGATATCAGTTCAGTTTAGTTGCTCAGTCGTATCCGACTCTTTGCAACCCCATGAACGCTAGGCCTCCTTGTCCATCACCAACTCCTGGAATTCACTCAAACTCATGTCCATCGAGTCAGTGATGCCATCCAGCCATCTCATCCTCTGTTGTCCCCTTCTCCTCCTTCCCCCAATCCCTCCCAGCATCAGGGTCTTTTCCAATGAGGCAACTCTTCACATGAGGTGGCCAAAGTATTGGAGTTTCAGCTTTAGCATCAGTCCTTCCAGTGAACACCCAGGACTGAGCTCCTTCAGAATGGACTGGTTGGATCTCCTTGAAGTTCAAGGGACTCTCAAGAGTCTTCTCCAATACCCAGTTCAAAAGCATCAATTCTTCGGCACTCAGCTTTCTTCCTATCCAACTTTCACATCCATACATGACCACTGGATAAACCATAGCCTTGACTAGACGGACCTTTGTTGGTAAAGTAATGTCTCTGTTTTTCAATATGCTATCTAGGTTGGTCATAACTTTCCTTCCAAGGAGTAAGCGTCTTTTAATTTCATGGCCGCAATCACCATCTGCAGTGATTTTGGAGCCCCCCAAAATAAAGTCTGACACTGTTTCCACTGTTTCCCCATCTATTTCCCATGAAGTGATGAGACCAGATGCCATGATCTTAGTTTTCTGAACACTGAACTTTAAGCCAAATTTTTCACTCTCTTCTTTCACTCCTGGATATAAGTATTATTTAAACAAGATTTAAAAAAAAAAAAAACTTTTTTATTTACCACTTTTTAAATAAGTAACATATGAAACAAAGGCATAAGTACTTCTACACAAAACAGACCACGAAAGAACCCAGAGCTCAAAGGGACAGATGACTCAAATCTAGAATCAGTCACGATTACCAAAAGGGTAGTGTATATACTACTACATCTATAAGTGATAATTTTGGACTGTATACATGCCGAAGAATTGACGCTTTTGTGCTGTCATGTGGGAGAAGACTCCTGAGAGTCCCTTGGACAACAAGGAGATCAAATCTATCAACCTCAAAGGAAATCAACCCTGGATAGTCACTGGAAGGACTGACACTGAAGCTGAGGCTCCAATACTCTGACCACCTGAGCTGACTCACTGGAAAAGACTCTGTGGAAGATGCTGTGGAAGACTGAAGGCAGGAGGAGAAGGGGAGACAGAGGATGGGAGGTTTGGATGGCATCACCGATTCAACGGGCACGAGTCTGAGCAAATTCTGGGAGATAATGAAGGACAGGAAAACCTGGTATGCTGCAGTCCATGGGGTCTTAAAAGAGTCAGACATGACTTAGCAACTGAACAACATGCCAACTATCTCCCCTTGGAGAAAACTGCCCAAACTGCAGAATCCATGGTCCAGTCTTAGTGGAAAACTGTTGGCCTCATACAAGAGAACTCACACTTGGTTTCCCATCCTAAGCCCCAACATGTCCCAATCTGAGATGTACCCACCTCTAAACTTTTATTTCTGAGCTCCCCTCACTGGTCCTACCCTTACTCATTCCATGGGACCCCCTTGGGCCTCAGACTTCACCTGAACACTTCCTCAATCTCCTGAGAGTCTTGGCCACTGCCCTGCTCTAATCTGAGCTCCCAGTGCTATGCTTCTTCCAGATTTCCCAATTCCTTTGGCTGTCCTTTAGGCTCTAAGCTCTTTCTCCCTATCCCAGGGAGTATTCCACTCTCAGTTCCAGGCTTTCCTATTATCAGGACTTTTGAACTGTGGTGTTGGAGAAGACTCTTGAGAGTCCCTTGGACTTCAAGGAGATCCAACCAGTCCATTCTAAAGGAGATCAGTCCTGGGTGTTCACTGGAAGGACTGATGCTAAAGCTGAAACTCCAATACTTTGGCCACCTCATGTGAAGAGTTGACTCATTGGAAAAGACCCTGATGCTGGGAGGGATTAGGGGCAGGAGGAGAAGGAGACGACCGAGGATGAGATGGCTGGATGGCATCACGGACTCAATGGACATGAGTCTGAGTGAACTCTGAGAGTTGGTGATGGACAGGGAGGCCTGGCGTGCTGCAATTCATGGGGTTGCAAAGAGTCGCACACGACTGAGTGACTGAACTGAACTGACCCATGGTTTAATTTGGTCTTCCACCCTAAGCTCTCTTTTAAATCAGACCCAGGTGTTCCTCACTCTCTCCTTCATCTTCTTGTTTATTATGAAGTCCTAAGATGGGATCCAAGTTGCTAGTCCCAAACCCACCTCTTGTCTAAACTGTCCTGGTATTTCCAGGCTCAGGCCTCTAACACAAAGAGATTTCTTTCTCTCTGACCCTTGGTTCATCTAATCTTTTATATACCTCTCTAGATTACTAAATAAACATTTAAAGTGTCAAGCCCCTTCCATTTAAAAGGGAAAACTTTTAATTAAAACAAAAAACACAAAAACTCTTTCCTTCATTTTCTCTATAGCTACTGGCCTCAGCCCCTCTCCCCTCCTCCTAACCATCCTTCCTCAAAGAGCCGCCTCGCCAGACATCTCCATGCTGCCCTTCCCATTCACTTCTTACACTGCTTAAAGTGTCTTCACTTCCACTCCTCTCCAAAAGCAATTCTGCTAACGTCACCTCCGAGAGGCCAGATCCACGAAATGTATCAAACCCTCAAGTTACTTGACCTTTATGCACTCTGGAAATACTATCTTCCTTAGACTTCCTTAACACACTCATATGCTGCTTGTCTTCTTCCTCTCTCGCAGGCAAGTCCTTTTCAGTCTATTCGCTGAGGCGGTCTCTAATCAGTCATTTAAAGATGACATTCCTTAGAACCTTTCCCCTGCCTTTTTATCTTCTCAGTTTACACTGACCCAAGTGAACTTACCCATACCTTTTGCAATCTATATACCTGAACTTTTCAAATATATTTCCAGCCCAAACTGCTTCTCTGAGCTAGACTTGCAGCATTCCATTCCTGGTGAATGTCCCTCATCTTATCACCAACTCAGAATGTTTAGAAATGAACCTAGAATCTTCCCAACTCAGTCCATCACAACCACAACCCCTGAAAACAGAATTTCCACACCCCCACTCTGGTCTTCATACAAAATTTCCCATCCCAGAATACAGCACCACATCCACTTGACTGTTCACGGCTGAACACACGAGCCTCTTTAACAGCCTGTCTTTACCACCCATAGCTTTTCGATCACTAGGTTCTGTCCATCCTTCTGGCATACCTCCTACATGTACCCACTTCTTCCCACCCACACTGCCACTACTATCACCTCCCTCCTGGAAGTGACGTCACTGATCTCTCAGTGTCCTCCCCTCCTCTCCCTTCTGCAGCAGACTGTATTTTTCAAAAATGACTCCTTCAGTACTGTGGTCCAAATACTTTTTCCAGAACCCTTTCGTTCCCCACTAAGAGGTATGGTCTGTTTCTCTTTTCTCGAATTTGGGCAGGATTTTGAAACTACCTTGATGAGCAAATGCAGCGAAAATAATGCTGTAAGACTTCTAAGACTAGGTCAGAAAAGGCAACACCATAGTAAGGACTCCAGAAATATTCAACATGAGAAATGTCAGTGTTAATCAATGTCTTTAAATTCATGACTACAAATCTGTTATTAGATAATAATAAAACTTTATTCTAAAGTGTGACATCATCAAATGACTTAAGACCTTAATCCAAAATGGAGATATTAATTATATACATATGTATATAAAACATACATACTGATATGGGGTATATATGTGTGTTTATCAAACTATTAGTATACACAGAATATACTGCTTTTTTTTTTTTAACTGGTCAGATCTTCCAAACTGTCTTCAGGCATAACAAAGAGATATTTTTGTGCTGTTAAACGTTAAAACCTCTATGCACTTATTTGACAATGTGTAGCTGTAAGACAAATGACTTAAAATCAATTATACACACATAAACATGAATCCCTGCGAGTGCACACACACACACACACACACGTATGTTTGCGTATACAAACACACCCACCCCACCCCCCATCACAACCATGACTGCTTGTTTAAAGGCTACCAAATATACAGAAAACTACTCAGGAAATAATGTTAATCAGCAGACAATACTGATTCAAAAGACAACTATAAGGGACAAACATCATGGCGCTCTATCTACTCAATAAGACAAAATATGTGCCTGACTTATGTCTGAAAATTCCCAGCACACGCTATTATATGTAACATATATGCTAAAAACCCAACCTAATTGATGCTGTTAATCTAATCAGGATTGCCTCACAAAAAAGGAATACATATACTACTAAAAACTGTCGTTCTTGGCAAAGGACAAAACAAATCTGTAGCTGGTAATCACACTACTTTCTCTCAAAAGAAGACAGTAATTAATTTCTCCCCTCCAACCTAATAACTGAGTCCTTTACCTCACAGTGGAACAAAACAGAGCTGCCCTTACACATTAGATCAAAGTTTAATTCTGGAAATACTAAAGGGACAGGAAAACATGATGTATTCACAGAGCCCACTTTTCCTAATAAAACTCTCTCAGGGAATTTAAGAACAAATAAACAGAAATCACTGTCCACATTGTGAAATTAAATAGTTGGAAAAAGTGTTATAGCCAATCTTTATTATTTGTTCTTCCCAAAAGCAGTTAAAAGTAAGATACATGGCTCATTCACTTCAAACAAATAAAACAATAAATAATGGTATGATACAATTTTTATAACACTACTTGCCAGAGGATCTCAGTGATTAAACTGTTACAGCTCATACAAAGCTGGCATTAAGACGAAAGCTAAAGAATGGAAGAACATTACCTGGCAACTAATAACAGGGAGAAATGATGTTTCTGTATCATGCTTTCTTTGCAGCTATTGGGTTATCCTGCTAAAAGAAAATTCTGCTTGAGGAGCACTAGAAAGAACACTGGTCTGGAGCTTTTATTCTGGCTCTGATCAAAAAGTGAGACCTCATGCCAAGTCACTAAATCACTCCTTGATTTTACTTACTCACAACACTGGGGGCTAATAGTAGGTAAGTCACCAAGGCCCTGTCTTTCACGATGTGCAGCAGAAGCAGTAAGTCTTCAGCAGCATGTCCTAACTCAGGGCACTCACTAATAAAGAAATCAGTAGGCTCACTTCTGCAGAGGCACCCAAGACACATAGCAGTCTGAGACAGACATGAATACTGCCAGTAAGTGCATCCTTGTAAAACGCAAAAAGAAGAGAATACAACGAAAACTATACACAGGAGGTACATATAGTCAATCCTCTGTAACATCACACTTTTTATCAGAAAGGGCTGTTTTCCCCCTAAAACAGTCAGAGACAGTTTTATTCTTAAGTCCCACTAGGAAATACTATTTATCCAAACAGACAAAAAGGAAAAATAGAACATGATATTGAGAAAAATTCTAGTAGCTACTGTTTCCCTATTATGTCTAACTGTGAAAATCAAGTTCACATGTAACTTCTGAAACCATTCTTGGGAGCCACAAAACAATGATCAAAACCTAAAACAATGCCAATCCGATAGCATTTTTACACCATAGTGAGGAAGATTTTCAATCTGATAGAAATATTAAAACCCTGCATAGCTCCTGCAGAGGATCTCCCTTTTAGCAGTAACAGCAGTGCTATTACTGAAGAGCACACGGCAAGATTCAGAGCAGGCAGGCAGGCACACCTGGAAATACGTGAACACCCGTCTGACTTCTTCGACAGCCAAGAATATCAGCCACCACCCTCATCTCTTTATTTTAAAAAGAAAGCATCTAAAAGCAACCACCTCAAAAAACAATCCTTCAATATTACAAAGAATAGGACAAACAAAAAATAGTAGTATAATAATATGCTGGTCAACAGCTGTAGGGGCTTCCCTGGGGACTCGGTGGTGAAGAACCCACCTGTAATGCAGGAGTTGCGGGTTTGATCCCTGGGCTGTGAAGATCCCCCGGAGAAGGACATGGCAACCCACCCCAGTACTCTTGCCTGGGAAATCTCATGGACAGAGGAGCCTGGCTGGCTACAGTCCATGGTGTCGGAAGGGCTGCACACAACTTAGCAACTAAGCCATTAACAGCTCTAGGGCACTGACCCTTCTACTGATCTCTGAATGAAAATAAGAACTATATAGAGAAACATAAGTAATAATCCACAAGAATATCATCTACCACAAATACATATCCTCTAATTATTGTACCAGCACCATGCCAGAATTAATACTTCAGCAGACTTTCACCTTACTGTTCCTAGTTGGTGAAACATTATCAAGATTCAAAAAGCATAGAACTAAAAAAAAAATGAATGTGACTAGAACCCCATTACAACCATGTCTATCTGTCTAGAAGAGAACAAAAACAGTACTGACGACATGAAAATGCAAATACGTTGAGAGGACAACTGATGAACAAAAATATATCAAAGAAACTGGAAAGTTTATTAAAAAATCATAAATTGTATTTTTATGATAAAAAAGTGTTTATAAAATAGCTAAATGACAATTTCCTTTATTAATACCACCTTGCAAGTCCTTAAAATGGTGTTTCTTACTTTCCTAAATAAATGAGTATTGGCACATACTTTACAGTACCAGAGTCGGAGGGAATGTTCACAATCAACAGTTGAAGAGAAACACTGAAAGGAAGTAATTTATATTTGTTCATGAATTCAGGCAGGTATATACTACAACAGACTAAGGCAATATGATAGTAATTTAGAGTCGCTTTGAAGATAAATGGAGGAAAAGATAATCCATTTTTCATTCACTTAATTTACAATGTGCTCAATGACAACATTAAAAATATTACATGCCTAGGAAAAATATCACATTAGTATTAATTACTGAGGAAAATCAAGAACTGGATAAAGCATTCTTTCGAAAGGAGCAGACAGGTGACAAAAAGGTCAAGAGTTGGCTAAAAAAGGGAATTCCCTGGTGGTCCAAAGATTAGGACTCTGCATTTTCACTGCTGAGGGCATGGGTTTCATCCCTGCTAGAAGAACTAAGATCTCACAAGCTGTGAGGAACCCATGAGGTATGGCCAAAAAAAAAAAAAAAGTTAGCTAAGAGAAATAACTTCTTCCTTCATTTTATAGAAATACTATAAGATATACTGTTGTAGAACAACCACCTTTAACACTGCTATGGTAATTTTTTGCACTGCCATAGCATTTAATGCATCAAGAACCAATGTTGTTCTATTCAACTAATTTTACATTTCCACTTTAAACTAAATCAAATTATGGCCTAGTCTGAGGAGGAACAAGTAATGTAAGACTGAATGACATGTCAAAGATATTTGGTCATAATCCATCAAATTGTTATTTCAAGTTTAGCTTTCAAGAGGTTAAGCTGCCAGCTCCCAGTAACTATTTAATGTCTCCTGTAAGAAGCCGACTTGCCTTAAAAATGCTCAGTGCCCTCTGACCCGCTTTAAGTACACTTTCTCCAACTTAAAGCCACGAGGAATTTCCTTCCCACTCCACTGTCCTCCTCACCACACAAGCCAGGCCCAAGCTACCACTGGTTCTGTCAGAACCCAGAGCTGCCCCAGCATTCATTCCCCTCAATGGCGAGCACTGGGATACCTCTCCTTACACAATCAGGTTTGCAGTACACATACCTGAACCTCAGCTGGAACTAAGAACGTGTTTTCCAACAGTACTCAGTTTCCACATACACAAACAAAACATTTACAGCCACTTTAACAAATTATAAGAGCGGTGCCGCACAGCAGTTAAAGAGCATGAACACTGGAGTGAGCATGCCTGAGTTCAAATCTTGGTTCCATCTTTTTTCAACTGTGTGATCCTAGACAATTATTTTCGCTCTCTGCCTCAGTTTTCTTAAAGTGATAATAACAACCATAAGACTTTTGCGAGACTTGGACTAATGCACAGCAATAGTATTTGTTCAAGAAATCCAGCCAAATCTCATGTTGAAAAACAAAACCCTGATACAAAATAACTACTTGACTGGTACAGCAATCATATGTATCTATACTGTAGAGACCCATGATGTCACAACTGGTGATTTTATCACTAAGGCCAAAGTTTAAATTGATTATATCTTGACCTGTCAACCCCTACTTTAAAAAGTCAGACTAGAGACTAAACACACACTGTATTTTATTTTCAGGATATGCTTTGGGAACAAACACAAACTGACATGTCTATTCCTGAAGAAACTTAAAGATTTAAGACTCCATTCATTACGGTAGCCACTAGCTACATGCGGTTACTAAAATTAAAAATAAGAAAAACTAAGCAGGGATATCGGAGAAGGCAATGGCACCCCACTCCAGTACTCTTGCCTGGAAAATCCCATGGATGGAGGAGCCTGGTGGGCTACAGTCCATGGGATCGCTAGGAGTCAGACACGACTGAGCGACTTCACTTTCACTTTTCACTTTCATGCATTGGAGAAGGAAATGGCAATCCACTCTGGTGTTCTTGCCTGGAGAATCCCAGGGACGGGGAAGCCTGGTGGGCTGCCGTCTATGGGGTCGCACAGAGTCAGACACGACTGAAGTGACAGGAGCAGCAGTAGCAGCAAGGAGGGATATGACTGTGCCAAAGCCTTTGACTGTGTGGATCTAATAAACTGTGGAAAATTCTGAAAGAGATGGGAATACCAGACCACGTGGCCTGCCTCTTGAGAAACCTATATGCAGGTCAGAAAGCAACAGTTAGAACTGGACATGGAACAACAGACTGGTTCCAAACAGGAAAAGGAGTAGGTCAAAGCTGTATACTGTCACCCTGTTTATTTAACATATGCAGAGTACATCATGAGAAACGCTGGGCTGGAAGAAGCACAAACTGGAATCAGGATTGCCGGAAGAAATATCAATAATCTCAGATATGCAGATGACCCCACCCTTATGACAGAAAGTGAAGAGGAACTAAAAAGCCTCTTGATGAGAGTGAAAAAGTTGGCTTAAAGCTCAACATTCAGAAAACGAAGATCATGGCATCTGGTTCCATCACTTCATGGGAAATAGACGTGGAAACAGTGTCAGACTTTATTTTGGGGGGCTCCAAAATCACTGCAGATGGTGACTGCAGCCATGAAATTAAAAGACGCTTACTCCTTGGAAAGAAAGTTATGATCAACCTAGATAGCATGTTAAAAAGCAGAGACATTACTTTGCCAACAAAGGTTCCTCTAGTCAAGGCTATGGTTTTTCCAGTGGTCATGTGAGAGATGGACTATGAAGAAAGCTGAGCGCCGAAGAATTGATGCTTTTGAACTGTGGTGCCGGAGAAGACTCTTGAGAGTGCTTGGACTGCAAGGAGATCCTACCAGTCCATCCTAATGGAGACTAGTCCTGGGTGTTCATTGGAAGGACTGATACTGAGGCTGAAACTCCAATACGTGGCCACCTCATGCGATGAGCTGACTCAGTGGAAAAGACCCTGATGCTGGGAGGGATTGGGGGCAGGAGGAAACGGGGATACAGAGGATGAGATGGCTGGATGGCATCACTGACTCGATGGACATGAGTTTGAGTGAACTCCAGGAGTCGGTAATGGACAGGGAGGCCTGGCGTGCTGCGATTCATGGGGTCGCAATGAGTCGGACACAAGTGAGCAACCGAACTGAACTGAGGGATAAATAAGAATTCGGGTTTAACAGACACACATTACTTTATATTAAAAAGATAAACAAGGTCATACTGTATAGCACAGGGAACTATATTTAATATCTTTTAGTACTCTATAAAGGAAAAGAATCTGAAAAAGAAAGTGTGTGTGTTTGTGTATATATTTATAAAAGAATCACTTTGCGGTACACTGGAAACACTGTAAATCAACTACACTTCAATTAAAAAATGAAGTAAAATTAAATTACAAATTCAGCTCCTCTCTCTTACAAGTCATCTTTGAAACACATTTTCCACATGTGGCAGATTAAGTACTTCAACCACTGCAGGAAGCTCTTTCGGACAAGGCGGGGACAGCCAGAGCCCTGCAGCAGCACCGCTGCTCCAAAGGCCTCGACTCACCACTTTATGACGCTCCACTCATCGGTATGGCGCCAACATATTAACCCAGCGCACCTCTAGGAGAGGAAAAGCTGGAGGCCAGAGCTGACCCAATGCAAGGTCCAGCAGACTAATTAATTCCAGTTCCAATTTCCATCTCCTCATCAGAGCATGTTCTACAGCTGTTAGCCCAAGTAGTTTCAAGCATAAAGCAAAGAGGAGATGATCAATTTTTACTAAGTTAACAGCTTTACTTAGTACACAGTTTTACTTCACATTCCACTTCCTCTCCTTTCCCTCAGTTCAGTCTATTCTAAAATATAGGCACTAGGAAGTTTGTTTACCAATGGCGAGTAACAGCTGGGATTTACTATGTAGCTCTGTGGCAAGCAAGCTGGCCACGGTTCTCCCCATGCTATACTGTCAAGATGAGGAAAAAGGGCAAGGAACCTAGCTGCTCCAATCTGACCCAAGAACTCTGAAATCCGAAAGGGTCCCTTCTCTTCTCTTTCTCATTTTATTCAAAGGTGTGGCAGGCAAATTATAATTCCACAGTTATGAAATCACCACAAACTATTAGAATAGATAGAACTATAAACTCTCTTGCCAAATCTGGGTCAAGGGAGTTGTAACAACTTTAAAGGACTGAGCTAGAAAGAGACCTGAGAATACCTGGCTCAAAATATGACCTGTTCAGAGATGCCTCAAGCTAAACTAGTTTCACTGTTTCCTAACATTTCCAAAGCAGTATCCTGCATAACTTTTAAAGTAATTTTATTCTGTAGTTTTGAAAATGCTGAAGTACTTTTAGTACTAGTATCATAATACATCAAACATTATTCCTTCAAAAATCAATCTTCTCTGAAGTATTAGAGGGCCCCCAAAAGATTTTTAACTAGTATTTATTATTAGCAAAACACAACTATTTTGAAGCCAGGTTGCTTTATGGTAAAAAGAGACCCAGAGAGAGTTGTCAGATTTAGCAAGTAAAAATGCAGAATTTTAGAGGTCTCTCAGAATTATTTTTCACAACTGCATATGAATCTATAATTATCTCAAAATAAAAAGTTTATGTGAGGAAAAACTCAGGATACCCAGTTAAAACTGAATTTTACATAAACAAGAAATATTTAGTATAGCCCATGTATATGTGGGACATACTTACACTAACAAGTTATCTGTTGTTTATCTTAAATTCAGATTTAATTAGATGCCGTGCATTTTATCTGGGCACCCTAGACACCAAAGGATTAGCCTTAATGACATCTGGAAAGGCAAAGAGTGGAAGTCCTCAAAGTCTGAAACCACAATCAATATGGAGAGAGTAAATATAGACAATGGGTGGAGAGGTGTGCCTGTAAAACATGTAAAGGCATGCCTGAGAGCAAACCTTAAGGCTCTGAGAGTGCAAGAGAATCTTGTCAGAAGAATTTTCTTCTACATTAATTGTACTCAATTCTAGATCCCAGCCTGTTAATTTTAACCTGTTGACACAAATCCCAAATGGTGTCACAGACTTGCGCCTCTCCACCCTGCTGGGTTCTGGCTTGCTCTCAGTAAGGGATTTGAGAAATGCCTCTGATTCTGTTCCTACAGAAGGACTGAACTTTGAACCTCTTCCTTCCAACTGCGGCAGCCCATCCACTGTTTAGAAGAGTAGTGCCTGGTTTAGTTCATTACATAAACCAAGACCTTGGCTATACGGTCTTCCAAAACAACTGCTATAAGCAGTACAAGGTTATCTAGTTGAGGTTTAAAAACTGGTTCTGGTAGTCATTTTAAAAATTCAACATTTGTAAACATCTTTGCCATTCCATAACTCAAAACTCAAATGTACTTTGCTATTCAAAAACTTTTAGTCACAGATATCTCAAAGATTAAAACTATAAAAATAGACCTGTTAAACTGAATTCCAGTTAAAATTGGATTTTAAGGAATAGGGAAAAATACACATTTACATAAATATTAACATATTCTTCAATATTTTCCGATAATGGGAAGCTATAAACCAGAGGAATTAAAACCAAACACTCTGAAGTACCAGGTAGGTAATGTAAATTACTTAATGAGCCAGCAATGTTGGAAAGAGTGTTATGGTGAAATAAATATCTATCACCTCAAAACTGATACACACTGGTTTTGCAACTCAACCCCACTCACCTGATTTGTGGTAAACCACTTAACATTTGCAGCTTTTCTCATAACCTATACACCAACCCCGATATATCAGGGATAGGCATGAACCGTAAGTGCATAACATTTCACACTTACTCCACGTACCCCACTGTGATTGATTCAATGATGATTTCAATTGATTAAGCGATATATCAGGGATAGGCATGAACCGTAAGTGCATAACATTTCACACTTACTCCACGTACCCCACTGTGATTGATTCAATGACGATTTCAATTGATTAAGGAGATGCAGCTGGACCTCTGATAGAACAACTCAAGCCAGGAATCTCACTCTACTTCCTATTGCACCTGAACCTACAGGATGCAATAGGGAGGTACTAGCAGTTATCCTATAACCACCACGAGAAAGTGTGTCCAATGCTGGAGTTAACTGAAAGGAAGCAGAGCTAGCAGATGGAGAGGTAAATCAGATGCTGAGGTCATGCCAAGGCCAACGCTACCGTGAACTTCTCAGTTCTGTGAAACAACTTATTTAGTTGTGCCATTATTCAGTTAATACAACAAATTAATGCTTTTCTCAAGCATTAATTTTTTTAATTTTCTACTACTGCAACCAAGTGAGTCCTAACACAGGCATTCAAAGTCCATTTTCTAAAACTGCTCACACACACACTGCGATTGGCTTACAGGCTGCCAGCATACAAGCACACGCAAATGCCAACCCCTTGGTTTTATTTATATTCTTCACAAAATATTTTCATTGTAAGATACAGTATATCTTAACATTTAGCATACCAGTACTAGCCTTCAAAACTACACGTAGCAAAAGGCCAAGAAGCAACAGCAGCCTTGGTTGTCACTGTATAAGATACACAGAGAAGGGAAACCCGAACAAACTTTTTGGCCAGCCGAATACATACATTCACCCTTGCTTTAAAGGTGTTAACGTAAAAAATTAAACTCATAACAAGTGACATTTCAACTTAGAAGGGCAATAAAAATACATTTTAAGTCCTCTGTAACCTCCTTACTAAATAAACTCTGCCACCTAGGAATCCTAATTAAACTAAATATACTTCCTGTTACAAAAGTGATATTCAAGATGAACTCCCCATTCTCAAAAAGATCCCTTCTCAAGCAAAAAGTATGCACATACTACTGTAAGACAGTAGTGAAGAATCACGGGCAGTAACATATATTTCCGGAGAAGGCAATGGCACCCCACTCCAGTACTCTTGCCTGGAAAATCCCATGGACGGAGGAGCCTGGAAGGCTGCAGTCCTTGGGGTCGCTGAGGGTCGGACACGACTGAGCGACTTCACTTTCACTTTTCACTTTCATGCATTGGAGAAGGAAATGGCAACCCACTCCAGTGTTCTTGCCTGGAGAATCCCAGGGATGGGGGAGCCTGGTGGGCTTCCATCTGTGGGGTCACACAGAGTCGGACACGACTGAAGTGACTTAGCAGCAACATATATTTCAAGGCAGAATCCCTTGGAAAACAGCCTGCATTTCTACACTGGGTACTGAGCTTTCTTTAGGACCTTTCACATCTAATTACCTCCAGCCAAGAAGGGTTTTAATCTTCCTTTTATAAAGTGGAGTGTGCCCCAGTTCTTGAAATCTATGCACAATAAGACAAGTTAACCCACGACAGATAGAAAGACATGGCAAACATTCTAAATCCATGGTGCCCAATACAGTAGCCTTTAGTTATATGTGGCTATTAAGTACTGACAAAGTGGCTAGTCTGAACTATGCTGGAAGTGTAAAACACAGACCAAATTTCAAAGATACAGTATATATGGTTTACATGTTGAAATAATAATTTTATATATCTGCATTAATATAAACTTTAAAATTAACTTCACATTGCTTTTTAATTATTAGTATTGCTACTAGAAAGTTGAAAATTACATTTGTAGCCTGCATTACATTTTTATTGGACAGCACTATCCTAAGTCATAGCTTTTAAATCTGAGTTTAGAGTATTTTCTTCATTTGAAACCATTCCTAAAAGAGATAAGCATCTGCCAATTTACATAACCTACATTTCCTGTCACACCTCCATACTTCTCATACAATCTCTTAGGACTTGTTAATACCAGTGAACAATACAAATCAGAATAAACGTATTAATATATAATATAGATTACACTTGAACATTATGGTGTTACTAATACATTAGTGCTTTGTAATGCACATCATTAAAACAGAAATCCATTAATACAAATCCATTTCAAGAAGTGGTTAATAAGCCAATCATAAAGTCAACCTAATTCCTAGAATTTTATTTGCCAGCTAGGTATGGAAGGCCACATGTGGTTCCAGCTAATGACAACTGGGCTTCTATGACACTGTAATTAATGCCTGTTGCTTGTGATATTCAAAGCCTTTGAATCCCCAAAGTGCAACAGCCAGAAAATTACAGCTTCCTCGTAAACTTCTATTATTAAAACACAAAGACGTAGACGAGTATCGCTTTTTCTAGTCACTGGATATACAAAAGTGAGACGAGCACTGTCCTGCAAGAGGGTTAAAAAGGTAAAATTATAAAATTTCCTCATTCATATTTGAAAGTAACATATTAATAGATTTGAAGGTGAACTGCATCCAGATCATTTCCCCCTAGAACTATCCATTTGTCGATTAGCTCTAAGTTTCTTTACCCACTAACATTCACATTACAGGCTCATCTGCCACACCTCTAAACACCAACCCCTCCTTTTAACACTCTGCAGAGATTTCCTAATGCCATTGCACATCAGGATCCTTACCTTCAATTTTGAGTCTCATCAGGCTAATCTCTATTTTCTTTACTTTTCTGCCTGCTTCATTCCACTGTGCTTGAACAAACCTACTTTTATCTGGTGCTGCATTAACCCATCCCTTCTCCAAATCTTCTCTTTTATTGTATTTCTACTTCCTGTTCCCCTACACATTCATAGGGGAAGGAGATTTACACGACTCAGGACAAAACACGATTTTATTTTTCTTTTCCCTAGCTATTTAAGAAGCTCTGTAAATTCAACTTTCAACATGCAAGCTCTCAACTTTCAAAAGAGTATAAAGTTATTTCTCATCCAACTATCTTTCCTGAATAAGTAACATATGTTCCTTCATACTAATTTACATTAAATGCAATAATTCATTTCTAAAACGCTAAAGTTTGGAAAGAACATTGTGGTCCCCAAACTTCATGAAATGTTCCTCCTGAAAGGTTATGCATTAAGTATTTTTCTTCAGGCTTTCAGCACGTCTTTGAAGCAGCCCAAAAGGGCTTCCCAGGTGACTCAGTGGTAAAGAATCTGCCTGCCAACACGGGAGACACAGGAGACATGGGTTTGATCCCTGGGTCGGGAAGATCCCCTGGAGGAGTAAATGGCAACCCACTTCAGTGTTCTTGTTTGGGAAACCCCATGGACAGAGGAGCCTGGCAGGCTAGTCCGTGGGGTCATGACGAGCTGACCATGGGGTCATGACGAGCTAGTCCATGGGGTCATGACGAGCTAGTCCATGGGGTCATGACGAGCTAGTCCATGGGGTCATGATGGACTGAGCACGCATGCATGCAGGAGCCAAGCCCTCTAACAATGTTTCTAGTTTTTGCTTCTTTAAGAGCTTAGTTCGTATCTTTCACCTAACCATTGTAATCCTTGGTTTTTATCAGTATGATTTTACTTTTGATATCTTTACCACTGATATGATCTCTTTATGAATAAATACATAGCCTGTAATGCTGAGGTAAACATTTTCCCTGTGTGTTTAAAGTTTCATTCCTTTTCACAGTACAAAAGTTTTTACTTAACATACTGTAATTTCAATCATCTCCTTTACACTTTCACTAATGGATTCAAAATTAATCCTTATAAATCAACTATACTTCAATAAATTAAAAAAAAAAGGAAGTTAATTTTCAGGTCTAATCACAGCCACTGCACTATACAACCCCAGAGCTTTCCATTTATCCTAAATACAGAGTAGTACAGTGTGAATAGAACCCCTGGAGCAGTACAATGTGGATGTTCTGGTTCAACCAACAATACAGATGCCCATTTTCCAAAGTAAAAACAGTTTGACTTCTCATGATATATTTAAGATTTTCACCCATCTGGGGCTTATAGAGTTGTGATTGACAATTTAAAAAATCACTACTCATTTATCCGAACTTCATTTAGTAAGTAATCGTAATTTCATGTTTTGCAAAATTTAACAGATTTTTTTAAGGAATCTGTTAAACTCACTGTCAATCTGAGCTTCTGTTCAACAAAACTTTAAAAGATACATATATATCTCCCGTGTGCTAGAAACTGGGCTAAATGCTGATAATGAAGACTGCAAAAGATGATCACTGAACAAAAAAATCTTAGTCTTACCAGAGAAATAAATCAATTACCATGCTGTATATTTTCTTATTCTGTCCTACTCACCATTGCGGTTTGTGGACTAGCACTATTTTTTGTTACACTAATTGGTTCTAATACTTCATTTTATCAGAATGTCCTTCCATAAACACACCTGTTTATTTTTCCTGTTTGTAACTACTACTTACCATTACATGTAACAACTACTTACCATCACATGTAACATATACAAGTTATATAATATCTAGCTCACTAAAAAATAAAAGATGAAATTGCATTATTACCACATTCTGAGAGAGGAGTTAAATAACTTGCTCAAAACCTCACAGTTAATTTGTGGAACGGGGACTTGAACTCATATTTGTCTAACTGCAAAGCCTTTTACCTGGGTCAGTTGGACCTCCTGGCTATATACAAGGACAGTTTGAGCTTGCCTCCTCTCTGTTGGGAGCAAGGGGCTGGGGCGGTGGTGATCCAGCTCTGCTTTTCCAGTATGAACTTTGTATTATAGTCACAGTTAGTACCCAATTACAATTCAGGTACCTTGGTTCCCCCCACCCCTAAATTTAAAAGAACGGTTCACAAGTATTTTCAACAAATAGAATATTGGCTTTTTGTTAATGGGGAGTATAGTTTATTTTTTTCAGGAAGAACTCTCTTCTACCTCACTGAGAATCAGTTAAAATACACCAGATGGTGCTCAACATCACAAATGAAGGCAAATCCAAACTACCATGAGATGCCACTTCACACCCACTGGAACGGCTCTCATAAACAAACAGAAAATAAGTGTGGCAAGGACGTGGAGAAATTTGAGCCCTCATACATTATTGGTGAGACAGTAAAGTAGCAAAGACTTTTGTGAAAGCAGTTTGGCAAGTGTAGGACATCACAGTTTCACTCCTCGGAATACCCGAAAGAACTCAAAACAGATATTTAAACAAATGCCTGGACACACAAGGCCAGCAACACTATTCACAACAGGTGAAATGTTCAAACAACCAAAATGTCCATAACTGATGAGTGGAAAAAATGTACCAAGTGCTTTTATTTCATATTGTGTGTTTCTTTTTTAAAAAACTGAATTATAGTTGATATACAATATTATATAAATTAAAGGTGCACAATACAGTAACTGACAATTTTTAAAGTTTATATACTCCATGTACAGTTTTAAAATGCTGGCTATATTCCCTGTATGTACAGTATATCCTTACAGCTCATTTTACACATAATAGCTCGTACCTCTTAACCCCCTACCCTTGCTGCTTCCGCTCTGTAACCATTTATTTGTTCTCTATTACCGTCAGTCTGTTTCTTTTCCTTGTTTCCGTTAGATCATACTATGCATTTCTTGAAATGCTCAATAACTTTTCTTCTTTAGCCTACTGTTGTGATGTCAGAGGGCTGGGAACATTCTTCAGAGTCTTGCAACAAACTTCCTTTGTTTGAGGGGTACTGAAAGTGAACGTGAAAGTGGCTCAGCCCTGTCTGACTCTTTTCGACACCATGGAGACTACACAGCTCATGGTATTCTCCAGGCCAGAATACTGGAGTGGGTAGCCTTTTCCTTCCCCAGGGTATTCTTTTCTAATAAGTGAATTCTATTGGTTTTTATAATTTTAATACTCTGTTCATCAATGAAATTAGAGCATTGTCATTTTGGCAGTATTGGTATCATTTAGATATTTGCCTCCAAACACGTTTAAGGTAGTTTATCTTCTTTTCCTATGCTCTAACCAAGGCAAAGAGATACCATTTGGAAGTTTAAAACATCTTACATATAAATCTACAAAGAAATTTATTAAAAGTATAAAAGTATTTTTTAATTTTAAATTTTTTAAAGTTTTTTTCTAAAACAATCTGTTTTCAAATGAATCATCCTCTGTCAATTAGTTTAAGAGGTTGTTGTTGAAGTTTTTTTCCTTTTTTAAAGTAAAAACACCTAGTAAGATTTAGGGATGTCTCTGGTACTTTTAGCTCATGCCATCTTCCTCCGAAGTTGTAACTTACTAAGTTCTGATTTACTTCTATTTTCAGCTGTTTGCATTAAAATGCCATGCCCATACACATACACATATGGCCCTGATTTTGCACACGCCTCCCACAGGCATTATTAATCTTTTGCACTATGACACAGCAATCAAAAGTATAGAGGGTGCTTACATTAATAGCCAGCCACTAAAAATCAAGAACACGATCTTAACTGTTCTTCTCTAGCCTCATAGAGGTTAAATGCTATTTCATTATCTCCTCTGCTCCTTCCCAATTCTCCTCATTCCAACAATGACCCTAAGCCTCAGAGTACCACTTCACAAAAAAACTGATAGAATGCAGCTAGTACCTAATACTAAGACATGCTTCTCAAAACGCACATTCTCAAAACACCCCTGGACCAGGAATTAGAATCTCTGCTTTGGATAATGGTTGATTACAAAAAATCTCCTGATTCACCAAGTCTAACCAGAACACTACCCACATATATACCATATATACTATCAGGGTTGAGGTAACCCTACAATTTATCATACCAACTGGGGTATTTCTGAAAGTGAAAGGAAATGCCATTAACAATGACACTAAGACAAAAGATAAAAACCAGGATGTATGGTCAAAACAGGTTCCTGTGTTATGCCGCACCTTCGAAACTTGGCTAGTTTCAGTACTACTTTCACCTTAGGAGTTCACTAACATTATCCTAAAATGTAGTACAAGAGTATTACACTGAGAGTTGAAGATATAAAGAAACCTAAGATCCACACCCAGTCCTGGTGCCCGGTTCAGCTGGGAAGAGAGGGGATGTGACAAGAGGCGCGAAGTACCAGAGAATAAAGACAAGTATCTCAAACGACAGATGTGCACCAAGAGCCTTACAAGATGCAGGATTTAAAACGGGTCTTAAAGGAGCACTGTTGATTGGTGGATGAAAATCATTTGAGACCTTGAAAGAAGGTAAACAAAGACACAGAGCCTAGAAGCCCATGTTATGGCCAGGGGATGGGAAGCAGACCACTTCTGCTGGAGCACAACTTTCAAACATAACAGAAGATAAAGATAAGTTAGGAACCAAATGAAGAATCCACGAAAATTCCTGAGGGAATTCCATGATCAAAAGGCAGCTGTGGGACTTCCCTGATGGCCCAGTGGTTAAAAATCTGCCTGCCCATGCAGGGGACAGGGGTTCGATCCCTGGTCTGGGAAGACTTCACATGCAGCAGGGCAACTAAGTCTGTGGGCTACAACTACTGAGCTGGAGCTCTGGAGCCAGCCAGTTGCAACTACTGAAGACCGCACGCCCTAGAGCCCGGGCAGTGCAGCAAGAGAAGTTACCACAGTGAGAAGCCCGCACCCGCACCTGGAGAGTAGCCCCCATTCACCGCAACTGGAGAAAGCAGAGAGTGCCCAGGGGAGATGGGAAGGAAAAAAAGACACAAACGTGAAAAAAGAATACACACTACACCAACACATTCACACCATACATTTCTAAAAAGAAATACTAAATGGAAAGAAGAGTCATTAGGAGAAAGAAGAAACACCTCAGGAATGTCAACAAGAAGTTGAAAGTAAAGAAATATAAGCAGGAAGGCACTTAAAATTGAAAATAAGTCACATGAAGAAAACATTGGCAGCTAGATTATCAAATAGCCTTCGAAAATAAAATAGAAAAGACAGATTACAAAACGATGAAAGAAATACAAAAAAAAGACAGAAAAGTGGGAGATATGGCCCAGTAAACTAAACAGAAACGGGCAGATAGTGGATAAGAAAAGATGACAGAATTAAATGGGCTTAAAAAAAAACAAACACTTCTCAGAAACAGCATGAGGCTAATAATTAGAGACACAAGATAAATGAAAAGGCCCAGTTTGAGGCAATGGGCTAGCCCATTTTTATTTTCAGATTTTCCTGTAAATAAAACTAAACTCACCAATAATAAAAAGAGTAAAAGAATATGTAAAGAAATGTTATTTGCCAGAGAATGTGTATATGTACATGATAAGATCATACAAAAAGCTTAAATTTAGTATAAGATTTCAGAGTTTAGGGGAAATATAAAAAAGTAAAATGCTACAGGAAGAAAACAATTTTTGCATAAAAGATAATTTCATATATAGTAAAATCATACATATTTGGTCATAAGAGATTTTACATAAGTCTTACAAATTATACATTACTGGAAGCAATGCTGCACAAAAATATGTTCATTAAATATTATGACTGGATATCATTACCATGTGGAATCTAGACCAGTAACTTGCAACTGGAAGTGTTCATCCTTTCCCACTACTGCTGTTCAGTCTCTACGTTGCTTCCGACTTTTTGTGACCCCATGGACTGCAGCAAGACAGGCTTCCCTGTCCTTCTTTATCTCCAGAGTTTGCTCAAAGTCATGTCCACTGAGTTGGTGATGCCACCCAGCCATCTCATCCTCTGTCGTCCCCTTCTCCTCCTGCCAGCAATCCTTCCCAGCATCAAGGTCTTTTCCAGTAAGTTGATTTCTTCCCATCAGGTGGCCAAAGTATCGGAGCATCAGTCCTTCCAATGAATATTCATGGGTGATTTCCTTTAGGATTGACTGGTTTGATCTCCTTGCAGCCCAAGGGACTCTCAAGAGTCTTCTCCAGCACCACAGTCCAAAAGCATGAATTATTTGGCCATCAGCCTCCTTTATGGTCCAACTCTCACATCTTTACATGACTACTGGAAAAACTATAGCTGTGACTACACAGCCCTTTGTCAGCCAAGTGATGTCTCTGCTTTTTAATACGCTGCCTAGGTGTGTCATAGCTTTCCTTCCAAAGAGCAGACGTCTTTTAACTTCATGGTTGCGGTCACCCCCTGGACATTTGGAGAAGGGAGCAGGAGCTGCATCCTGGCGGCCACAGAAACTGGGAGGCCCTGCCAGCATGAAGCCCAAAGGTGCTCAGTGTCTTCTAAAGCAAAGCACGTGCTGCTGCGCACCAAGCCACTCCAGCCGTGTCTGACTCTCTCCAACCCCATGGACTGCAGCCCACCAAGATCCTCTGTCTACAGGATTTTCCGGGCAAGAACACTCGAGTAGGTTGCCATTTCCTCCTCAGGGGATCCTCCTCGCATCTCTTACATCACCTGCGTTAGCAGGCGTGTTCTTTACCACTAGTGCCGCCTGGGAAGCCCAAGGCAAAGCACAATGCAGTCCAAAATGCCGAAGGGGACACCGGTAAGAAACACTGTAGATGGACAAAGAACACTGCTTTTCTTGTATATTTAGATAAAATAAAGTTATTTTTTAAATTTAATTCTTGTGATTAATTTGATTCTGATAAAGGTCTCTGCATTCCACCTTAATCTATTTTAATTCAGAACTTAAAAACAGACATATAGTTCTAATACAGGAATTTTAGTTACTAAGAATTGATTATCCCTTCACAAATTAAGATATGGCCAGGAGAATATCTTATGTTTAAAGCGACAGCTTCAAGAAGTATTCAGTTTTCAAAATAATACCTAGGGCAATGGTTGAGCCTTTGCATTATGTTACCACCAAATATGCCCAGGCAACTTTTATGCATGCAAAGTTTCCTAACAATGGCCATATACTAAAGGACTGCAATTGAATGAAAGAAACAAATACAAGTTCATGAATCAGAAAAGGATAGGTAACTAACTCACTATTTTGAAAAGGAGGAAAAAAATAAATCTGATAAACAAGAGGAAGAATTAAGCACTTATTCTGCCTTCACTATGGAACTTACCAGACTGGTAGCCAAACAGAAGATGTGGGCAAGTTTCTCTTTAGACGAGTATTCCAGTGGCTACCAGCATCACAAAAAGTCAACCAGATTTTTATGTGTTTCCTGATGAAATAGTTCACTACCACCTATGAAGCAGTTTTGTCAAAAGAAAAAAAGGGGGGGGGAATGGTAATCAATCCTGAATATTAACAAGCCTTCTGAGCTAACTCCCAAATTTACAGGAAACGCTGAACAAAAAGACACTAAACTTTGCCGTCAGAGTGCAACAAGCAAAATCTAGACTTAAAAACTCAGCCCTGTTTCATTTAAATAATCTGCAAAAATGAAAAAGGGAAAGACAAAAACAGAAAGAAATTAACGATTGGATGATATATAAAACACATCATCCAATTACAATGTGTCTATTCGGATACTGATTCAAATTACCTTTGAAGGAGGAAGGTAGACAATCCTTAAGACATTTGTAAATTTGAACATGACTTATTTAAGAATTTTGATATTTTTAGATGTGTTAGTGACACTGGGTTAATTTAAAAGTCTTTATCTTTTGGAAATGCACCTGAAATATCTGTTCTTTAAAAAATGCAGATTAAAAGATGTCTGAGATTTGCTTCAACACAATATAGAAGGGTGAAATGACTGGGGTTACAGATGACATAAGACTGGCCAAGAGTTGTTAAAATTGAAACCAGGTGAAGGCTACATGGCTATTTATCACACTAGCCTGTTTACTTCTGTAGATGTTCCAAGTTCTCCATAATAAAAGTTAATTTAAAAAAATTAAGAAACCTCAGCAGGAGGGAAAAGTGATCATTTGCAACATGTTTATTTAGGGCTTATAAAAGAAAATGAATACTTAGCATAGTCCTCTGATGGATATGGGAATATAAAGCATCTGGGAGGATGTAACAGAGAGGTCTTTAAAAATTTTAAACAGACACTAGTGTAAATAAAATAAAGAAAATCTAAAGGTGCACTAGTTAAAACTGTCATTGAATTCCACGTGGTAACATGCATCTAAACTTGTGCCCAAACCATTCAGATGCTGCATTTTTCCCTCTTTGTGATTGAAGGTAAATTTACTACAAGTATATATATTACAAATCCAACAAATACCACCAATCTCCTTAGAAACAAGTGTGAAACAAAAAGAAAACCATAAAGCCAAGGCCTTAAGATGCCCTCTAAATTTTGATGTTACTACTGTTTAAATTGAGAAGACTACAGAAAGCAGCAGGGAGCCATGAAAAACATGTGGCCACAATCTTCCGAGATGGATTCTCTTGGGGACCCCAAACAAATGGATTCTTGACCTACTAAAATTTAATGTAAAAAAATAATCCATTTGTAAAGGACCCATAAGATTGTAAATGGCAAACAAACTACAAATAACCACCCTTAGAAAGGGAATGAATGGTGTTTATAAAAAGCAAGTCCCATGGATGTAACGGGAGAATCATGATGATGATTTATAAGTAAAGGAAAATAAAATAAAAAGGTAACAAAATTCATGTTTCCCTAGGCCCTTCACTCAGACCAAAATATGTGGAGCTATACTCCCAAAAGCAATTTCAGACTAGAGATGTCTTTATTTTTCCCCAGACAAGCTAGAAGTTAAACAGAATGACAAAGTATATTTACTCTGGGACAGTGAAGCAGGAAAGAAACTTCAGACTGGCAGAACTGTCCAAATCCCTCCAAATAGGCAGAGAGAAAAAGAGAGGTAGATTTAAAGTCATTCCTTTACTCAAAGAGAAGCCTTACACAAGGAACTACAAGTCAGAGAACAAAGATCTGCCTTCTCTGTTATGATCATATTCATTCCCTGACCTTCTTCCTTACAAGGAAAGAGAAGAGAGTTGAGCTGGCAACTTGGGGAATGCTCCCTAAAAAAGAAAATTATTGTCTGAATGATTAAAAAAAAAAAAAACCACTAATGCAAGCCTAGCACCCCCAAGTCAAAGAAAACTCTTCTTTCTCCAATTCACCAACTGAACCTCACTTGCCAGGTTCTAAAACCATAGAGTATGCTGGATCCTTCAAGAGACTGTAAGCAAACAGATGGGATACACTCACACTAAGAACGCACCTACAGACCATGAAACAACTCTGAATGCTTTCACCAGATTTCTCAAGCAGCAGTGTACAGAAGCAAGAAGTGCTTACACTGACGTCAAAACTAAGCCCAGATTTTTGCCCTGGAGCTGTTATGTATATATATTATGCACTACATGTGTGACAACTCTCAGATTACCTTTTGAAACCTTAACAAGAATGATATTTCATAGAATTGTTATGGGAATTAAATAAAATAGCATATTAATAGGCACTATAGTGTGGAAATCCAGTAGAGTGTCAGGCTGGGTGCTCAATTATTTCCTCTTTCCTTTTCTGAAGTGAGAATGAAAGTTGCCTATTCATGAACCACATACAGTTTGTACAAAATATAGGCAGAGAAATTTCTCTCTAAATATCCATAATGCTTCCCAACATTTCCAACCACCTTGAGGTCATGTGATTAAATCCATATCTTACTTTCAGACCAAAGCACTTACAGCCAGCACATGACCCTCTAGTTATCCTGCCTGGACATGTTGAAAATGGTAGAGCTACAAGTTAGTTGTAAGCTACACAGATCCCAGCCAACACATGGAAGAGCCACCCAGGAGTCCAACATTTATATGTTGAAGTTAATACAACACAAAACAGCTTAGCAAAATTTAAGTCTCCTTTTATAGCCTAACTGCACTCAGATGCATACATAAAGATGGCAAGTCCTATGCTTAGGTATCATGGGATTCCCCAGTGGTTCAGTGGTAAAGAATCTGCCTGCAATGCAGGAGGCATAGGTTCGATCTCTGAGTGGGGAAAATCCCCTGGAGAAGGAAATGGTAGCCCATTCCAGTATTCCTGCCTGGAAAATCCCATGGACAGAGGAGCCTATAGTCTACGGAGTCTCAAAAGAGTCGGACACAACTGAAGCAACTTAGTATGCATGCATGCTTAGGTATTAAAGGATATCTTCCTTTCTGTGTAATTTAGTATGTCCAGAATGAACAGAATATTTAAGAGAGAATACTGATAGCAAAGTAGAAAAGTAATCCAACATACACAGAATAACAGAAACTGATACTTATAGTTTCACCTCAAAAGGAGAAAAAAACTCTAAAATCAAGAATCTAAGCTCTTTTCTAGTTAATCATACAGTTTAGACAATTAAAAAAAAAAAAAAAAAGCAACGCTCCAAAAATAAAAGCTGAGAAACTAAAAACAGCTATGAGGAAACAGGTAAAAGAAAGAAAAGCAGAACAAGACTTTAAACGCCCTTGCACCATGTAGTAAAGCAGCTGGCGTCACTTGTCACTGTCACAGTAGTAGTACAGGGGCACAACCGCTTACCCACATTCTGGAATACCCCAGAAGCTCTAAAAATCAAAGACTGAAAAATAACTCAGCAGCAACACCGAACATGAACGAACCTGAAACTACCTGTAGTGCCGATTTATCCCACTTCCTGAGAACATTCATAAGGTTTGGGTGTAGAAATATGAATGTGTTTGATTATGGAGTGCTGCCCCAGATCGCACTGATCTAAACTACATCACATTCCTATCTAAAAGCTGAAAACTTTCACGTTCTGCAACATTACTGGCCCCAAAGGTTAGATATAAAGGACTGGTGACTTGTAACAACAACAGGATAATCTCTGCATTGTCTTAATGATAAAAATCAAAATCAGATGAAGACATGGCTTTCTAAACTGTTCGCAGTTCAATGTACTGAATCAAACTGAATTTTGATGATTTCCCAATGGTTATTTATACTCGATGATACTCAGTATTTCTAGTAGCACACAGATATAACCAGCCTAAACCTAAATCATGAAGAGGGTATAATGAACTAGTAGGAAACTAGTTAATTAATTAAAAATATTGCTGTAAGTATTTCTGGCCTCAGTAGACCATAATTTAAAAGGTACTCAACGTAGCCATTCCTGTAGGTTCACATTAAAAAAAAAAAAAAAAAGACATGTATCAGAGAATATAAGATAAACTACAGCACAAGAGTAGTGGAAGATGGGGATACCAGCTCTGAGGAAAGTATAGGAGAATGTATATTCACTAGGCATCACTACTGAGATAGAAAAATAATAATAAATGAACTATGTAAAACTTAAAGAGGCAAGGTATTGGAGTTAACATCTACAGCAGGATTTCTCAACCTCTACTGACATTTTAGGCCAGATAAAATCTTTGTTGGAGGAGGTGACCTAGGCATTACAGGGTATTTAACAGCATCCCTGACCTCTCTCTATTCACTAAATTATTAATAGCAGCTCCTCTTCCCTCAGTTGTGAAAAGTCTCTAGGCATTGTCAATTGTTCCATAGGACAACTGGAGTGGGGGTGTGAGAATAAGAAGGCAAAAATCGCCCCCAGATGAGACCTGGGGAAAGAGAAATATTAAAGACTTAAAGATGTTTCTTCTAGATTCTAAAATGCCAAATAAGCTACCCCGTTAAAGCAGTATAGAAAGGGGAAAAAAATCTTTCTAGTTCTCTAGATCTACAGGTGGTTTTATTCTGTTTTTAACCTTAATTTTGTAGGGAAGACGAGAATGGCAGATCAAGATCCACGGGAGCAGCCCTGTACTCTAAGGAACAATGACTTGTTGATCTTCTTATAACTAAACACATCCATCTGTTGTTACAGCTACTCATTCAAGGATGGAATAAGATACCAGCTGGTTATCTATAGAAAGGAACAAAACAATTTGAGTCTTGCATGTAGCTGTAAAGTAACCATGTAACTTTTTAAATGCACAGTTTTCACCCACTTTCTGATTACATTATCTGCACTGAACTTAACAAATCCCTAATAAAAATGTGAGCTGTTGAGGGGGGAAAATATTATTTTCAATTATACCATTCCCTTGTAAAAACTTTTCAGTCACAAAGTACTGAATCTTTCTGCTACACTGGCATGTATGAGGGAAATAACTACCTTTACTACAAACCACTTTCTTTTTAATAATACAAATGGTAGCCACATACCTCTGAACAATCATATTAAGAATGACAATTATGGGGACTTCCTCAGTGGTTCAGTGGTTAAGACTTTGCCTTCCAAAAAAAAAAGACTTTGCCTTCCAATGCAGAGTGTGCAAGTTCAATCTTTGGTTGAGAAACTAAGATCTCATATGCTTCAGTGTGAAGCCAAAAATTAAAACACACACAATTATGAAAAAGTAAAGAATATATGGGATACTTCATAGATCTCTAATCCAAAGTCATTATTTTGTCTAGAATTTCTATTTCTGTCAATTTGACAGACCAATTGGAAAACACCTTCAGTCAGAGAGTAGTTCTGTTATCTATTTTACAAACTGATCATCCAACTAAGATTTAACTTTTATAAAAAGGCCATTAAAAAAAAAAAAAAGGCCATTACAGGATTTTCTTCAAGAGTTGAAAACAAAAGGGCTAGATGATTAATGAAACAATTTTGTTCTTTGAAATAGCGTACCTTCACATAGCACATTTTGGCTAACATAAACAGTAATAATCAAATGTATACATAAAAAAGAAAAAGCAATCTATCCATATGTGTAGGAGGATTTAAAACCAAGTATTATATAAGCAACCAATCTATGTAGATTCACATGTCACTTTCATCATGATCTGCCTTCATACGTCAACTAGAGGAAGCTTCCAAAATCTCTCCTTAGATCACAGAGAAGGAAAGAATGCTATGTTCAAATAACTAACAAATTATATCAATTCAGAATCAATTTACAAAATTATTGACATAATCTCATTCTCAGTGGAATACTAAAAGGGAAAACATATCACCACTACTTAAAGGTAGTTTATTATAATCCACTGGACAGAGCATTCTCTGCTGAATTAGGTTTCATTAACCATTAGCATATTTCTTTAAAGAGCATTTGTTCAACCTTGTCCAGCGTTCTTAGGTTTATTTTCTTTTTTACTCAAGTTCCAAGGAACTGCTTTTAACTAGCTGCCTGACATTCCCAATAGGTGCAGAGCTGATTAAGATAAAATTATTCCGATAGTTGGATGCTGATGCACTGGAGAAAATGCCACCAAAATTGAAGGCATACTGCTAAGCTAGCTCTTTAACCACGCCTCAACCACTTTATTGACCCAATTCACATTAAGGAATTTCTAAACATATAAATTCATCTAATCTTCACAACAAATTTATAAAGAGGGTATAATTTTAATCTCTTATTATAGAGATAAGAAACAGAAAGACAGAAATATTCCATAACTTATCTAAGGTAACACAGCTATTAAGTGCCAGAGCAGGGACTTGTACGCAGTCCAGCTCAAGTACCAGTGCTTTTCAAACCTTAAAATACATTCGGAAATCTAGTTGAAATTCAGATCCTGATTCAGTACTTTTGCAGGGCGGGTAGACAAGATTCTACATTTCTAACAGATTCTACATTTCTAAGATCTCACCTGTGATGCAGATGCTACTGGTCTGAAAACCACCCCTGAGCAGCAAAGTTCTACCTTGCCTAGAAATGGTGCAAGGCAGTAGTCATCCGCAAAAGAAGGCAGAGCTCATCCACAGACAGTTGGCTTATGAGTAAATCAGGGCTTCCCAACTACTGGTTTAGAACTTAATTGCTTTTGTTCATTTTTTAGAAAGAAGGAAATGAGCAAAATTTGCAAGCATCATAGCACCCACTTTCAGGTTTTTGTATGTTAATACAATAACTTGGTGCTATAACGCCTCCCTCTCAGTAAGGCCTTTCTAACATCCCAAAACTATTTACAATGTCCTAAATGTCTACTTTAATATAGGTTCAATCTGAACATGTTAAAGGATATTTTTAGAGCATATTTTTGTACTGTCTCAGATATGAAAAGAATTAAAGAGACTGAGTTAAAAATCCAGCACCTTTCTAAACTTCCACCACCTGTCAAGTCCTGAGAGGACATCCTCTGGGGAAGAGATGGAACATAAACGTCTTATAGCACATCACTCACGTCTGCTTAACAACTTTCTCTAAAAACAGATAAGGAAACGCTCATAATACAATCTCCCTTCATTCGCACTGGTGTATCAACTCTTCACACTCTAATCTAGAATAAAGAATGTAAATTGAAGCCACTAAGTGTTATATCTGTAAATGCTCTGGCCTAAAGCTTTCCAATACCTAAAAACTGAAACGCCATCAAATCAGTGGAAATAACACATTATCACACATTTATACTATCAGGAAAAGAAATATCAATACTACCCAAATATACTCAGACAGGTTTAAAGCCACACACCTAATTCAACAATTAAGTCTATCCTATGATCACCCTGGGTGTATACATATTTGACACAGCTATATAAATACCAAAAAAATCTTTTATTCATTAAACACAGGAAAAGGTTTAAGAAAAAATCTTAAGTCTGAGTAATTTTGACTTTGTTGAGTTTTCTTGTATTTCATTCAAGTCTTCTTCTCAAAGTACACAGACATACTTTACATTCTTCTCTGAAAAATTAAATGTATCATATACTTTGACAAGCTTGTAAAAAACATATTCAAAACCATAATGGAATTGTGATTAATTAACTACACATGAAAGTCAAAATAATTAGGTTTCATAGATTTCAGACAATATGAATTCACATATTTTCTAGAATTTATTAATAGAGTCCCACTATTAATTATAACATAAATTAACAAATTTAAACTGTACAATCACCATAAAGCTAAAATTCTCACCTGTGAATTACAAGAACACCACAAATACGTATTTGACACAAAGGTAAAAATACAAATTTTAAATTAGCTGTCAAAAATCCAAAAATGTCTCCACTAACCCTTACTATTCCAAACTCCTGTTCAAGAACAAGATCTAGATGTTCTTCCACCAGAAAGAATCTGAAGACTTACAGAAAAACACATAAAAATATGTGAATATTTCACCTGTCCAGCATATGAAAGATTGTCTCTAAACTAATAAAAACAAAAACAACTTCTCCGGTCTCCTACTAAGACTGATATTTTCCCTTTTTTTTTTCTTTCCTCTATTAATCACTCACACAGTCACAAAAGAACTCATACATTAAAAGAAGCAGGGAACTGAACGGTGTCATTTGCAGTAGTTGACAGTGATCACAGGTTGTGAGGAGGGAAAGCACAGATGATGTTTGTATGCCAAGTTACTGCTCAACAAGCAAGCCCAAAGGATCACCATTTCACCAGTCTAATCACTAAATGTGAAGCATTATTTCATGGACTGCAGGGAAATCTGGTATATAAAGAGAAAAATAAAAGCAAATTAAACTAAACTTTCTATCTCTAAGACAGACTATACTTCCTCTACAATAATTGTCCGTGACCTTGTGGAAACATTCCTGGGTTAAATAGGCAGAGCACATTTCTTCAGCAACTGCAACATATTGTTCTCAGGGCATCCAGCACGTGTCTATTGGGCTTACTAGATTCACACACAAACACTATTTAATAGTTTGTGCCATTTGCGGAAAATCAACAAAAACTTTTAAAAAATGTTTGACCTTATATGCAATTTTAAAACAATAATAGATCTTTACATGTTCTATAAGAAACACCAGAATACACTCTCCATGTTAAGTAATTCTTCCAGAGAGCAAATTTAACCTGACCTCCCTAAATGGCTACCGATTTGACACACCATTTAGAAGCCTGAAAGGAAATACTGATTTATTTATTCTCTAAAGTAGTGCTGTTCAACAGAAATACAACATGAGCCACATATGTAATTTTAAATTGTCCAGTAGAAATTAATTTTAAAACATTTTACATACCGAAATAACCCAAACCCAATGTATCAAAATATCAGATTTCAACATGTAATAAATATTTTTTGAAAATCAGTATAATATTTGCCATTCTTTTCTTCATTGTTTTCAAGTTCTGATATGTATTTCACACTTACAGAACATCTCATTTTGGACTACAACCGAAGCGCTCAATAGCCACAAGTGGTTAGTGGCGGCATGACTGGACAGCACAGAGAGCTCCTAAGTACTACTGTGATATCTGACACACTACTATCTGTTTAAAATTAGCTTACATTCATGTTTCTGTTTCGAATTGAAATGTCTGATTACAAATATTAATATAAGCAAATAAACACATCACCTTATCAGAGGACCCAGTTAACATACACAATAAGAAGCGGTTGGATTACATCCTATTATATCTCAAGTAGATTTCAGAAATAGGTCTGATCACCACTAGTGAACACAACTTGTAGAAAAATATAGGTAAGACAAGAAAACACTTTCATATCAAACTGTAACACTGGTTTATTTCTAGTAGCCATTCTGGTTTCTGGGTACCTATCTCCATGCAAATTATCTACAAGACAGTTTTTCTAAGTTTGATGAATTTTGGAAGTCATATAGTCACAGATGAAAAACTGAGCGCTAAGAGGAATTTAAATAATACTTCAGGGAAAAAATTACAAACCAGTTACTTTTAATGCACCTTATACCAACCAACAATCTTAAATAATTCTATATGAGTTTCACTGAAATGACTTCTTCCCACAAATTCCAACTCATTCACACATATTTCTAGTACCAAAAATACTAAGGATTTTCCCAAGTAATTAAACCATCTGATTAAAATGTAAATAATTCCAACAATGCATTCTCTAGAAAACAGCAGCTAAAACCATTAGCTTAGCACATAAACTCTGTCCTAAAGGCAAGTTACTGAATAAATCAGACAGAAACAACTATACTCCTGTTTACTGCATTTACATTTTTGTTTCACCACATTCAGCAATTTCTAAATTTGGAAGGTCAGTTCAGATTGCACACAAGCAGTAACTTTAAAGCTTAGCAAAATTTTAGAGTTTCTGCAATATACTTCTGAATAAACACACTACAGAACTATTACAACAGAATAAAAATCAGCACCATTCATACTAATCCCAGCAAGAAGCAAAAATCAATATATTCATAAGTTCAAAATGTATGATACACTCCAAAAGGTTTTTTTCCTCCCAAATTTATTTGATTCACCCAAGACAATTTTTGTTTAATCCACTTGCAAAGCTGAAAAGAAGCAAATGTAGCCTCTTCTGCAGCACAAATATCCAACGATACTCGAATCTCTGGCTACTTTTCCACAATTTGAAATTAAAACAACACAATTTGTTTCTTACCTGCAGTTAGGAGGAGGATCAAGGGTTATTTCAGCTAGCTCCTTCTGAATTCTGTTAGTGAAATGAGAACAGACAAAAAGGATTTGAGAGTCTACAGAATAACCGGGGAATTACACTGCCCTCTACCACCATGCAGTTAAATGCAAGGCTGGCTTCGCCCTCAGTAATGCTAACATGGCTGCTCCCTCTTTGTTCTCAGAGGCATAACCCAAATCCCTTAACAGAAACTTCGCAGCTTTTTTTCTCACTTGCTACTGTAAGTAAGTAAGACATTCACACCTGATTTGAGAACTAGCCCTCCACTTGTACTCAGAAAAGGATGTAAAATATATTTTAAAGCACTTTTTACCAGAGAAATTCTCTTTTCAAGCTTATATGCAAATGAGACAAGAAGGGAGGAGGGAAAGCACTAGAATATTTGACAATGACTCCAAGACACTTTACCAAGGTAAAAATTTACAAGCAAGTGCACATTAATAATTTTGACAATATTTTATCTGTCAGAAAAAAGTTTGAAATTTACCAATATTTTTACCAGTGAAAAACTTTCAAAGAATTCTGATATTTGTATTTAAGTAAAGCTGTTTCCCCTGACCTTAAGTACAGCACTTAAATTTAATAAATTTAGGAGAAAAGATAGACAGCCTTGAGGTAAACTCCTCTTTTTTGAGCAGTTCTTATTTTATTCAAATTTACAATGCTTTTAAAATTAAGATATGTTTAATATGTTTATCAACAAGATTGTAGGAAACTGAGAAGGATTTTAAATTATCTCATGGACAGCTGTTATTTCATAAACTATTCTAGTTATTAACACTTGATTATTGATACAATAGAGGTGAAAATCCACAGACTATCACTAACAGAACGCCAACATTTGATCAGCTTTTATATTTTCTTTTTCTTTTGGTAGAGATCAACAGAAATCAATAAAATGTCGATATCAGCTAATGCTATAGGAACACCTGATGTGTAATTACTAAAATTCATAGGTATTCCACTTACTACTACCAATGACTGGAGTCCCATTGACAGCATCTTTTTTTTTCACTATCACAGAAATATAAATCAACAGAAAACAAATGATCTTTCACTTATATCCAACAAAATATGCTTCTCCTGCTGTTGAGTATTAACATGTCAAGCATATCCACAAATTTTAGAGTGAAGAGGCATAATGGCAAACTTCTCAATCACCAAGTGCCACCTAACATGCAAAGGGCTACTTTTCAGTTTTACCTACTCTCACAAGGACACGGAGGTATGACCATAGCTTAATTAGAAAAAGTAAAACCTGAGATGAGTGACTTAAGGTCATGCTTGAAAAAACGGAAAACAGACTTGAAGTACAATTTTAAAACCTGCCTTCAAATACAGCCAAGGCCCCGAATTTAAAAATTTTCTAGCAAACATGACCATTTCTGATCATTAAGTTTCATGAAGAGAGGCACTGATCTCTCGAAGTGTCACCTTCAGTGAAGATGAATATTACTGATAAAAAGACATCCTCCTCAAACGTACCAGCTAATCTGGGATCACCAAATTTTCCTTGCCAACTCCTTAATCTGTCAGATGTTACTCCAATCTCTACTCCAGGACACTCTCTCTGAAGTTACCAAAGCACAGAACAAGTTTGCTTAAAAGTCTCATTCTAGGGAGGTGGCTTATATACCACCTAAAAAGAATGACAACTCATTCAAGTCCAGACAAAACCGATAGCAAAGGAAATATTTTGAACTATTGCTGCTGATGTTAAATCAACAAAAGCGTCCATTTGGAAGACAAACTGACAACGTGCTTAATCCTTTTTTCACACGTTACCTTTTAGCACTAGTGGATAATTTAGCAGTGGTTTTGCTAGAGAGTTTGGTGTTTTTCTTCTGCTGGGTGGCAGAAGGTTTTCTTTCTTCTTGTTCTTCAGGCTCTGGAGCGGCTGGGTCTCGCTGGTCTGCATCTGAACTACCACTGCTGGTGCTGGGGCTCTCATCATCGGACCTCTGCCGATCACTGGACATCTTGGTGAAGTTATTTCTTGGAAAACTTTTAAAGAAAAAACGGGGAAAGAAAGGAAATGTAAGTCTAAGAAATAAACCAACAGCATTTTCTTCTCTTAATTTTCACCTAAAATCGTGTTTTAGTGAAAACGTTTCAAAAGTGTTCACACTTATCTCATCGCAAGGTTACAGAGGAGGTGATGTGTCTCACAACGGCAGCGTTCAGGGATTTACCGAACTCAAGTTAGAAAACCCACTCACATTTTTTTCCATCCTTTGGACAATCTATCAATTGTCTACTTTCTCAGAAGGCATGAAACAGATTTGCCAGGGAACTTAGGGAACGAGCATTAATAACATATGACACACTGTAAATAACAGATCTCGCTGAAAAATGTTAAAAAGTCACTAATAACGTCTAAATATTTACACACTGACATTGGTCAAAGCTACCAAATTCCTTTTCCGAGAGGAAAACATACCCTGTTAATCGCCCATATGCTTATTTAAGGTGGTGATTCCTCCTCTGTGCACGTAAGCCTTTAAATACAACACTTAGGAATTTTAAAAATCAACTAACAAGCTGTTCTGGCCACGGCCAGCAGCGAAGATTCATCCGGCCAAGACCAAGCTGCCACCCTGGGAAAAGCAGAATTCAAACTGCACCTTCTGCAAAGCTCCCCATGCCATCAAGGTTCCTCGCTCAATTTTTACATCACGGACCGACATTTTGTCCAAAATAACCAAAAAAAAAAAAAATCTCAAAGAGTTGAACATGACTGAGAGACTGAACTGAACTGATGGGTGTTCATATATATTATGCCCAGGGGCAGATATTTTGTTAGGAAAGATGCTTCATGGGAATTCCCTGGGGGTCCAGTGGTCAGGACTCTGTTCTTTTACTGCAGAGGACTCAGGTTTGATCCCTGGTTGGTGAACTGAGATCCCACAAGGTGAATGGCATGGCCAAAAAAAAAAAGGGGGGGGGGGGAGATGTTTCAAAGAGGAATTTCTAGATCCTAGGTTATGCTTTTTCTTGCAATTGCCAAGTTGCAATTCAAAAAATCGTCACCAATTTCTTCTCCCAGCAACAATACGTGAATGTGCTCCCTTCCCCAAATCTTCCAATATTTAATGTTGCTCTTTCATTGTTCTTTTAATGTTTATTTGCTATTCTAGTAAAGTGGAACATCTTTTCATTCTTTTGTCAGCTGCTTAAATTCTGTGAATTGTGTGTTCATATACTTAACACATTTTTCTTACTTTATCCTAAAAACTGCAACCTTATGAGGGAGGTACTATTATTATCCCTATATTACAGATAAAGAACTGAATATCCTATAGCCAGGGGATGATAAAGTAACTTCCACTTAACAGTAAAACATAGTGGGAATAGCTCATCCTCTGGAATCAGAATGCCACTTCTTAGCTGTGTTACCTCAGACAAATTACTTAACTTCTGTGTTACAATGTCCTCATCTGTAAGATGAAATAGTGTCTATCTTATAAGGTTATTGTGGGGATAAAATGAAGCAATCCTTAATAATGCTTGAATCATGTAATGTAATTCAATATATGTCAGGTATTATTAAAGTTATAGAAAAATATGTAGATCCAAAATAATTAGGAAAACATTTATGACACAATGGAAAATGCAAAAAAAAAAAAAACACCCCACCACAAAATACTATATATTCTAGATTTAAAATTTGTGAAAACTTTTTGCTCATGGAAAAAGAACTGAAGGAAATAGCCACATGTAAAAAGAATTTCTTCGTTAGGGCAATGGGATTGTGGTAGCTTTAAAAATATTGTTTTATTACAATTAACAAAAAAGGAGCAGAAGAAAGGAAAGGGAATAAACTCTGACTATGGACTTTGTGCCTGAAGATATGAAGGGGGTTCACAGTACCCCCAGATCAGTGCCTCACCTCAAAAGAACGTGGCTCTGACATGCCTGAGTCATGCTAGGCTAGTTGGCCGTGCCTTTATCTCTCCAAAGGCCGCCTGGTGGCTTTGTCCCTCTGAATGGTAAACAACAGCACTTTGTCTTCTTGGTCATTCATTCATTTCATATGTATTTATGGAGAGCTTCCCATGTGTTAGACACCAGTCTGGGCACTGGAGATACAATGGTGAACAGACAGGGAACGTCTTGGATCCTGACTTGTAATGAGGAATTGAAGACAATAGAGCAACAAATATATAAACAAGAAACAACCAGATAGTACTAAGTGCTCTGCAGAGAATTAAAATCCAGGATTGTGACAGTGGCTGAGTGTGTGGTTCCTTTAGACTGGTGATCAGGGAGGAGGCATTTCAGCTGATGGCAAGAATGTACCAACCTGGGAACTTTGCTGGTGGGCCAGTGGTTGGGAATCCACCTTCTAATGAAGGGGACACCTATTCAACTCCTGGTCGGGGAACTAGGATCCAACACGCCTTGGGGTCACTCAGCCCGTGTTCCTCAACTAAAGAGCCTGTGCCCCACAGCTAAGATCCAACGCAGCCAAAAAGAAATAAATATTTTCTTAAAAGGAATGAATTCATATGTGGTAATTTCTTAAAAAAAAAAAAAAGAAGAAGAAGGTGCCAACCTGGGAAGACTAGGAGAAGAATAAATACTCTGGAGAGTGGACAGCATGTTCAATGGCTTTCAGGCAGAAACCTGTTTGGTTGGTGTGAGACATGAAGGATGGCTAATATGACTGGAGTGTGGTGTTGAGGGGGAAAACAGCATGAGATAAGGGCAGATCAGGCAGGACTCCATGAGGCAGGATAAGAATTTTGGAATTTATTTAAAACCAGGTGAAAAATTGCTGAAAGGTTTTTAAGTAAGAGAGTGATTTCATCTGATTTATGATTTTAGAAAGATCCTCTGGCTGCTGTGTAGCAAATGGATTGCAGGGAGATCGGAAGCAGGAACATCAGTTTCAAGGTTTTGCAGTGGTCCAGGCAAGAGATGCTCAGAGGTTAGAGTGTTGGCAGCGGAGAAGGAGAGAGGTAGATATTAAGGTATCCTTTGGAGGATGAGGTAGACTTGCTGAAGGATTGGGCAATGGGCTGTAGGAGAACAAAGAAATCAAAAATAATTCCTAGATTTTTTTTGTGTGTGGGGGGGTGGGGCTTGGGTCACTTCTTGCTATTTACTTTGTTGAGGAAAATTGGAGGAGAAGCAAATTTTTCAGGGGAGAAATTACTAATCTAAGTTGAAATGTCGAATAGAGAGTCAATTGTGTGTCTGGACTTTTGGAGAGAAGTCAGGACAAGAATTGTAGGTTTGGACACCTCCATACATGGATGGCATTTCAACCAGGAGATGGGTGGCATTACCCCGGCAGAGTGTAGATGGAGAAGAGAAGAACCCAGGATTGGATCCTGGGTCCTTTCAAGTGGGGAGCTTAAGCACAGAATCTGAAAAGGAGATTGAAGAGGAACAGCCAGTGAAGCAGGAGGAACATCAGCAGGTGAGGGTCACACAAGCCAAGAGCAGGTCAGCTTAAACATCAAGTGCAATGAAGACCAAAGTCACCACCGGATTTGGCAAAAAGGAGATCATTGAACCTCCCTGCAGACATTGTGAACTTGAGAGGCATGCCAGTTTGGGAGCCAAACAGGGTTTGGTTTGAGTTGTAGATCCACCCACTTACAAGCTGGGTGAGCTTGGACAGGTCATGTACTGTCTATAAATTTAGACAATGACATTTACCATACAGGATTGTTGTAAAGTGTGAGATAAAGTAATGAAATTGTATAGCACTTAATAGGCACTTGATACATACTGATTCCCACTCTCTAGGCAGTTGTGAAAAGGCAGGGAACTGGGCATGGCCCCAGAGAAGAGGGCTTGGTGTCCTTAGGTTCTGCTTTTGAAACCTCTGTAGTGCTTGTTTTCAAAGAAAAGAAAAGGATTATTGACCCAGCGGCCTGAGAGTGGAGGCAGCTGACTCTGCCCAAGAGGAAAATGAGAACAGGTTTTGGGCCCCATGCATGGCCTCAGGCATCCTTGCTAATACACTCCTAGGTCATCAGATTTCTACCAGCCAGTCACTATCCTCATTCCTGTTAGGTTCTGGGCTGAGCAGGACAGACTGAGGCCGAAGGTGACTGTGTCTAAACCCTTGAACAGTGTGTTCTGAGAAGACTTCATTCTCAGGGTCATACTCCGATGACTTGGATGAGTTTCCAGGACTCGTGAAATGTCCCAAACCCTTTGGTAAGAAGACCATGGTTTAGAGAAATGTGGCTCAAACAGAGCAGGGGAGCCCATTTCAGAGCTACGTTTGTGCTCTCTTCCTGTAGAAACGCAGCTGGGACTGCGGCGTGGAAGCAGGTCAAAGTGAGGAGTCACTTTGTGACACTTTGTGTCATAGCGGGCCTGTGAGCAGGTGGTGGATTGAGTCCTTGTCCCAGATGGTCAGGTCTGGGGACATTTAGTTCTCAGTCCCCTAGGAGGTACTGGAAATGCCAGGGGTTGAGTGGGGAAACTGCTGATATAAATAAGACTGAGGGCCAGGAAAGCAGAGAGGGTCTGGGTCAAGGAGGGCAGATACCAGGCACATGTGGCCACTGTGCCCCCCTCAGCCCAGGGCAGACATGGCTAATCCAGTATAGCTCCTTCCTCCTCAACCTAAGCTCAGCCTCTGAGCCTAACCCAAACCAGCCTCAACAGAGAGCTCCAGGCAGCCACTACCAATAATTTAATCTTGACTTTCAAGACAGACTTAGTTTTAGTTGCTCAGTCATGTCTGACTCTTTACAATCCATGGACTGTGGCCTGCCAGGCTCCTCTGTCCATGAAATTCTCCAGGCAAGAATACTGTAGTGGGTTACCATTGCCTTCTCCAGGGGATCTTCCCAACCCAGGGATTGAACCCAGGTCTCCTTCAGCCACCAGGGGAGCCCAAAGACAGACTTAGTAAATGTTTTTTTGCTAGGCCAGTTTTACCAACCTTTCTAACTAGTACTCAAATAACTTTACAGCCTGAGTAGAGGGGTTCTTGACAACATTTTAATAATATCTTGTAGCACTTGGCATTCATCTTCAATCTACCATCACATGAAACCTATTTTAGGAATGATGGGGTTTTGGAATTGAACTTTCATGGGCCTCTCAAGCAGTTCTTTTCAGACTATCATATTGGTAAAGGCAGTGTCTGATTTGTCAGTAGCTAGTCTAGGGTGGGACCTGTGATCGTACATTACTGACAAGCTCCTAGGGGCTACTGAGGCACCTGAGCTGCGGTCCACACTTTGAGCAGCAAGGCAATAGGCAACGTTAGGTGTTGACTCACAAGAGAGGAGAGGAAAATTTCAGACAAACAGGAACCTAATAGGGCTCACAGTGTTCTAGAGACAAGTTGGCAAGATCCTCAGCCACCTGGACAAGCAATCCAGGATGATGTAACTGCCATGTGGACTCATGTTGTGAAATAGATGAGTAGCTTGAAGAGAATTCATGCTCCCTACTCCCATTGCCTGGTGTGCAAGTTGCTGTTCGTGAGCAGACAGGGCGATGGCAGCTGGGCCCCTTGCATTGTCACCTGGGGAGAGAGGCAGTGAATGGGCTGCCAGAAGGCTTCTTGGAGTCAGCTGGGATGAGGGCAGGAGAAGGGGGGACTTGCAGTGTCCCATGAGCAGAGATAGAACCAGGGGGCTGCACTCTTTACATTAGCAACTCCAGCTTTCTCAGGCCCAGTGGTAATCCTGGAACGGCAATCAATCAGCCAGCGGTAACCTGTGTGACTCTCTTCTTTGCCTTCTCACTCAGGTTCTGCAGAACCTACCGTTCAAGCAGCCTCTGCCAGTGGAGAGAAGTTGAGTGAAAGATGATTTGTTTATGGGCTCTTTCCATGCACATTTCATATTGGACTTGACTCTAGCTGGATTCAAAGCATATTTAGATAAGTGCCTGAAGGCCAAAGTTGTACTTGATTACTAAAGGGGGCAGACAAGAACGTTGTTGGAAGGAGGCTTCCTTGGGGGTTCAGAGGTTAAGATGCCGTGCTTACACTGAAGGGGATGCGGGTTCAGTCCCTGGTTGCAGAATTAAGATGTTGCATGCCTTGCTGAGAGGTGAAAACATTAAAAAAATTTTTGTTTTGGGTAAGGGAAAATGTAAAAAAGCAAACAAAAAAACAAAACAAAAAAACACATTGGGGAATAGATACCACCACACAAACCTCTTTGATAATCCACATCTCATGAGAGGCTGCATGATGTGATGAAAAGGGAGTTTAGATTCGCCTCTGAGCTCTGCGCCTAACACCTCTGTGACCTTAGACACGTTACTTGATTTGGTTGAATCTTGTGTTCCTCAGCAGCCAAATAGTATCTCCTCGAAGGCTTAATAGCAGAACTAATGAGGCAATGGATATGCAAGAGCTGAAAGCAAGGCCTGCCTTGCTCCCAGGGCTCACCTTCAGAGGCCTCCTTCCCAGTTCCACTGGGCATTTACCCTCTAATGACACAGTCCCTTCTGCCCACGAAGAGCTGAGCAAGGGAGCCACTGACCCTGCCCAACCTCTGCTGAACCATCTGCCTCTTCTGTCCCATTGGCAGCACCCCACCAGACAGAGTCAGCTAATGGGAAATACGTGCTTCTCCTCAACTGGAAAATGGAAATGGTGAGATCCACCTCCAGGCCCTGACGGTTTCATGAGCCACTGGATTTGGAAATATCTAGGGTGACCATCCATCATCACGGGTGTCTAGAACCATCTCTGTATCTGATGCCCAAGTGTCCAGTCTCACGTGGACACTTGTTGGAAGCTCTTGTTTCTGACTAAACGAAGGCTGGAAACACAAGATTGCAATGGTTTTCCTCTTTGCCCTCCATATTTGACCAGGCTTCTTCTTCCTACCCTTTGTGGGGACAAGAGGAAATCCAGGGAGTTCTAATGATTGAAGGGAGAGAACCTCCAGAGCTGGAGGAAAAAACCTCCCTAATGGAAGAGTGCTCTCCCAGGACCACGTCCATCAGTGCCCACCATCAGCTACCTGGCTCCATGCCAACTCTACCAACGCCCAGGCCACTGACTCACTCCCATCCAGGCCTAGACCTGTGCTCACACAGTGCATGGAGAACCTGCTCCCCCTTGCTGGCAAAGGGGCAGCAAAGACTTCCTTGAGAACATGGAGCCCACATGGGCCTCTCCAAAGCCAGAACCTCGCTGGGCCTCAGGGATTGCTAAAGCAACTCTCTTCCTCCTCCTCCTCCTCCTCTTTTTTTGCCTCTTATGGAAGCTGTACTGAGATTAAGCAATGCTCAGAAATAACTGGGTCAAGTCAGCCGTGTGTAGGGAGGAGGAGACAATGGGACTGCGTAGGTGACTGCGTTTCAGGCGGCAGCCGACACACCATTAACCAAACAGGAAAATCGGGAACGTCTGCTTGCTGACGACTCAATTACCCATCACTTACTGGATTAAGCTCAGCTCCACTCAGAAAGCCAGGTCGCCTTCCCCGCCACGTCCCTCCACACCCCACCAGCCACCCCAATCTCCAGCCACATGGAACTTCTCAGTGCTCCCTGGACATGGCAACTCTTCATGCCTGCATGCCTTTACCCTTCTCCTCACAGCAAAAGGAACATTCCCTCTCTATTGCTCTGAAAACTCCCTACCTCTGCTTCTCTGCGAAGGTGTCTCCAGGGAGAGTTAGTGTCTTTCTCTTCTGCGCACCCAAAGCACAGAACTTGTGTTACCATCGGTGCTTCGCAGGTCTTCTAGCTCATGAGCTATGAGCACCTCAAGGGAGGAACCGTGTCATACTCATCTTTGTATCTGCAGAGCCCGTCACACTATTGGGTTTATGTGAGCTGCTAAATAAGATGTCACAGATGAATGAGTGAATGAATGCATAATGGTAAGAGGGTTGGCTGTGGGGTCAAGAAACCTAGGCTGGTGCCAGCGACCACTGTGTGTGTTTTTTATTTTTAATTTTTACATTTTGAAAAATTATTTATTTATTTAGCCACATTGCATTGCATATGGGATCTTAGTTCCTTGACCAGGGATTGAACCCACGCCCCTTGCATTGGAAGCATGAAGTCAACCACTGGCGCACCAGAGAAGTCCACCACTGTGATCTTGACCAAGTCACTTAACCTCTCCTGACCTCACATGCCTCATCAATGCGATGGTAATAACAATACCCACACTGCCTGCCTTGTAGGGCTGCATTGACGACCCAGTGACATAATTTCTGGTAAAGCACTTTATGAGCTAAAAAGGGAGATGCGTGCACCCCAATACCACCAAGTCTCCTAGACTGATCAGGTCTCCAAACTTTCACTCCTGAGCGAGGTGAGTACTGGAAAAAGGGGCCTCCCGCTCTCTGAACTCTCCAAGAATCTGTCAGCAGAAGGAGCTTTCAGTGCAGGCACGGAGACAGATGTATGTGCTTATATGGAAATGTGTTTTTAACAAATATAACATGAGAATGGAATTCTTTTTTCCCCACATCAAGCCTTGATAGCTAATTTATTCCACCTGGAGGAAGGAGCCAGGCTCTGGGCAGAGAGGAGTCCTCCTTCCATGTTTGGGAAGGAATCTACAGTAGCTACCGTGTGGGCATCTGGAGAAAGGCAGCAGATAAACCAAGTCATTGGTTTTGAAGGATCTCAGGGATTATTTAGTCTGACCTCATCCTTCATGGGCAACCCAGAAAGGGAGCACGCTTAGCTCAAGAAACTGAGACGTGGCAGAACTGGGCATGACCTCCTTGCTTTCTGCTGCTCTTTCTCCTTCATAGCCAATTTTCCTGATCCCAGACTCTGATGACATTTCTTAGCTAGCATCCATGGATGGTTGTTAGAGCAGCCTGTGGACAAAGTTAATTATCCAAGGAAATCTATGTATAGCAGGCTTTATTCTCCTCTCAGCAAATATCATGCCCACATGAATGCTTTCAAGTTGATGACCCTGGGCGCCCTCTTGCCTTCCTAATAACTGCCTTATAAATTAATTCCTTATACATCACCTTTGAAGCACTGAGTGCCTGGGTAGACGCCGAGCGCTGTGCTGAAGTTTGCAACAATGAGGCGTAGTGTCTAAGACTGCAGTGAAGGGCACTGTGGACTGGTTCCCAGGAGATCCGGATTCCGACTCCTGAGCCTGCTACTAGCCAGCTGCGGCACCTTGACAGGGCGCTTCCATCCTCTGAACTGCAGTTTTCAAATCTGTGAGATAAGGCTGAACTCCTTCATAGTTTCAGGTCTGTGAGATGAACTAGGATTCTGGATGCTTACGTGACAAGAATGGGAGGATGTTGCATCCAGATCTATTCTCTTAATTCAGATGTCACTCCTAACCCAGGCTCGGTCACTGGGTGGGGCTGGGTCAGGGGCTGTGTTTCTTACAGTATTTGAACAGTGTGTTAGGCACGGTAATAGCTTCAGCTGGGAGCCAATTCAGGGAAGCCACTGCACCCTCCCCTCTTCTCTGTCATAAAGCCCTGGATGCTGAGGGATCAGACCGCTTGGCCTTAGCTCAGTCATAACTTTGGTTTGTTTGTTTGACGTTGCTCTATTATTCTTTCCCTTTTGCCTTATGTGCTTGACTTCGTTGCCACCTTCTCCCCTGGCCAACTCATGAACGCCCATGGCTGCATCTTCCACGGAGATGCTGAGGCTTCTCAAGCTATTCTCCTGGCCTAGGGCAGAACCTTGTACTCTTGGTTTGCCCACCCCCTGCTCTTCTCCCAGTCTTCCCCACAGTGTTAATGAGGTCACATTCAACCACTTGACCAAGTAGAACACTAGACATCACGCTTGGTGCCTCTCCTGTCCTGCCTATCCCAGTCACCTCCTTCCTTAGCCGAGATCATGTCCTTCCTTTCCTGTTTCTACCATTTTTGCTCTGGTTCCTGCTGTACAACTCTCCCCATGACCACTTCTTTCCCCATATTGTTGTTCAGCCACTCCGTTGTGTCTGACTCTTTGCAACCCCAGGGACTGCAGCGTGCCAGGCTTCCCTGTCCTTCCCTGTCTCCTGGAGTTTGCTCAACTGATGTCCATTGAGTCGGTGAGGCCATCCAACCCATCTCATCTTCTGTCATCCCCTTCTTCTCCTGTCTCTTAACCTACCTTCTTGACCACTGTACCGGACTCTTAACCTACCTTCTTGCTTCTTCTTTAGCATCTCTTCTTTCAGTCTATCCTTCACACTGGAGCTCAGGGCAATGGTTCTCATCCTTGATGCAACTGAGATCATCTGGGGGTTTTTAACCCACTGATGCCGGGATTGCACACCCACCCCAGGGACTCTAATGTGATTGGTCTGGGGTGTGGCCCACTATGGAGAGTTTTTAATGTTGTCAGCTGATTCTAATGTAAAGTCAAGTATGAGGGCTACCATGCTAAATTAATCTTTCTGAAACTACTTGCAGGGTAAAGTCTAAACTGTGTACCTGGCATTACCTAACCATCCCCAACTAGGACACAGCCTCCCAGTACCTTAACTTCAGATGACTACAGTCTATGGGCATGGATGAGATCTCCTCTCTCATAGAAGATGGAGAGAGGCAGAGAGGCCGATGCAGTGGTCCAGGTGTGAGATGATGGGCAAAATAGAATAGAAGGGCGAGTTCCTCCGACCCTTTTGTTCTCTCTCAAGCATCCTTAGTAAAAATGTTCCTGGATACAAAATTGGATATCCTTTCTCCTAATTCCACTTCATCGTATATCCTTCCAGCAAGAGTGAGCTTGATTAAGCAGGCGTAACACCTTAACTGTTCTCTTAGTGGAAAGGAGGGCAGGAAGGACAGCCTAACACCAGAGGGGGCCCCTGGAAAACCATTGTACATGTACATTAAGTCCCAAAGATGGCCCCAAACAGTTCTTTGTTTCCCTTTCAAGTAGCCTCCTGGCCTTCTAAGCCTACCTAAGTTAGACATCAGGTTGTCTTCTTCTCTCTGCTTGCTCTTCTTTCCATCAAACAGTCCTCTTGGGTTTTTATGTTTATTTAACATCTTAGCTCTCCCACTCCCAGGGTTCTGCTCATTTTTCTCTTGGCTCTGATTCACGCTTAACCACTTGCATACATCTGGTTTCCCTTGACTGAGCTGATGGGAGGTGAGGTGTAGGGACTCTTGGAACCCAGGTCTGCATGACTCCACAGTCCATGTTCTTCCTGCTGTACCAAGCACCCTTTACTAACTTCAGTTTCCTGACAAATCAAGGCTTTTCCAAGAGCAGTCTAATCTGAACAGCATGAGGTCATAAAGCAGATGTGACCTCAGGAGTGAACATTTCCAAAGCCTTGTATTTTCCAGATCAACGTCTTGCGGTGAGGGGTCACAGTTCTCATGAGATTTCTTAGAGGAGCATTTTTTTAGAGTCAGCATGAGGGAGCAGAAAGTTCAGGGTTAGGAGCCTGTGAAACAGCAAGAGTCCTCAGTAACAGGCCAGGTCAGCTTGAGAAAGTCACCCTCTTTGAGCCTCATTTTTCTTGTCAATAACCAAGGATAATATATTGGCTTTTGTTCAGTTTACTGTGAAGATCCTATGAAAGAATGTCTGGGAAGGTGCTTTTTAAACTGTGCAGAACTCTGAATGCATAAGGCCTTGCTGTTCTATCTGCAGATGCGAACAGCTGATGCCTGCAGTGAATCGTGAGATGGAGGCATTAATTTCAAATGCCAAAACTGACCAGGCATGGGCTTCGTCAAGTAGTTCATATGGTTTTCTAACAAGGGATCATAATTTGTCTTGGGACATCCAAGAACTCTTGTAAAACAGTACTGTACAGGATGTAACATATTGAAGATCAAGATATATGGGCATGATACCCAGATTTACAACATACTGGCTGTTTTGCAATTTGAAAATCTAAAACCAGATTTTGGAAAGCAGGGTTCCTCTTCCAGCCAAGCAGCACAGCCAAAGACAGAATTCAAGGGAGAAGGTCCAATAGGTGCTCTAGAGTCCAGTCTGGGTTGGTAAACCCAAAGGTCCACAGGGAGAGGCAGGAGGGGTGAGGCAGTGGTGGGGTGGACTGGGCTTCTGAAGGGTCATTACAGTGGGTAACAGCTACCCAATACCCACCCACTGTGGCCATGTAGGAATTGGGCTCCATGCACCAGGCTTTAGGATTTTTCAGGAGAAGCTGGACATATAGGTTTTTGTTTGTGCATGTATGTGAAATTTCCATTTTTAAATGCTGGCAGTGGAACAAATTTGAACATGGGTGGGCCAAAGCAAGCAGACGTGCTGACTGGACTTGGCCTTTGCGCCGCCCACCACTAACTTCTAATCTGGGCCAACTGGCCACCCTTTAGAACTACCTGGGGGAAGGTTTCAGAAATCTCAATGCTTAGGCCTTATCCTGAACCAATTAAATCGGCATTTCTGAGAGTAAGACTCAGCATGTATATAAATGAAAACTGGCCAGGTGATTCCAGTGTTCAGCCAAGTTTAATAACCAGTGCTTATGAGCCTTGCTACTTAAAATCTAATCCTTGTCTTAAAAGCTATAGGACTGATAAAAGAAACTGAAGTAGATATAAATAAATGAAAAGATATCTCCTTTTCATGGATGAAAATAATTAATGTTGTTAAAATGTCCATACTACCCAAATCTATAGATTAGACTCCGTCCTTAGCAAAATTCCAATGACATTTGTTTTCATAGAAGTAGAATAAACAACCCCCAAATTAGTGTGGAAGTACAAAAGACCCTGAATAGCCAAAGCGTTCTGGAGAAGGGAGAATAAACCTGGAAGCATCATACTTTCTGATTTCAAACTATACCATAAAGCTATAGGAATCAAAATACTGGGACTTCTCTGGTCCCAGTGGTTAAGAGTCCATCTGCCAAAGCAAGGGACACAGGTTTGAGCCCTGATCCGGGAATCCAGATCCCACATGCCACAGGGCAACTAAATGCATGCACCTCAGCTGCCCCAACCACTGAAGCCTGCATGCCCAAGAGCCTGTACTCACAACAAGAGAAGCCGTTGCAATGAGAAGCTCATGTACTGCAACTACAGAGTATCCCTTGCTCGCTGCAACTAGAGAAAGCCTGCACACAGCAAGGAAGAGCCCGTACACTGCATCAGAGACCCAGTACAGCCATAAGTAAATAAACAAATACTATGGTTTATAAAGGAGAAGGCAATGGCACCCCACTCCACTACTTTTGCCTGGAAAATCCCATGGGCGGAGGAGCCTGGTGGGCTGCAGCCCATGGGGTCGCTGAGAGTTGGACATGACTCAGTGACTTCACTTTCACTTTTCACTTTCATGCATTGGAGAAGGAAATGGCAACCCACTCCAGTGTTCTTGCCTGGAGAATCCCAGGGACGAGGGAGCCTGGTGGGCTGCCGTCTATGGGGTCGCACAGAGTCGGACACGACTGAAGCGACTTAGCAGCAGCAGCAGATGGTTTATAAAATACTATGGAACTGCCTTAAAAAATACACACATACACCAGTGGAACAGAATCAAGAGCCCAGAAATAAACCCACACATATACAGTCAACTAATGCTCAATAAGGGAGCCAAGAATACTCAACGAGGATAGTCTCTTCAATAGATAATATTAGAAATGCTGTATATCCACATGGAGAATGAAACTAGACCTCTATCTTACATCATTTACAAGTGTTAACTCAAAATGGGTTAAAGATTTAAATATAAGACCTGAAACCATAAAACTCCCAAAAGAAAACATACAGCAAAAGTTCCTTGATGTGGGTCTTGGCAATAATTTTCTGGATGTGACAACAAAAGCAGAAGCAACAAAAGCACAAACACACAACTGGGACTACATCAAACAGCAAAAAACTGTCAACAAAATGGAAAGGTAATCTAAGGAATGAGAGAATGTACTTACAAATAGAATATCTTATAAGGGTTAGTTCAGTCGCGCAGTCGTGTCCGATTCTTTGCGACACCATGAATCGCAGCACGCCAGGCCTCCCTGTCCATCACCAACTCCTGGAGTTCACTCAGACTCACGTCCATTGAGTCTGTGATGCCATCCAGCCATCTCATCCTCGGTCGTCCCTTTCTCCTCCTGCCCCCAATCCCTCCCAGCATCAGGGTCTTTTCCAATGAGTCAACTCTTCGCATAAGGTGCCCAAAGTACTGGAGCTTCAGTTTTAGCATCATTCCTTCCAAAGAAATCCCAGGGTTGATCTCCTTCAGAATGGACTGGTTGGATCTCCTTGCAGTCCAAGGGACTCTCAAGAGTCTTCTCCAACACCACAGTTCAAAAGCATCAATTCTTCGGCGCTCAGCCTTCTTCACAGTCCAACTCTCACATCCATACATGACCACAGGAAAAACCATAGCCTTGACTAGACGGACCTTAGTCGGCAAAGTAATGTCTCTGCTTTTGAATATACTATCTAGGTTGGTCATAACTTTTCTTCCAAGGAGTAAGCGCCTTTTAATTTCATGGCTGCAGTCACCATCTGCAGTGATTTTGGAGCCCAAAAAAACAAAGTCTGACACTGTTTCTACTGTTTCCCCATCTATTTCCCATGAAGTGATGGGGCCAGATGCCATGATCTTCGTTTTCTGAATGTTGAGCTTTAAGCCAACTTTTCCACTCTCCTCTTTCACTTTCAACAAGAGGCTTTTTAGCTCCTCCTCACTTTCTGCCATAAGGGTGGTGTCATCTGCATATCTGAGATTATTGATATTTCTCCCAGCAATCTTGATTCCAGCTTGTGTTTCTTCCAGTCCAGCATTTCTCATGATGTACTCTGCATATAAGTTAAATAAGCAGGGTGACAATATACAGCCTTGACGTACTCCTTTTCCTATTTGGAACCAGTCTGTTGTTCCATGTCCAGTTCTAACTGTTGCTTCCTGACCTGCATACAGATTTCTCAAGAGGCAGGTCAGGTGGTCTGGTATTCCCATCTCTTTCAGAATTTTCCACAGTTTACTGTGATCCACACAGTCAAAGGCTTTGGCATAGTCAATAAAGCAGAAATAGATGTTTTTCTGGAACTCTCTTGCTTTTTCCATGATCCAGCGGATGTTGGCAATTTGATCTCTGGTTCCTCTGCCTTTTCTAAAACCAGCTTGAACATCAGGGAGTTCACGGTTCACATATTGCTGAAGTCTGGCTTGGAGAATTTTGAGCATTACTTTACTAGCATGTGAGATGAGTGCAATTGTGCGGTAGTTGGAGCATTCTTTGGCATTGCCTTTCTTTGGAATTGGGATGAAAACTGACCTTTTCCAGTCCTGTGGCCACTGCTGAGTTTTCCAGATTTGCTGGCAAATTGAGTGCAGCACTTTCACAGCATCATCTTTCAGGATTTGAAACAGCTCAACGGGAATTCCATCACCTCCACTAGCTTTGTTCGTAGTGATGCTTTCTAAGGCCCACTTGACTTCACATTCCAAGATGTCTGGCTCTAGATTAGTCAACACATCATCATGATTATCTGGGTCATGAAGATCTTTTTTGTACAGTTCTTCCGTGTATTCTTGCCACCTCTTCTTAATATCTTCTGCTTCTGTTAGGTCCAGACCATTTCTGTCCTTTATCGAGCCCATCCTTGCATGAAATGTTCTCTTGGTATCTCTAATTTTCTTGAAGAGATCTCTAGTCTTTCCCATTCTGTTCTTTTCCTCTATTTCTTTACATTGATTGCTGAAGAAGGCTTTCTTATCTCTTCTTGCTATTCTTTGGAACTCTGCATTCAGATGCTTATATCTTTCCTTTTCTCCTTTGCTTTTTGCTTCTCTTCTTTTCACAGCTATTTGTAAGGCCTCCCCAGACAGCCATTTTGCCTTTTTGCATTTCTTTTCCATGGGGATGGTCTTGATCCCTATCTCCTGTACAATGTCACGAACCTCATTCCATAGTTCATCAGGCACTCTATCTATCAGATCTAGACCTTTAAATCTATTTCTCACTTCCACTGTATAATCATAAGGGATTTGATTTAGGTCATACCTGAATGGTCTAGTGGTGTTGCCCACTTTCTTCAATTTAAGTCTGAATTTGGCAATCAGGAGTTCATGATCTGAGCCACAGTCAGCTCCCGGTCTTGTCTTTGTTGACTGTATAGAGCTTCTCCATCTTTGGCTGCAAAGAATATAATCAATCTGATTTCGGTGTTGACCATCTGGTGATGTCCATGTGTAGAGTCTTCTCTTGTGTTGTTGGAAGAGGGTGTTTGCTATGACCAGTGCATTTTCTTGGCAAAACTCTATTAGTCTTTGGCCTGCTTCATTCCGCATTCCAAGGCCAAATTTGCCTGTTACTCCAGGTGTTTCTTGACTTCCTACTTTTGCATTCCAGTCCCCTATAATGAAAAGGACATCTTTTTTGGGTATTAGTTCTAAAAGATCTTGTAGGTCTTCATAAAACCGTTCAACTTCAGCTTCTTCAGCATTACTGGTTGGGGCATAGATTTGGATAATTGTGATATTGAATGGTTTGCCTTGGAGACGAACAGAGATCATTCTGTCATTTTTGAGATTGCATCCAAGTACTGCATTTCGGACTCTTTTGTTGACCATGATGGCTACTCCATTTCTTCTGAGAGATTCCTGCCCACAGTAGTAAATATAATAGTCATCTGAGTTAAATTCACCCATTCCAGTCCATTTTAGTTCGCTGATTCCTAGAATGTCGACGTTCACCCTTGCCATCTCTTGTTTGACCACTTCCAATTTGCCTTGATTCATGGACCTGACATTCCAGGTTCCTATGCAATACTGCTCTTTACAGCATCGGATCTTGCTTCTATCACCAGTCACATCCATAACTGGGGATTGTTTTTGCTTTGGCTCTATCCCTTCATTCTTTCTGGAGTTATTTCTCCACTGATCTCCAGTAGCATATAAGGGTTAGTATCCAAAATTTATACAGAACTGATTTAATTGAATAGCAGAAACATCAAATAATCTGATTTTAAAATGGGTAAAGGACCTGAATAGATATTTTTTTTTTCCAAAGAAGATATACAAAAGGCTAACAGTTACATTCTCAACATCACTAATCATCAGGGAAATGCAAATCAAAACCACAGGTTTGCAAAACAAGTGTGAGATGAGATATCACCTCACACCTGTTACAGTGGCTCTGATCAAAAAGACAAGAGATAACAGATGCGGGGGAAAGAAAACCTTTGTGCACTGTTGGTGGGAATGTAAATTGATATAGCCACAATGGAACAGTATGGAGGTTTTTCAAAGAATTAAAATAGAACCACCATATGATTCAGAGATCCCACTTCTGCGTATTGATCCAAAATAAATGAAATCACAATCTCAAAGAGAGATATCTGCACCTCCATGTTTGTGACATCATTATTTATAATAGCCAAGAATTGGAAATAACCTAAATGTTCATTAATGGATGGATATAGAAACTAGGAAAATGCACACACTCACACATATATAAACAAAACAGAACATTACTCAGCCACAAAAAGGAAGAGCTTACAGTTTGCAACAATGTGCCCTTCAAGGGCATTATGCTAAGTGAAATGAGTTGGACAGGGAAAGAAAAATATTGTATGATCCCATTTATATATGGAATCTTAATAAACAACCCAAACTCATAGAGACAAAGAACAGATGGGTGGTTTCCAGAGACAGCAGGTGGGGGAGTGGGGGTGAAATTGGTAAAGGTGATCAAAAGTTACAAACTTCCAGTTATAAGATGAATAAATTTCATGAAGGTCTAATGTGGCTATAGATAACAGTACTGTATTGTATACTTGAACATTTCTCTTTTTTAACATTTTAATTTGTTTATTTTTAATTGAAGGATCATTGCTTTACAGTATTGTGTTGGTTTCTGCTCATCAACATGAATCAACCATGGGTGTACTATGTCCCCTCCCTCTTGAACCTTCCTCCCACCTCCCACCCCATCCTAAAAAATTTAGAATAGAGAGTAGACCTTAAAAGTTCACACTTAAAAGTCAAAAGGTAACTATATGAGGTGACGGATGTGTTAACTAATCTTATAATGGTAATCATTTCACAATATATACATATATCAAATCATCACATCAAGAGGGAGAGGGCTAAGATAGCATAATGGTAAGTGAAATAAGTCAGGCAGAGAAAGACAAATATCATACGATTTCACTTCTATGTGGGTCTAAAGAACAAAATAAATGAACATGACAAAACAGAAACAGACTCATAGACACAGAGAATAAATAGGCGGTCACCAAAGGGGAGGGGAGTGGGTATGAGTGAAATAGGTGAGGGAGACAAAAGAGGTACAAACTTCTAGCCATGAAATAAATGAGTCATGGGAATGAGATGTACAGCAGGGGGAATATAGTCAATAATACCGTAATAACTTTGTGTGATGATAGATGGTAACTAGATTTATCATGGTGACATTTTGTAATGTATAGAGATAACAAATCATTAGGTTGTGCACCTAGAACTAACATTCAATTATACATCAATGAAAATTTTTGAATAAATAAAAATTAAAAATCATCACATCAAAATTTTAAATGCGCTTGACTAAACTCATTCTTGTGGTGCACATGTAGCTGGAAATACTACAAAAAACGACGTCATGTCTTCCGCTGGGAAGCTACTGACTCCAACCTGCCTGCACTGCATGGTAGCTCCTGCTAACTTTCTCTGCCACCTGGAAGGCTGTTCCTTTACGCTAGCTCCTGACAAGTTTCTTTGCCACCAGTAGGTTGCATAATCCTGTAACAGCCATGTGCTCTCCAGAAATGTGTGACTCTCTGCCTTGAAGGGGGAGTGAGGGGTGTCGGGGAGGAGGGGCCTTCCCAGGTGGCACTAGTGGTAAAGAACCTGCCCGCCAAAGCGGGAGATGGAAGAGACTCGGGTTTGACCCCTGGGTTGGGAAGACCCTCTGAGGAGGAAATGGCAACCCACTCCAGTATTCCTGCCTGGGAAATCCCATGGACAGAGGAGCCCGGCAGGTTATTGTCCATAGAGTTGAAAAGAGTCAGACGTGACTGAGGTGACCTAGCACGCATGGGTGCACTTGAAGAAGGAAGGGCTGGTGGGAAGGAGCGTCCTTCTGAGTTCTGGATTCTTTCCTTGTCCACTCTCTCTTGCAGCTTTAAAGGGAGCAACTTTTCTCTGTGTTTGCTGCTTCTGTAGTCTTTAGAGTTGCATTTTATCCTTCTTATTAATTATATTTTGCTAAGTTAAAATCCTTTATAATTACATAGATATCTAGAGCAGTCAAATTCATAGAGACAGAAAGCAGAATGGTGATGGCCAGGGGCTGGAGAGGGAGAAGAAAGGGGAGTGATTGATTAATGGGTAGGTTTCTATTTGGGAAGATGAAAACCTTCTGGAGTGGTTGCTGGTGATGGTGACACAGCGGTGTGAATGTACTTGGTGCCACCGGACTGGATGCTTAAAGTCCACATCAGATTAAATAAGGTACCACAATTCTGAAAAAAGTTCTTTCTGTTAAATTTGCAAATTATAGCTGTAGTTTGTCTCCTGGTTGGAGCTTGGCTGATATACCAGGCTACCGCAGAAGCCTCTTCCATGGCCTCTCCTCCTTCTGGCCTCTCACACGAATACATCTTTCACTCTGCAACAGAGTCCATGTCCCGGGCTTCCAGTTCAATCCCTGGTCTGAGAAATTCCCACATGCGCAGAGCAACTAAGCCCGTGTGGCACAGCTACTGAGCTTGTGCGCTAGGGCCTGTGGTCTGCAGCAAGAGAAGCCACTGCCATGAGACTCCCATACATCACAACTAGAGGATAGCCATGTGCAGCAACAAAGACCCGGTGAAGCTACAAATAAATAAGAGTCCATGTCCTTCTGTGGGTCTCTGGCCTACCAGTCTCCCACTCCAAACCCTCCACTTCCCTTCCCTCTGCTGAGTGAGTAAGGCTCTAACCGCTGAGCCAGGATTCAAGGCCCGAGCAATCTAACGCCATCTTGCCTTGCAAACCTCAGTTCTTGTTACTCCCTATCACTTCCTCTTATTTACGCAGCCTGATAATACCACCTGCTCTCCTCTCTGCTCACCCTGGCCTTTGCTTTGACTTCTCTGCACTTGCGGAGAGGAAACAGCTTTATCAGATACGGCCAAGGTCACAAAAAGAGACCCTGGATGTGACGTGCCTCCTGTAATCTTGACCTACACTGCTGATAGTCTTGCTAAAAGAATTAAACCCAATCCCTTGTCTGGATCAGGAAATACAAAGGATTTCATGAAAAACATGAAGTGCTACACCAAGAGGATGCAATCAGCAAAACTCTGTGGAAATTCCACGGATCAGAAAGCTTGGGTTCATCAACTGACGTGTGTGTGTTGGTCGCTCCGTCGTGTCTGACTCTGAGAGGAAACAGCTTTATCAGATACGGCCAAGGTCACAAAAAGAGACCCTGGATGTGATGTGCCTCCTGTAATCTTGACCTACACTGCTGATAGTCTTGCTAAAAGAATTAAACCCAATCCCTTGTCTGGATCAGGAAATACAAAGGATTTCATGAAAAACATGAAGTGCTACACCAAGAGGATGCAATCAGCAAAACTCTGTGGAAATTCCACGGATCAGAAAGCTTGGGTTCATCAACTGACGTGTGTGTGTTGGTCGCTCCGTCGTGTCTGACTCTTTTCGACCCCAGGGACTGTAGCCTGCCAGGCTTCTCTGTCCATGGAGTTTTCCAGGCAACAGTGCTGGAGTGGGTTGCCATTTCCTTTTTAAGCTGTAATAAAATGAAGGAGATGGAGGAGAAACATAAAGATGGAAAAACGTTTAAGAGACACATCTCACTTATTAAATGGTTCAGCTTAACTAAATTTGGGGATGCACATGTGGTGGTAAAGCACTATTCTAAAAAATACCTGGGAGGGATATAAACAACGCACAGATTTTTTATGCGGAGAGGAAGCGGATTGCAACCAAGTCTTTTTTCTTGACCCAGACAGGGCTTCTTTTTATCTATATATATAATTAATTAGACAGTAATCTGATTTATGTGGTTCCCTGAATCTGTGCTTTACATTGTAATGTGTGCCCAGTTGTTTGGTCATGGCTGACTCTTTGCAACCCCGTCAACTGTAGCCCACCAGGCTCCTCTGTCCATGGGATTCTCCATGCAAGAATACTGGAGTGGGTTGCCATTTCCTCCTCCAGGGGATCTTTCCGACCTAGAGATCAAACCCATGTCTCCTGAGTCTCCTGCATTGGCAGGCAGATTCTTTACCACTGAACCACCTGGGAAGCCT
>SJXQ01008977.1:202417-212879 GCA_006408695.1 Aepyceros melampus | reverse complement strand
GGCGCGGGCGCCGTCTCGCGGGGCCGCTGTGCCGCGGGGTGGCTTCCGGCCTGAGCCCGCCTCCGGAGCGAGGCTGCCCATTGGACTACCCGCCCCCACTGGCTGGAGCGGGGCTCGTGCCGGGCTGGCCCACTCCCCGCTTCCGACGCACGGGCCAGCCTGGTCCGCGGGGTCCCCTTGCCTGGGCCAGGACCTGGGTCGCCTGGCCGGTAGTCCCCCACTGCCCTGGAAGATTGGAGCCTAATGGGTGTCGTTGACGAGGCCAGGTACGGAGGCAGAGGAAAGCTGCCACCTGCCCCTCTTGAGAGCTCAGGGGGCAAGATGAGGTCTTGGACACTGAGGGAAGAAAAAAGGATTTCGAGACCAGGTGGCCAGCCTCTGTTTCTCTTTGGCCCTCCGCCTTCCAAAGAGAAAGTTCCTATGGATGCCTTCAAAACTTAAAAATTCAGAACGGTTCGAGTGAAGAGGAACGTAAGGAGGGTTCATACCTGATGCTTTGGGGGATGCTCCTCTGATGTGCATACTACATACCAGCTCTGGAGAGCGGAATCCCTAAGTGGTACTGGGTCAGAATGTCCACACAGAAAAGCTGCCGATGGGGGATAGTGAAGGTTAGTTTTGTTCTGTCATTCTCAGGCTCCAGGTGGACTCTGCAGCTTTTGCCCCGGGAACAAAGTGGCCAGAAGTACAGAAACTTCCTGTTTGCAGCCCAGACCTTCTCCAGCTCCTGAGAACTTGCTCCAGTGATGGAGCCCCAAAGGAATTTGTGGATTCCTCTCCCACAAGTGTCAGGGGCAGGGGTGCTGGGAGAATGTGGAGTTCACAGAGAATGGCAGAGTCATAACAGATGAAATAGAATTAAAGGAAAAAAGAAAAATAGGCTGAGCCAATATGCTTATTTTTCCTCCAAATAGAAAAGTTTTGGTAAAGGATTCTTGCAACTCTAATGAGTAAGTTAGATTTCTGTGATTTTTCCTAAGACACAGTCATTCAGTGCACATTTTGGAGGTCTATGCCCAGGTGCTGGACTGCAAAATTCAGTTCATCTACTGCGTGACTAAAGCCACATCTCTCCACTCTGTGTTAGAAACAACCAATCCAGAAGCGGAACAGGTAATTAAAGTGCACCAGGTTGGTTAGAAGGAAGGACACTAGTCAGAACGAATATGAAGTCTCACATGTTGAAGACAGAGCATAGTGTGTGTGTTGACAAGCAGTTTGATTGGACTGGATTAAAGTGTACTTGTGGAAAGAGCTTGTTAGTGAAAATACCTGCAGAAGGTTCTCCCAACTTTTACACTGCTAGCAAAAGCCAACCAATTTGGAGTTTGGGTTTTTGTCTGGAATGTGAAGTTGTGAAAGGAAAGCTATATATTAAAAAAAAAAATTGTTTTAGGAAATCTAGTATCATAGAAGCAGACTGAAGGCCCAAAGGCCATTAACTGAAGAGGTTTGGGTGGAGCTGGGAGATTGGGAGATAAAAGATATTTAGTTATGTTTTGGTAGCATTTTCCATGATGGAAGAAACAATAGTGAACTGAAAAGCAAGGCAACTAGATTCTAATCTCATTTTACCAGATTCATGTGACCTCAGGCAAGTTACATTTTCCAGTTAAATCTTTCTCCTCTCTTGGCTCAAAAATTTCATGATTCTTCAATGTGTTTGAAGTCATGGAGTTCCATGCAATATTCACACAACAGAATACTTAGGAATTACCGAATGCTAAGAAATTGGAGTGAAATACAGGTGCTGCCCTTACTGACCTCAGAGTACAGTGGGACAGCCAGAAATGTAGACTACAGAATGAGAAGTGCTGCATTAAAGGAGTGAACAGAATGAGTGATATATTAATAATTATCAATTAAAAATTAGTCATGGAATAAATTATTAATTAAACGAGGTTATGTACGGGTCAATAAAAGTAACAACGAACCAGGCCTGAAAGGATCATTAAGAATAATATAACCAGTGCTCTGGGCAAATTATCTAAGATATAATAAGTGTTCAATAAATAGTACTCAGGAAATGGCAACCCACTCCAGTATTCTTGCTTGGAGAATCCCATGGACAGAGGAGCCCGGCGGGCTATAGTCCATAGGGTCGCAAAGAGTCAGGCAGGACTGAAGCAATTGAGCATGCATGCATGCCCAAAATTGTTAAAGTCATCAGAAAGAAAATGAATGGTTCTGTCGAGGTTAGGGACATTAGGGGCATGCCCCTACAATAGTAGGTAAGCAGCTGCTTTTACCCTTGAAAATAGGAACCATGTTTTATATGCATTCATGTTGGCATACAGAATTTGCCTAATGCAAATTATTCTATAAAGTATGCAATAAACATTTTCCCATATGACCCCTCAAAATAGTACGACAAAGTAGACTTCAGCTACTGCAAGATCATTCCCTCTTGGTTTCTTCTTTTTCTCTTCTTGGCATGGGGTCCTGCCAGCTTCTGGCTCACAGCTCTGAGAAAGTCAGAAGTAAGAGGGAGAGATACAAAATTCAATATTGTCATGAAGAACTCTTCTTCCCTTCCTCTCACAAATGCTGTGACCTAAAGTAACTGGTCATTACAAGGAGAGACAAGGCAGGTTCCAGAATCCTTTAGACTTCCTTGATTTGGGAATTGCTTTTCCCATGCTTTTCAATAGATCTCAGTGTTATATGTGTACATAAGTATGTGTGGGTATAACCAAGAATTCTATAGGAATACACATTTGATTTGCTTGTTTCTGAATTGAGTAATTATATAACTATAGAGGGGCCACAGATCTATTAAAATCACCCACCACGGCCAACAGCATACCTTATACACAATGGATGTGGAATACTTGTTACTTTGCTTTGTTGCTTTCATTTATTTCCTTCCACACAACAACCTTTCTCAACATCCTTTCCTTTTACCCTTCTTTTTTTTTTTTAGGTTGTTTCAGATGTTATCCAATTATGTGCACCCATTTGTCCTCTGGCTATAAAATATCTTTCTCTATCCATTAAAAAAAAAAACAAAAAACAGATTTTGCTTTATTAGGAAGTCATTTCTTGGCCCAGGCTTAGTTTAAGAAGCCAAGATTGCCATTGTTACTCTCAGTGTCTCTGGACCTCCAGAGTCCAATCCACCAATTGGCATCTAGTGTGCCTACATTGTGTCGTGTGTACAAAACCTGCCATGTGCCATAGGCTGGGCTGGAACCTGGAAATGGGAAGATGGCTTCAACCTCTATTTGACCTCAGGGCACACAGCTCAGTGATCATTTTCTCCTTTTCTTCTTTGACATAAGTCTGAGGGAGAGTATATACAAAAAAGGGCTATGTCTTTTTTTCCATAAAGAGCTTGTCCACATGAAATGAAAGCATAAGCACCTTAATAAGGCAAAAGTCATGAACAGATAATTTTTTTTCCTTTAGCCACGCTGTGGGGCTTGTGGGATTCTAGTTTCCAGACCAGGGATCAAACCTGGGCCCCCTGCAATGGAAGCGCAGAGTCCTGATGACTGGACCACTAGGGAATTTCCTGAACAGATAAATTTTTAAAAGAAATACATTTATTTAACCTTACTTAAAACACACACACACACACCACCACCACAACATTGTAAAGTAATTGTCCTCCAATAAAACACATATAGAACTCAATCTTGCTCAGTTCAGTTCAGTCACTCAGTCGTGTCCAACTCTGCGATCCCATGGCCTCAACCTTGCCAGGCAGCAAAAAAAGGGAAAATTAAAATGAAGTACCTACCAAAATAACGAAAACAATTTTCAGTGTTTACAATCATTGCTGGCAGATTCATAAAAAAAAAATTTCCCATTGTCCATTTTCAGTGGCATGAGAGTTGGTACTAGCTGTTTAAAAAACAACTTCAAAGTTTGTGTCGAGTCTTAAATATGTCCATGTCCTTTAGCCAAATTACTCCATTTCAAGAAATGTATCTTAAAAGGTATTCTAACTACAGGAAAAATAACATTGAAAAAATGGGAGTTCCCTGGTGATTCAGTTGTAAAGAATCTGCCTGCAGTGCAGGAGACCTGGGTTCAATCCCTGGATCAGGAAGATCCCCTGGAGATGGGAATGCAACCCACTCCAGAATTCTTACCTGAAGAATTCCATGGACAGAGGAGTCTGGCAGGCTACAGTCCAGGGGATCGTAGAGTCGGACACAACTGAGCAACTAACACACAACTATAGGAAAATGACTATAGAAACTGATTCACTCAATGAAATTTGCAGTTATTACAGTAACACATATGAAGATTATGCAAAACTACAAAAACAGATTATGATAACATCATTTATTATTATGATAATAAATGAAGGCAGGATTTGTTTATTTTGTGAAACCAGAGCTTGACTCTGCCTAGGAAGAAAACTGGCAAAATAAGTGCTCAGTAAATATCTGCAAAATATGGCACAAAAGTGATCATGGCATCTGGTCCCATCACTTCATGGCAAATAGATAGGGAAACAGTGGGAATAGTGACTGACTTTATTTTTTGGGCTCCAAAATCACTGCAGATGTTGATTGCAGCCATGAAATTAAAAGACGCTTACTCTTTGAAAGGAAAGTTATAACCAATCTAGACAGCATATTAAAAAGCAGAGACATTACTTTGTCAACAAAGATCTGTCTAGTGAAGGCTATGATTTTTCCTGTGGTCATGTATGGATGTGAGAGTTGGACGGTGAAGAAAGCTGAGCCCCAAAGAATTGATGCTTTTAAACTGTGGTGTTGGAGAAGACTCTTGAGAGTCCCGTGGACTGCAAGGAGATCCAACCAGTCCATCCTAAAGAAAATCAGTCCTGGGTGTTCATTGGAAGGACTGATGTTGAAGCTGAAACTCTAAAACTTTGGCCACCTGATGCGAAGAGCTGACTCATTGGAAAAGACCCTGATGCTGGGAGGGATTGGGGGCAGGAGGAGAAGGGGATGACAGAGGATAAGATGATTGGATGGCATCACCAACTCAATGGACATGGGTTTGGGTGGACACCAGGAGTTGATGATGGACAGGGTGGAGTCGACACCACTGAGCAACTGAACTGAACTTTTGTAATGAGAAAAAATGATGTGAATAAATACAGAGGGAAACATTTGGTGAAAATTGACGCAGTTTTAACAGTTTTCTAATTTGTTATTTTTATAAATTAAAAAAAAATTCAAGTGGACTTTCAGATTGTCAAAAGTTTTAAGGTTGATTGAAAAAATAGGAAGACCATTTTTAAAACTGTTAAAAGGCTGTGAGAAGGGTTATTGTTCAATCACTAAGTTGTGTCTGATCTTGATTTATTTCCTTGCAGTCCAAGGGACTCTCAAGAATCTTCTCCAGCACCACAGTGTGAAAGCAACAATTCTTGGCGCTCAGCCTTCTTTATGGTTGAACTCTCACATCCTTACATGACTACTGAAAAAACTATAGCTTTGACTAGACAGATCTTTGTTGGTAAAATGATGTCTCTGCTTCTTAATATGCTGTCTTGGTTTGTCGTAGCTTTCCTTCCAAGAACAAGTATCTTTTAATTTCATGGCTGCGTACCATCTGCAGTGATTTTGGAGACCAAGTAAATAAAGTCTCTCACTGTTTCATTGTTTCCCCATCTATTTGACATGAACTGATGGGACCGGAGGCCATGATCTTAGTTTTTTGAATATTGAGTTTTAAGCTAGCTTTTTCACTCTCCTCTTTCATTTTCATCACGAGGCTCTTTAGTTCCCCTTAAATTTCTGCCATTAGAGTAGTAGCTTCTGCATATTTGAGGTTGTTGATATTTCTCCTGGCAATCTTGATTCCAGCTTGTAATTCATCCAGCCTGGCATTTTGCATGATGTACTCTGCATATAAAGTTAAATAAGCACAGTGACAATATACAGAGTTGATATACTCCTTTCCCAATTTTGAATTAGTCAGTTGTTCCATGTCTAGTTCTAAGTGTTGCTTCTTGATCACATACAGGTTTCTCAGGAGACAGGTAAGGTGGTCTGATATTGCCATCTCTTTAAGAATTTTCCACAGTTTGTTGTGATCCACACAAAGGCGTTTAGCATGTCAATGAAGCAAAAGTAGATGTTTTTCTGGAAGCCCCCTGCTTTCCCCAAGATCCAGCAAATGTTGGCAATTTGATCTCTAGTTCCTCTGCCTCTTCAAAATAAAGCTTGTACATCTGGAAATTCTTGGTTCACATACTGCTTGAAGACTAGCTTGAAGGATTTTGAGCATAACCTTACCAGCATGTGAAATAGGCTCAAAGAGAACATTGTTTGGCATTCCCCTTCTTTGGAATTGGAATGAAAACTGAACTTTTCCAGTCCTGTGGCCACTGCTGAGTTTTCCAAATTTGCTGACATATTGAGTGCAGCACTTAACAGCATCATCTTTTAGGATTTTAAACAGTTCAGCTGGAATTCCATCACTTCCACTAGCTTTGTTCATAGTAATGCTTCCTAAGGCCCACTTGACTTTACATCCAGGATGTCCAGCCCTACGTGAGTGACCACACCATTGTGGTTCTCCAGGTCTTTGAGACATATCTTGTATAGTTCTTCTGTGTATTCTTGCCACCTCTTCTTAATATCTTCTGCTTCTGTTAGGTCCTTGCCATTTCTGTCCTTTATCATGAGCATCTTTGCATGAAATGTTCCCTTGCCATTTCCAATTTTCTTGAATAGATCTCTAGTATTCCCTATTCTGTTGTTTCCCTCTATTTCTTTGCATTGTTCACCTAAGAGGGCCTTCTTATCTCTTCTTGCTATTCTTTGGAACTCTGCATTCAGGTGTATCTTTTCCTTTCTCCCTTGCCTTTCAGTTTTCTTTCCTCAGCTATTTATAAAGCCTCCTCAGACAACCACTTTGCTGTCCTGCATTTCTTTTTCTTTGGGATGGTTTTGGTCACTGCCTCCTGTACAATGTTATAAACTTCTGTCCATAGTTCTTCAGGCACTCTGTCTACCAGATCTATCCCTTGAATCTATTTGTCACTTCCACTATATAATCATAAGGGATTTGATTTAGGTCATACGTGAATGGCCTGGTGGTTTTCCCTACTTTCTTCCAATTTAAGTCTGAATTTGAAATAAGGAGCTCAGGGTCTAAACCATAGTCAGCCCCAAGTCTGATTTTGCTGACTGTATAGAACTTTTCCATCATTGGCTGCAAGAACATAATCAATCTGATTTCAATATTGACCATCTAGTGGGTTCATGTGTAGAATCATCCCTTGGGGTGTTGGAAAGGGTGTTTCCTATGACCAGTGTGTTCTCTTGACAGAACTCTATTATAATCTTTGCCCTACCTCATTTTGTACTCTCAAGTCCAAAGTTGCCTGTTACTCCAGGTATTGCTTGACTTCCTACTTTTGCATTCCAATCCCATATGATGAAAAGGACATTTCTCTCTCTCTCTCTTTTTTTGATATTAGTTCTAGAAGGTGTTGAAAGTCTTCATAGAACTGGTCAACTTCAGTTTCTTTGGCATTAGTGGTTGGTGCATAGACTTGGATTACTTGTGATGTTGAATGGTTTGCCTTGGAAACAAACCTAGATCATTCTGTTGTTTTTGAGGTTGCACCCAATTACTGCATTTCAGTAGCTTCCCTGTTGGTTCAGATGGTAAAGACTCTGCCTGCAACATGGGAGACCCAAGTTTGATCCCAGGGTCAGGAAATCCCCTGGAGAAGGAACTGGCAGCCTACTCCAGTATTCTTGCCTGGAGAATCCCATGGATACGGGAACCTGGAGGGCTAGAGTCCAAGGGGCTGCAAAGAATCGGACATGACTAAGCAACTAACATACACACACATACACTGCATTTTGAACTCACTTATTGACTATGAGGACTACTCCATTTCTTCTAAGTTATTCTTGCCCACAGTAGTAGAGATAATGGTTATCTGACTTAAATTTGCCCTTTCCCATCCATTTTAGTTCACTCATTCACAAGGTGTCAGTGTTCCATCTTGCCATCTTCTGCTTGACAACATCCAATTTACCTTGATTGATGGACCTAACATTCCAGGTTCCTATGCAATACTCTTCTTACAGCTTTGGACTTTACTTGCACCACCAGACACATCCACAACTGAAAGTTATTTCCACTTTGGCCCACTCACTTCTTTCTTTCTTGAGCTATTAATGTGCCTTCTGCAAAAGGTCCGTCTAGTCAAGGCTATGGTTTTTCCAGTAGTCATGTATGGATGTGAGAGTTGGATGGTGAAGAAAGCTGAGTGCTGAATAATTGATGCTTTTGAACTGTGGTGTTGGAGAAGACTCTTGAGAGTCCCTTGGACTGCAAGGAGATCCAACCAGTCCATTCTGAAGGAGATCAGCCCCGAGTGTTCTTTGGAAGGAGCGATGCTAAAGCTGAAACTCCAGTAGTTTGGCCACCTCATGCGAAGAGTTGACTCAATGGAAAAGACTCTGATGCTGGGAGGGATTGGGGGCAGGAGGAGAAGGGGACGACAGAGGATGAGATGGCTGGATGGCATCACCGACTCGACGGACCTGAGTTTGAGTGAACTCCGGGAGTTGATGATGAACAGGGAGGCCTGGCATGCTGTGATTCATGGGATCACAAAGAGTCGGACATGACTGAGTGACTAACTGAACTGAACTGAATTCCCAAGTGGCGTATTGGATACCTTCCATCCTGCAGGGCTCATTTTCCAGTGTCATATCTTTTTGCCTTTCATACTATCCATGGGGTTTTCCAGAAAGAACTCCAGAGTGGCTGCTGTTTCCTCCTTCAGTGGGCCGTGTTTAGTTAGAACTCTTCTCTTTGACCCATCTGTCTTGGATGGGTCCTGCATAGCATGGCTCACTGTTTCATTGAGTTAAGCAAACCCCTTTGCCACAATAAGGCTGTGATCCATTAAGGACTGTGTGAAGGGGCTCTTCATAAATAAAACAACAAACTCTTGCTCAAGGACAGATAGATCACTGAAACAGAAATAACTGAGAATTGGGTGATTTAATATATAATGAATGAGACTTCATCAAAAACATGGGAAAATGAAGGATTATTTAATTAATAATATTTAGTTAATGATATTGAGGTAGCTAGTTCCCAATATGGAAAAGATCACTTAGAATCATACCTTATATCTCAACATAAATTACAGATTAACTCAACAGTTAAGTTTTATAAAGTCACTCCTTAGAAAAATTAGAATAATTTGATTACTTAATATAGATAGAGATGAGTTATGATACACTGTGCTAAAATCTAACAGAAAAAAATGACAGAAGAAAAAATATATTTAATGAGGTACAAAAATTGAATACTCAATATACTTACCAATACACATACACAGGCAATCACCCGGCTGAAACAGGAAAATAGACAAGGCAGTTTGTACTATGAAACAGATTAATATATATCAAATATATTTAAGTTTATAAAGTCACTCCTTAGAAAAATTAGAATAATTTGATTACTTAATATAGATAGAGATGAGTTATGATACACTGTGCTAAAATCTAACAGAAAAAAATGACAGAAGAAAAAATATATTTAATGAGGTACAAAAATTGAATACTCAATATACTTACCAATACACATACACAGGCAATCACCAGGCTGAAACAGGAAAATAGACAAGGCAGTTTGTACTATGAAACAGATTAATATATATCAAATATAATTTTATATAGTTTTATAAAAAATATCAAATTATCATAGACAGTTAAAGGACATGCTAAAAAATGGACATCATTAAACTATATGTTGCTCTAAGCAATATATATATGCGTGTGTGTATATATATACACATATACAATGCAATAAAATAGAGGAAAACAATAGAATAGGAAAGACTAGAGATCTTTTCAAAAAAATTAGAGATACCAAGGGAACATCTCATGCAGAGATGGGCACAAGAAACAACAGAAATAGTACAGACCTAACAGAAGCAGAAGATATTAAGAAGAAGTGGCAAGAAAACACAGAAGAACTATACAAAAAAATCTTCATGATCCAGATAACCATGATGGGTTGATCACTCACCTAGAGCCAGACATCCTGGAATACAAATTCAAGTGGGCCTTAGGAAGCATCACTATGAACAAAGCTGGCAGAGGTGATGGAATTCCAGTTGAGCTAATTCAAATCCTAAAAGATGATGCTCTTCAACTGATGCACTCAATATGTCAGCAAATTTGGAAAACAGCAGTGACCACAGGCTGAAAAACATCTGTTTTTCATTCCAATCCCAAAGAAAGGCAGTACCAAAGAATGCTCAAACTACACACAATTGTACTCATCTCACACATTAGCAAAGTAATGTTCAAAATTCTCCAAGCCAGGCTTCACCAATACATGAACTGTGAACTTCTACATGTTCAAGCTGAATTTAGAAAAGGCAAAGGAACCAGAGATCAAATTGCCAACATCTGTTGGATCATAGAAAAAGCAAAAGAGTTCCAGAAAAACATCTACTTCTGCTTTATTGACTATGCCAAAGCCTTTGACT
>SJXQ01008977.1:0-201317 GCA_006408695.1 Aepyceros melampus | reverse complement strand
CTTTTGAACTGTGGTATTGGTAAAGACTCTTGAGAGTCCCTTGGACTGCAAGGAGATACAACCAGTCCATTCCAAAGGAAATCAGTCTTGAATATTCATTGGAAGGACTGATGCTGAAGCTGAAACTCCAATACTTTGGCCACCTGATTCAAAGAACTGACTCATTTGAAAAGACCCTGATCTGGGAAAGATTGAAGGCAGGAGGAGAAGGGGATGACAGAGGATGAGATGGTTGGATGCCATCACCAACTCGATGGACATGAGTTTGAGTCAGCTCTGGGAGGTGGTGATGGACAGGGAATCCTGGTGTGCTGCCATTCATGGGGTCACAAAGAGTCGGACACAACTGAGCAACTGAACTGATACACACACACAGGGTTATATATAGATATACACACATATATACAAGAGTATATATGTATATAGGCTCTTATATACTATATATATACATATGTACAGAGCTGTATATACATACACACACATATATACAGGGGTGTGTGAATATATGGGCTTATGTATATTATATATACACATATATACAAGAGTATGTATATATACACACACACATATATATATACTGGTATGTATATATATTACTCACACACACATATGATATGTATGTATATATACATACATATATATGGCTTCCCTGGTGGCTAAGATCGTAAAAAATCTGTCTGTAATGCAGGAGACCTGGGTTCAATCCCTGGGTCAGGAATATTCCCTGGAGAAGAATACGGACTCCAATAGAAGAAAATACACTTTAGTATTCTTTCCTGGAGAATCCCATGGACATGGGAGCCTAGCAGGCTACAGTCCATGCCACAGGGTCACAAAGAGTCAGACATGACTGAACAATGAAGCACAGGCACATATGTGTGTATGTGTGTGTATATATATATGTATATTCCACAAAATTTGCAATCTAAAAGCTGTATGATGCCAAATACTTGTGGGAATATTATGAGAAGGGCACTTTCCTATATTGCTGGTGGCATTGTAAATTGATGTAACCTTTTTTTGGAAAGCAATTTGGCAATGTGTTTCAAGNATATATATATATGTATATTCCACAAAATTTGCAATCTAAAAGCTGTATGATGCCAAATACTTGTGGGAATATTATGAGAAGGGCACTTTCCTATATTGCTGGTGGCATTGTAAATTGATGTAACCTTTTTTTGGAAAGCAATTTGGCAATGTGTTTCAAGAATCATAAAAATGTTCATACCCTTTAACCTAGTAATTCTACTTCTGGGAATCTATCCTAAGGAAATAATCCAAAATATTAAAAAATGCCATATGTTGACAATGTTTACCCCAATGTAATTTATACTATATAAAAATGGAAACCACTCAAACCGTTCCACATAAAGGCTATGCTTTAGTAAATTATGCTCCATTCACTCAATGGAATGTACACGAAGATAAAATAGTGAGTATTATAACTATCATTTTCACTATCAATTTCTTTCTCATGGTAAATCCCTTTCTGTGAGATCAGCTCACGTCCTTCTTAGTTAATAAAACTAACAAAGATGTCATGCATCATCTTTTTAAGTGTTGTTTTTACTTAACATTATGTCACTTAAATTTTCTAAGATGTTTTACATTATGTCATGTGTAAAATCAGGTTAAGTGCATACTTTCTGCTTCAGGAAACAAACTTGTATGCACAGTATGATTGCCTGGAAAGTGTATACAAGAGATTTGGAAGACATATGCCAACAATCATTTTGGGTTAAGGGCCAGTTTACTTGTGATTCTGGCCATCTTTTCCATATGCACAAATGGTTATCTAATTGGAAGAGATTCAATAAGAAACAACATGTTTTAATTTAGGACTGCAAAGAAAGTAGCTTAAAAATGATAAACAAGTTTACATTTTAGTTAAATGTCTTTATACCAAAGAAGCAAAATAATATTTTTAAATGGGGTATTAATTAAGTATGTTAAGATTTATACTTCAGTTTTTTACAGGTCCAAATTCTAGAGGTTTGTCATCATTTATAAAAGATCTCAAAGGTGTGCCTAATAAAATGTCAGAATGCATTTGATTTTAACTTCTCTGGATTATAATGCCCCAAAAGAGTTCAGATAAACTAAACATCACAGAGTGATGTGAGTGGGTTAAAAAAATATGATAAATACTTCTCAGTAATGTATGGTGGGGGTAAGTAGAAAGTTGGCCTCATACTAAGAAATGAATGCTTATTATCAATACTTAAATTCCAAGAAAAGGATATTGAAAAACTGACTTTTAATCAAGGAAACTGAGTCTCAGAGACACTTAAATTACTTTCCTAAAGTCTGCATTCTGCTCCCATTTCACTATACTGTCATATATACTAGAGCATATAGCCCATATTTCTAAATCACTAGCTCCTGCAGTAATGTCAGAAGGACATCAGAAAATTCTTATAAGTTTGAAAGTCTTTTCTCACCCTTATTCATAAACATGAGAAAAACTTCTGATATGCTGTTACAAATTTTGTAATCTTAGAATAATCACTCATAATACCCTATATGTATTATATAATATTTACCACAGTTTGTAAGCAAATATATATTTATAAGCTTATTTCTTTAATACATTTGTCTCCCTAAAAGAATAAGGGCAGTGACCATATTAGCATTTTGTGCCTAGCAAAGTGCCTGGCATGTAATATTTGGTAAATAATTCCTGAATGAACGAGTGGATACCCAAATACCATCACACTCAAAGTCAACTGAAGAGACTTATAGAATAACAGGAAGAAACAATCTTTCTCTACTGTCTGATATATTTATGGACCTAAGAGGAGAGTGAAAAAGTTGGCTTAAAACTCAACATTTAGAAAATGAAGAGCATGGCATCCATTCCCATCACTTCATGACAAATAGATGGGGAAACAATGAAACAGTGAGAGACTTTATTTTTTTGGGCTCCAAAATCACTGCAGATGGTGACTACAGCCATGATATTAAAAGATGCTTGCTCCTTGGAAGAAAATTTATGAACAACCTGGATAGCATATTAAAAAAAACAGAGACATTACTTTGCCAACAAAGGTCTGTCTAGTTAAAGCTATGGTTTTTCCAGTAGTCATGTGCAGATGTGAGAGTTTGGCCATAAAGAAATCTAAGCACCGAAGAACTGATGCTTTTGAACTGTGGTGCTGGAAAGATTCTTGAGAGTCCCTTGGACTGCAAGGAGATCCAACCAGTCCATCCTAAAAGAAATCAGTCCTGAATATTCTTTGGAAGGACTGATGCTGAAGCTGAAACTCCAATGCTTTGGCCACCTGATGCAAAGAACTGACTCATTTCAAAAGCCCCTGATGTTGGGAAAGGTTGAAGGTGGGAGGAGAAGGGGATGACAGAGGATGAGATGGTTGGATGGCATCACCAACTCAATGCACATGACTTTGAATAAACTCCAGGAGTTGGTTATCGACAGGGAAGCCTGGCATGCTGCAGTCCATGGGGTCACAAAGAGTCGGACACGACTGAGTGACTGAACTGAACCGAACTGAATTTTCACGAAAAATAGCATAGGCCAAACATATAGTTGTCTAAAATTTTTTAGAGAAATTAAAGACCAATAGATTCATACATTCAAATAAATTAAAGGTGTTTAGTATGTGACCCTAATCTATGAAATACATGTCAGGAGAACAACGACCACATTTTCTTACTAAACTTCTTATAGAATTATGCTCTGAAAATGAATATTGGCTTATGTTCTTTTTTAAAAATACAACAGGGTAGCAAAACTTTTTCTAATCTGCTTTATACAATTTCTACATAGAAGAGATAAAATTATGTGTTCTGTAAAGCTAAATGCTAGCAACTAAGACTAAAATCAATCAACTTCAATCAATCTCAGACTCATTGGCAGGGTATTTAAAAGGATGAGTGGAAAAATAAAACTGTGATATATTTGGTCCACCTTTCTTTAGCTCTTAATCAAAAGCATTGTAGTCAATGACCCTGAAACATGGCATCTTGGGTTCTGGGTCCCATTTCATTGTGTCAGCCTTCTAGATGCCCGTTTCTTCATCAGCAAAATAGTCTGAAGGTTCTTTCCAATTCTGGAATCTATGATTTATGCTAGTGTATAAGGAAGTGCTGTTGAACATACTAAACTAACTAGTATGGCTGGTAGTGATTTTTTCAACTCTAGCATTGCTTAATGGCAAGATTTGCCAGCAATGATTTAAGGCCATATATAACCACACAAGTTGATAAACCATTAAAATTCAATTTGGCTTTAGAAAATTCAAATGTCCTTCTTACACAAAGACTCCCATAATCAGCTATCCCACTTCATCTCCACCTCAGCTCTGCTACAGTTATTTTGGATGTTTGAATCTATGTGCATCCAAATCAGCTATCAACTTAAGTGGAAATATATATATATATATATATATATATATATATACACCAGTAGTTCTTGTTTGAAATTTTATGAAGAAAATAGTGTAATTTCTATTAATAATAAGGTTGTTTACATCAGGTGGAGTTTCCACTTCTTGGTCAGATTAATTCCATTTTTTTTAATTTAAGGTTTGACTGTCTAATCATGTTTTTTAAATGGTTCTGATGCTGGGAGGGATTGGGGGCAGGAGGAGAAGAGGACGACAGAGGATGAGATGGCTGGATGGCATCGCTGACTCAATGGATGTGAGTCTGAATGTACTCTGGGAGTTGGTGATGGACAGGGAGGCCTGGCGTGCTGTGATTCATGGGGTCGCAAAGTGTCGGACACGACTGAGCGACTGAACTGAACTGAACTGATCAGTATTTTTATTTTATTTGCTATTTTTGTCTGCCCTCTGCCCCATGTGGGTTCTTAGTTTCTTGACCAGGGATTGAACCTGCGCCCCCTGCAGTGGAAGCGTTAGAAGTGCAGAATCTTAATCACTGGACTCCCAGGGACCTTCCCAGATTAATTCTAAACTTAATTATTTTTTCTTGTCCAGGGAAAAATTTCTTTAAAAAAAAGTTCATATCTTACCTATGACCATTTTTGCCATCCACACAAAAACACCACTTGAATTTAGGGAATATAACTATTTGCACATCTAAGCCTTTATTTACTCATTTAACAAACATAGCAAATGCCTTTTTCAAGGACAAAGCACAGTGCTGGAAGACGTGAGTCAAACAGGAGGTAATACCACTTCTGCTCTGAAAGGTTTATACTCTAGCAGGATGGTTTAAGATGAGGACTTCAAGATCCAAAGAGTTTCCTGTCTAAAAAGCAACAGCAGAATTTCATTCAGCTCCTCTTGTAATAAGCACGCGATCATGTTCAGTCATGTCCAACTCTTTGCGACCCCATGAACTGTAGCCCACCAGGCTCCTCTATCCATGGAATTATACCAGCAAGGATATTGGAGTGGGTTGCCATTTCATTCTCCAGGGGCTCTTCCTGACTCAGGGATTGAACCCTCGGCTTCTGCGTTAACAGGGAGACTCTTTACTGCTGAGCCTTCTGGGAAGCCCTTGTAATAAGCAGAATTAACCAAAAGTGCCTTAGAATTGCACTTTTACAACCTTCAAATACATTAGAGGAGAAACCAGAGGGTGTAAAAAAGGGATTTATATTCTTATTCAACTAACATTGAGTACCTACTGAACAACTGAGAAAACTATTTTTGAATATAGATGGCAAGTTTTCCAAGCACACGCACTCACGGAGCAGGCTCTGAAGAAGTAGGCACCAGTAGAGTAGATGGAAAACAAATTCTATCTTTGGATAATTATATAATTAAAAAAGCAGCAGTTGAACTATTTTTTTGCATTGTAACAATTTTTTTTTTTTTTTTTAAGGAAAACAGAGTTCAGAGTTTAACCATCCAGCTAGGATATTTCAGATATTGGGCTCTTTTCCTGCCATCACAACTATATCCCAGCCATGCCTAGCATATTATTGGAGCTCAAGAAATATTTGTTGAATAAGAGCAAACAATTCTATAACCCTTACTGTTTTTTATGCTGTAATTTCTATATACTGACTCATTTAATTCTCTCAATAGCTCCCACGAGGCAAGTACTGTTATTATACATTAATACCAAAGATGAGGAATCTGAGACATGGAAAGATAAAGCTCAACGTCACATGACAAGTAGATGGTGGTCTCTGGCAGAGAAGCCTATGCTTTTGACTGCTATGCTATTCCACTCCTAAGTATTAATAAATAGGGACATTTCTAGTGAGGGAATGGGAGGAAGGAGAAGGAACAGCATCACTGACCCCATAGTCAGTTGGGAAAGGATTGGGCTCTTTGAGACAGGCTGGCGAAGAATAGCCAAGTTTTAAATATCCCAGAGAGGTTCCTTTTGGACAGTGTTTGGATACTGGGGTTGACAGAAACTGCCCAATGAGAAAGACACTTGCAAGAAAGCTCTTATAAAAACCAGAAATGATTTGTCATGTGTTTGGGCAATTTTTCTTCTGCTAATCTCTCTCTAGTTTATTCTTTTTGAATTTTTTCAAAATAAGTTGGATCTAGTTCATTCTTTTTTGTGCTATTCTCTTTCTTTGTTCCTTTACCATTCCTTTTCGCCTGTTGTAATATTGACCCAAATTTTAAATTATCGTTATTTATTAAATCAAATATATATATCATTCCGCTAGTCACTCCCAAAGGATATCAACCCTGAATTTTCATTGGAAGAACTGCTGCTGAAGTTCTAATACTTTGGCCACCTGATGTGAAGAGCTGACATTGAAAAAGACACTGATACTGAGAAAGACGGAAGGCAAAAGAAGTGGGCAGCAGAGGATAAGATAGTTAGATAGCATCACTGACTATCTAACCATGAATTTGAGCCAACTCTGGGAGATAGTGAAGGACAGGGAAGCCTGATGTACTTCAGTCCATGGGGTCACGAAGAGTCAGACTAGATTTAGCAACTGAACAATAACAATATATCATCCCACTTTCATCTGTACTTCTATTTAAAAACAACTAAAGTTATTTCAAAATTATTCCTTATTAGTGTTGTACATGCAGGTCAGTGATTCTTAATAGAAAAAAAAAAGTCTTCCAAAGTGGACTAATTGTTAAATGGTGAGAGATTATGAAAATACACCTTGGTAATCCATCACTTCAATATTAGAAGAGAAGGCCACTCTTAAATACAAAGCACTTCATACTGAATTTAACATTTTCTTTCAAATTTTAAAAGTATCTCCAAGTTTAGATTAAAGAACATTTTAACATTGATTAGACTCTTCCCTTCATGATAGGATCAAGAGTTATTCGTATCTAATGTCAGCTAAGGGATAGTTTATAGAATGCTGAACTTTCTGGGTTTCTGGAAAGAACACTAAAAGACTAAAATTGTATTTGTTCATTTAGTTATGTGAATGTATAAAAATAATAGTGAATCATTTACAAGAGTTGTCTAGAGAAAACTTTCAGCATAAGTAGAAAAAACTTTCAGTAGTTTGTGCTGAGCCTGGTATAATGCATGGATTAGTGACTTAATCTGAGTAAATGTAATGGCACCCCACTCCAGTACTCTTGCCTGGAAAATCCCAGGGATGGAGGAGCCCGGTGGGCTGCAGTCCATGGGGTCGCTAGGAGTCGGACACGACTGAGCCACTTCACTTTCACTTTTCACTTTCATGCGTTGGAGAAGGAAATGGCAACCCACTGCAGTGTTCTTGCCTGGAGAATCCCAGGGATGGGGGAGCCTGGTGGGCTGCCGTCTATGGGGTCGCACAGAGTCAGTCACGACTGAAGCGACTTAGCAGCAGCAGCAGCAGCAGCAGCAGTGACTTAATCTGAGTAAAGGAAGTCTAATTAGTACAAGAGTGCAAATATGTACACATATATGAATCTGTGTGTGAATGTGTCTGCACAGACCATTTGCTGCGAGAACAAGTACTTGTTTAACACTAAAAATAAGAATCAACATTGCAGCAGCATTCCCAACCATATGACTGGAGAAACCGCATGATTCAGGTGCTGCAGATAGGGAATGAGTAAAACTAGCGTCAGAGGCTGGCATCCGGAGCACAGACATAGGCTCTACATTGCCTAAGCTAAGTGGCTACAGTCTGGTTGAGTGTGGGATGTGGAATGTGAAATTCTAACAGAACATTTTAAAGAGATTGATTTGGGGTGAGCAAAGGTGATATGATATTCATTTCTGTACAGCTTCTTAAAACTGATTTACTGCAGTAGCTTGTAGAAGTAACAGATGTTTATTCGAATGAATATTCATTCACTGACATGAAGTCCCAGTAGATGACACTTTCCTCTTAAGAGGTCATATTTTCTCTTACCGGATGTTTGCTACTGTGGTTGCCAATTGTCTGTTTAGAAGACATAACGCTAAGGAGCTACATAACGTGACGTACTGAACTATAATGATGTAGAGTCTGAACCAGAGGTAAATATGCTAATTAGAAAAAGCAATAATGCTCGTATAGACATCATAGTGACTTACCTTATCCTTCTTGACAGCATCATGATAACTTCTCATCAACCAGTCATGAATTTTCTTTTAAATTACCTTATGAGTACACTGCGTGAGGTGTAAAAACATTTATTTAAGAAAGAACATTACCAAGAAGTGAGGTGACTTTAAATTGTGGTAGAAATCAAATAAAGAACTTCATTGTGAAGAAGCTTAAAAAATTATAAAATTCTACATAAATAGAAATTATTATTATTTTGGGCCTGGCTACATCTCTGCTACTTGCTATACAAAATCTTGCTTTTTTCTCTGTGTATTTTTACAGAAAACAGCAACATCAGAAGTACAGATAACCTGTTACAATTGTTTTGTTTCATAAATTCATGCATTGGGGTCAGTTTATCTTACCTAAAGGTACTTTGGCTCCTCAAAAGATTATTTTGGCAGAAGTTTTATTAGTGTGTCAAATTGTCTTTTAAGAAACTTGGCCAAGATTACTACCCAAGATGGTAAGTTATAAATTTTAAACCTTATTGCCACACACTCCCACTTCCCTCCCCCAAGACAGTAGTACTACTGAATTTTCTGGTACTATGATCCAAACACAAATTTGTTACAGAATTCCAGAATCAAATAAGAATTTTAGGAGCAGAGTTAACAAATGAGATAATGATCTGGTTATATTTCTTGGTCCATGAAACGCCCAGAGTATTTAGCAACACAACTAAGTCTGCGTTTTCTGTGGTGTTAGGAACAGATATATACATGGAAATCTGTAGCTAATTCAAAAGTATCACTGTTAAGCCGTTAGAATCAGCTTTCTTTCTCAAACTCACAGATGTGTTTTCTATTACCTAACCCTTTGTATTCATGATTTCAACTTGGGCTTCATATTAGAATCATCTGGTAATGATTGGGGAACTGCTAAAATTCCTAATACACAGGCCATACTCCAGACTAATTAAATCATAAGCTCTGGGAGTGAGATCCAGACATTAGTATCAATACTTTTTTAACTCCTCCCCCCACCAGGTGATGCCAATGTATGGTCAAGATGGAAAGCTACTTAGTGGTAGAGATGCTGAGAATCAGTGAGATGGAGAAACAATAAGAAAAAAACTTCTATATACTAAATTAAAAAAAGTGAATGTCAGGGATTGTTCACATTGCTGTAGACCGATGATAATGTAGAAAGATTATTAGGCTATCTTTTTTCTGATTTCTCTGAAAATTATAACTTTAGATCCATCTGTTATATGAGAGGGTAAATTTCCAGATTATACAAATATTTATGCCTATTTATTAAGACTGAAACACACCAGTGATATAAGTTGCCCCTTATTTCAATATAGAATAATTTTTAATTTGTGGAGTTCTTTTTCAAAGAAGTATCTTTGAATATTTAGCAAAAACATATTAATAAAAACTAGGCAGAATAAATAATTTTCAAATAGTATTTGGAGGTGACAAAGATGTCCTTGGGAGTGAAGTAGATTTTAGCCATTCTCAGTTGAGGGAGAAAATGACAAATACATATTTTGTGCTGTTACCTCTTGAAATTTATTCATTTTCATAAAGTATGTTTTCCTTAGGTACCTTATTAGCATTATCCAAATGCAAAGAAAGAAAGATTTAAGAAAGATGAATTACATTAGAGGCAGAACAATTCCCCCTAACTTTAATGTAATTTCAGTAAAATTGAAAGCAGTGATTTATTTGCTTAGATATAATTAATATAGAAAGTATTTACAGTGATTAGACTCAAACAAGCCAGGATTCAAAACCTAACTCTGCTCCTCCCAGCCATGTTTCCTGGAATATATCATTTATCTAGACCAGAACTCACTTTTTTTTGTCTACAAAAGGGGCATATTTGTGTCTTCTGTACAAGGTTGTTAATGTGGGAGATTAAGAAATGTTGACAGAGCCCTTAGTATAGTGACTGACACATAGTAAACTCTAAATAAATGGTAGTTCTTTAGTTCTTTTTTAAATTGTTTGAGCACATTTAAAAAAAAAATCTTTTTTCCCCTAGGTAGTATGTGCTGTTTTTTTTAATAACTGCCTACCACAGAGTCAGCATTCATGAGAGTTACAGAAATTTTGCATAGTCTTAAATTTAGGCATAGAGTTGCAAGGCAAGTGTGAGTTGCTGCGTAGGTGCATTCAAGGCTGCGTGGGTCAAGTGCATAGACCCCCACACTCATTCACAAGTGAGGTACCCTGTTCTGTGACCCGATGGGAAATAAGCAATTTGTGTCTCAGCAAAGTTGAAATCACCTCCCATCAGGGACCATCTTAGGTACTAGTAAAGAGTGGGAATCAAGAATGTTAAATCATCATATTCTGGGAGTTGCTATATATTACATTTCATTGATTCTAACGTGCACATTTTAACATCTCTGAAATCACAATGTACCATCCAATCGATGAGGTCTTAAATCAGTCTCAGCCAGGCAGCACTTCTGATGTAGCTGCACTGCCTGTGACTGTATGAACTTGGCCATAGCTCTTCATATTGTTGTGATGCATGATAAAAACCCAAGGCCAAGTAAGTTTAAGAAAATTCTTTATAGAACTATAAAATAAGAAGTCTAAGTGATAAAAATAGTATCATAGTTTAATTTGCCGTCATTTTTCTTCTGTAATGGTACATGAAATGATAATACATATTAGAATCTAATCTTTATTTTAACGTAATATTTTGTGTAATAGTTTGCCATGGTTTTTGTAAAGCAATTTGACAGTTTATTTAAAAAAACCTTTACAGTGTGCATATATCCACTGATTGTAAGGCTCATAACTCATCCTAAGGAAATAACCAAAATTAAACCACATTAATGCCTCTATCTTAGTTGCTGTTTGGGCTAAATTTGTCGATGTAGTAGGCAGAATAATCTCCCCACCCACCCGCCAAAAAGGAAAAAAAAGAAAAGATATATGCATCTCTTTGTCCCTGGAACCTGTGAGTATGTAAGGTTACAGGGCAAAGGGAAATTAAGGTTGCGGATGAATTAAGGTAGCTAATCAGCTAATCTTAAAATAGGGATATCAGCCTGGATTATCCAAGTGGGCCCATTGTAATGACAAGGATCATTGAAAGAGTGAGGCAAGAAAAAGAGATGCAATGAGGCAGGAGGTTGGACTAATAAGCAGTGTGAAATGGAATTATTCTTCTGTTGGTAACTTTGAAGATGGAGGAAAGAGCTTCAAGCCAAGGCATGCTGGAGACCTCTAGGAGCAAAGCAAAGAAGGCAGACAGATGCTTTCCTCCCTAGAGCCTCTGGGGGAGAATGTAGCCCACCTGATACCTTGACCCAGGTCCAATTTCTAACCTAAAGAACAGCAATGTAATAAAATTTTGTTGCTGTAAGACACTATTTACAGTAATTTGTTACATCAGGAATAAGTAATCCAGATCAAGCAGAAAAAAATGTTTATGATTGATTGCTTGCATTAAATGGTGAATACATAGTGAAGAGAAGTGAATTCGCTCAGTCGTGTCCGACTCTCTGCGATCCCATGGACTGTAGCCCACCAGACCCTTCCCTCCGTGGGATTCTCCAGGCAAGAGTACTGGAGTGGGTTGCCATTTCCTTCTCCAGGGGATCTTCCCAACCCAGCGATCAAACCCGGGTCTCCTGCATTCCAGGCAGATGCTTTAACCTCTGAGCCACCAGGGATGAATAATTACTAAACTGGTGAATTTAATAGGCACTTAAAGTTCCAAAAAATGTTAGGGCCAACTGACAGCTTTTAATTTTACTACCTTATTCTAAAGTTTTAAAAATTATAACACCAGCATGTGATAGCATAGTTTTACAAAGGAATAATATTAATATAACATATAAGAGCAAATATTTAAATTTAACTGGGGGGAAACACTTCTTACACGGTCCTTATTTTCCTCACTTCATCCAAAGACCAATAAAATTATCCCATTCAACGCTATTCTATGATCCATCATTTGGGAATCTTTGTATGAGCTGCTCTTTTGTTGATTTTAGTGTACAGATTTTAAAGTCTCTTAAAAAGAAAGAGATTGGCATAACAACAAAAATCCTTAGATTACAAATTCTTAGTTCAGAATTCTCAGAGTTTTGGAGTCAGACATCTTGATTACTTTTTGCTGTGATTTCTTCCCCCCGCCCACTGCCCTCCCTATCTTTTCTTGTCATATATCCAGAATGTGTCATGTTAGTTTCCTACGGCTGCTACAGCCAATTACCACAAACTTGGTGTCTTAAAACAACAAACATTTATTCTCTTATGGTTCTGGAGGTCAGAAGTCTGAATGAAGCTGAATTTAAGGTGTTGGTAGAGCTCTGCTTCCTCCAGAGGCTCCAGGCCAGGGAGAAACCTATTTCCTCTCCTTACAGTTTCTAGAGATGCACTCTGTCAAGTCTCCGTCTGCCTCCCTCTTATAAGGACATGTGTGATTACATTTAGACCCACCCAGATACACAGGATAATCCTCCATTCTCAAGATCCTTAATCACATCTTCAAATATCTGGGGGCCATCATTCAGCCTACCACATATGCTTACCTTATGGTATAGCTGTTATGCTTATTTTAATTTAATAGGAAAATTATATTTGTAAGAATTTATTAAGTTACCCATTGAAGTTGTGACATATTCTAAGATGTCTAGGTTCTAGAAAGCCATTCATATATGATTGCCAAAGAAAAGCTGGTCATAACACAATTAAACAGTTTTGATGAATATAACCTATTTCTACAGAAAGCCCTCTCCTTGGTAGAAAAGTATAAATTGAATACTCTACATTAATTTTGGAGCATCCTCTGAAGCTCCTGGTGCACAAACGACATTCAGATTGCTGGTGTAGATAGCCCACTGAGAACCTTTTAACAGATGCTCAGCACCCAACCCCCACCTCCCAGCCCACCCTGACTTTTAGCAGCACATTCCTAAAATCAGCTGGTGCTAAGGCATATAAAAATGTAATTAAAAGAGCTCTGATGGCCTCTTCTCCCCTTCTAGCGAATTGCTATTAGACAACTGGAGGATCAGTTGTACTGTCAAAAAAAAAAAAAAAAAAAACAAGCTGGCAAACCCAAGCCTGGACGTAACACCAGCTGTCTTTTTCTGGGCCTTGCTGCTGAGATTCAGTAAACAGTATCTGAGTGGCTCCCACCCCCAGCAGTCAACTAACCACCAAAGAACTTGGATATAGGGAGGATTTGTCTCTGTATTACTTTCTAATAAATAAAACAGGCATCTTCTTGTATGCCAGGAAAGGGAGAGACGCTCTCAATCAATGGTTTCAGATTCAATTTTTGGTATTATAGGATTTCCCAGGAACCTCCAAGAGGATTGTCTGGGTACCCAGAGAAGACAGAACAGACTCAGCTCCAGGTTATCCACTTTAGGCTTATCACTTTTCTCTGTTTTACTTGCTGGGATTTTGTGTAAGCTATTCTGTTTAAAAATAATTCAACTACTTTTTAAGAAGTAAAGTGTGATGCTAAAGAAACACTGTCTCAGTCTGTTCTGGCTGCTATAACAAAAATAATATAGACCCTGTGGCTTATAAACAACAGAAATCTATTTCTTATAGTTCTGGAGGCTGGGAAACCCAAGAGCAAGGCACCGGGAGGCTTAGTGTCTGGTGAGAGCCAGCATCCTGGTTCGTATGTGGCTGTCTTCTTGCTGTGTCCTCATATGGTGAAGAGCAAGGGTGCTCTCTTGGAGTTTCTCATGTAAGGGCACTGATCCTATTCACAGGGTCTCTACCCTCATGAGCTAATTACCTACCTCCCAAAGAACCTATCTTCTAATACCATTACACTAGGGGTCAGGACGGAGAAGGCAATGGCACCCCACTCCAGTACTCTTGCCTGGAAAATCCCATGGATGGAGGAGCCTAGTAGGCTGCAGTCCATGGGGTCGCTAAGAGTCGGACACGACTGAGCGACTTCCCTTTCACTTTTCACTTTCATGCATTGGAGAAGGAAATGGCAGCCCCTCCAGTGTTCTTGCCTGGAGAATCCCAGGGATGGGGGAGCCTGGCGGGCTGCCGTCTATGGGGTCGCACAGAGTCGGACACGACTGAAGCGACTTAGCAGCAGCAGCAGCAGCAGGGGTCAGGATGTCAACGTATGAATTATAAAATATATATGAAAATAACAGGCAAGGATCTGAGCAGATACATCTTAAAAGAAGAAATACAAATGACCAAAGGTACATGAAAAGGTGCTCAACATCATTAATCATCAGGAAAATGGAAATCAAAATCACAATGAGATATCACCTAACATTTGTTAGGATAACTATTATCAAAAAGATAAAAGTGTTGGTGAGGTTGTGAATAAAAGGAAATTCTCATACATTGCCTGTAGGAATGTCAATTGGTACAGCCATTATGGAAAGTAATATGGCGATTACAAAAAAAAATTAAAAGTAAAATCACTATATGATCCAGCAATCCTAATTCTGGACATAGAGCCAAAGAAAATGAAACCTGAGTCTTGAAATGTATGCACTTCTATGTTCACTGCAGGATGTCCACTGATGAATGAGCGAATAAAGAGAATGTGAAAAAAAGTCAGTCACACACACACACACACACACACACACGAATACACTGGAACATTCAGTTCAGTCTCTCAGTCGTGTCCAGCTCTTTGGGACCCCATGGACTGCAGCACTCCAGGCCTCCCCATCCATCACCAACTCCCGTAGTTCACTCAAACTCACATCCATTGAGTCGGTGATGCCATCCAGCCATCTCATCCTCTGTCGTCCCCTTCTTCTCTCACCTTCAACCTTCGCCAGCATCAGGGTCTTTTCAAATGAGTCAGTTCTTCGCATCAGGTGGCCGAAGTATTAGAGTTTCAGCTTCAGCATCAGTCCTTCCAATGAATATTTAAGACTGATTTCCCTTAGGATGGACTGGTTGCATCTCCTTGAAGTCCAAGGGACACTCAAGAGTCTTCTCCAACACCACAGTTCAAAAGCATCAATTCTTTAGCACTCAGCTTTCTTTAGATCCAACTCTCACATCCATACATGACTACTGGAAGAAACCATAGCTTTGACTAACAGACCTTTGTTGGGAAAGTAATGTTTCTGGTTTTTAATATGCTGTCTAGTTGGTCATAACTTTTCTTCAAGTAGCAAGCATCTTTTAATTTCATGGCTGCAGTCACCATCTGCAGTGATTTTGGAGCCCCCCAAAATAAAGTCTCTCACTGTTTCCATTGCTTCCTCATCTGTTTGCCATGAAGTGATGGGACCGGATGCCATGATCTTTGTTTTCTCAATGTTGAGTTTTAAGCCAACTTTTTCACTCTCCTCTTTCATTTTCATCAAGAGGCTTTTCAGTTCTTCTTCACTTTCTGCCATAAAGGTGATGTCATCTGCATATCTGAGGTTATTGATATTTCTCCCAGCAGCCTTGATTCCAGCTTGTGCTTCATCCAGCCCAGGGTTTCTCATGATGTACTCTGCATATAAGTTCAACAAGCAGGGTGACAATATACAGCCTTGTACTTCTTTCCTGATTTGGAACCAGTCTGTTGTTCAATGTCCAGTTCTACCTGTTGCTTTCTGACCTGCATACAGATTTCTCAGAAATATTATCCAACCTTAAAAAGAAGAAAATCTTGCCATTTGTGACAACATGGATGAACTTGAGGGACATTGTGCTAAGTGAAATAAATCAGTCACAGAAAGACAAATATTGAATGATGTCAGTTATATATGAAAGCCAAAATAGACTCATAGAAGGAAAGAATAGAATGGTGGTTACCATGGGCTGGGAGATGGGGGATATGGTGAGATCTTGCCTAAAGTACACAAAGTATCAGTTATATAACATGAATAAGTTCTGAAGATCTAATATACAGCAAGGTGACTATGTTAACATTATTGTAGTGTGTACTTGAAATCTGCTAGAAGCGTAGATCTTAAAGCATCCTCACGACAAAAGAAAGAGTGAAAGAAGGGAGGGAAGGTGGGAAGAAGAAAGAAAGAAGTAAGTAACTGTATGATATGATGAATATGTTAATGAGGTTGATTGAGGTGATTATTTCATTTACTAGTATATAAAATTTAATAGTATATAAAAATGTCAAATTGTACACTTTAAATACATACAATTTCTTCTTGTCAATTATACTTTAATAAAGCTGAAAAATATGTATGAAAAAGCAGAAGCCTGGAAGAAGCCAAGACAGTTCTGAAGATGAACCTATTGAAGAGATGTGTTCTACCAAACAGAGAGATTTAAAGTTACATTAGGACAGTGTATCAGCCATGGGACAGACAGATAGGCCAAGGGACATAAACAGAGGAAAATATAAGCAAGCCAATAGTTCACAGCAGTGGGAAGAAGACAAACTTCAATAAATAGATCCAAATGTCACTTATGACATAGGCCTCATCCTTAAGGAAAACAGCCAAACAGACTCTTGTATTGAATAGCTGTCGTTCCCAAGTTCAGTACTTCATATGAGAAAAACTGGATTCCCTCTCATCTCATGCACAAAATTAAGGTGGTAAAGGGATAGAATTAAAGACCTGATATGAGAAGCAAAACACTAAAATGTTTTGAAGAATATTTATAAACTCAGAGTTAAAATGAAAAAAAATTTAAATCAAGAGACAGTATAAAAATTGAACAAATAACCCACCACCATTTAAAAGATGTTTGTAACACCATAATTAAAAAATGATTAACCTCTATTCTGTCTAGAACTCACTACAATCAATAACAAAATGATTCGATAGGGAAAAAAATGGGCAAAAGTTATGAGCAGGCAATTCAACAAAGGAGGAAACATAACTGTCTGATAAGTGAAACTTCTGCCATCTCTCTAACAATCATGCCTAATGTTATATAGCTGGAAAAATGGAACTATGAACTCTGAAGCTTATGCTTGTTTAAATAACGAAATATCTTGTATAAAAAGACATTTAACACACTATTAGAAAGTGGTCTGATAGGTACAACCTTCCTATCTTACTGTTTCACAGGGTGATTCAGAAGAGAGAAGGAAATAATAGATGTGAAAACACTGCAGGGCCTTTAAGTGCTACACAGATCACTTACTACAATTTCCATCACAGCATAAATGAAATTCCTGCTTGGCTGAAGTCTTAAAGGCGTATGCTGCTGCTGCTAAGTCGCTTCAGTCGTGTCCGACTCTTGTGTGACCCCATAGACAGCAGCCCACCAGGCTCTCTTGTCCCTGGGATCATCCAGGCAAGAACACTGGAGTGGGCTGCCATTTCCTTCTCCAATGCATGAAAATGAAAAGTGAAAGTGAAGTAGCTCAGTCGTGTCCAACTCCTAGCGACCCCATGGACTGCAGCCTACCAGGCTCCTCTGTCCATGCGATTTTCCAGGCAAGAGTAGTGGAGTGGGCTGCCATAAAGGAGTATATCCAGCAGTAAATTCAGAAGTTCCTGAACTCATGGCTTGGCAGTTCCAGAGAAAGAGACTCTTAAAGGAAAATACTGAACGACTGTTCTGGTCAGCCCTCTCCCCTTGACTGCTGTTCCTGGGAATAACCTTATTTTAAAATGAACTTATTTACAAAGAGCTAGCTAAATCTAACACCTGGAAATAATATTAGCAATGCGTGTGTACTGTTTCTTCAGTCCTTGGTAACACTATGGACTGTATTCCACCAGGCTCCTCTGTCCATGGAATTCCCCAGGCAAGAAGACTGGAGTGGGTTGCTGTGCCCTTCTCCAGGGGATCTTCCTGACTCAGGAACTGAACCTGTGTATCTCATGTCTCCTGCATTGGCAGACAGCTTCTTTACCACTAGCACCACCTGGAAAGCCCTAATATTAGCAATGTGTTATGTGTTATTCACTCAGTTATGTCCAACCCTGTAACTCCATGGACTGTAGCCTGCCAGGCTCCTCTGTCCATGGAATTCTCCAGGCAAGAATACTGGAGTGGGTAGCCATTCCCTTCTCCAGGGGATCTTCCCAACTGAGGAACTGAACCCAGGTCTCCTGCATCACAGGCAGATTCTTTACTGACTGAGCCACCAGGGAAAATATTAGCAATGGACTAGACTTAAAGCACTTTACTCTGACAGAAAAGTATGGGTTGGGGGGGATATTACCTATATTTCTATCAGATTAAATTTCTAGAATTTTACAAGAATCATGTTGTCAAAGTATAACCTAAATTATTTTGTCTGTTTCATAGTTTTTTGTGTATCTTAAAAATTTTTAAATAACTGTATTTTAAATTATAATAGTACTACATGTTCAGGGCAAACATGTCTAAATAGTATAAAGGGGTAAAGGTAAACATAACGTTGTCTGCCACATCCTCAGCACTCTCACAATCAGTTCCAATAATTAAGAAAATTTAATAACATTTTTATATTTTAAAATAATGTAATAGTACAGTAAAGAAATAGTCTCCATATTTATTCAAAATGAGCAATGATTACATTTCTTAGCAATATTAAGTATCTGAGATCCCAGGAGCAAATGGAGATCTTGGAAAATCCTAAGATTCTGAGCCATGCCGATGGCATGTCTTCAGTTGTCTGACCTTATTTCTTAATGTTCCCATGAACCTCTTTCTTTTTCCTGTACTCCTTCTCAAACAGAGGACAGAAACACATCTCTCTTTTACGGTCATATGAGAAATTGCAACATTAACCAGAAGATATCAAAATACTGACAATTCTATAGCCCAATCTATCTCACAGAGTTTTAGAAAGTTCTCACAGAACAGCTATTTACTACTACTGTTACTATTACGACTGATGATCACAGTATTAAGCATAAGAATAATATTTGAAGTTGCTACTATATTTTAGTTGAACACTCATAGTTGCCACAGACTCATTTTTTCCACATTCTACATGTATAAGGCTTATCACTAATTCATAGAGAAACAAATTGAGATGAAAGATATTAAGTAACTAGCCTGTGGTTGTACAGTAAGTGCCAAAGCCTACGGTTGGAAATAGAAGCCCTCACAGCATTCTAAACTTTTCAAGTATTAAGCCTCTTCAGGAGAAGGCAATGGCACCCCACTCCAGTACTCTTGCCTGGAAAATCCCATGGACAGAGGAGCCTGGTAGGCTGCAGTCCATGGTTCACGAAGAGTTGGACGTGACTGAGCGACTTCACTTTCACTTTTCACTTTCATGCATTGGAGAAGGAAATGGCAACCCACTCCAGTGTTTTTGCCTGGAGAATCCCAGGGACGGCGGAGCCTGGTGGGCTGCTATCTAAGGGGTCGCACAGAGTCAGACACGACTGAAACGACTTAGCAGCAGTCTTACAAACTTACCAAATGAAACTTCTGAAAGCACATTGCATCCCATTAGTAACAATTTTTGTGTTTGCCAATATTATAATTTGGTGAAAATTATTTGAAATTATTTTAAAACCCTATACTGATGTATAAAAGTAATATTTTCAGAATACAAGTAATCAGTGCAGATGCTTTAAAAAAATCTGTCTCTTCTTTCAATAATTAAAAATTTTAAGACCCTGCACATTTTCTTTTGGGATCATAATTTAAATTCATGGGTTTAACTAATGCCAGTACATGATGAATCCCAGTTCTTTAAACTTAAGGCCAACTTCTCCTCTCTATACACTGCATTGGGACTTTTCCAAGAGGATACCCCATAATTACCTAAAAAAATAACTGTCTAGTATAAAAATCATTTCCATCAACAACACCGTTATATATAAATCCCCTCATAGTCTCTTAGCACTGTTTTCCCACTTTTTCTTTTCACTATAATTGTAATTCAATATTTATCTGCTCATGAATTTTCCTCCATCACGAAAGTACTAGTTCCAAGTGGGCAGGGACTGTACTTATTTAGTTCACACAATATTCTCAGTGGATAGAACAACATGTGATTTATAGTTGAAACTTAAAAAAAAAAATTTGGTGATAAATGACTGAAAGATATACCTGTATCTCCTCCCAGATTTAATGACTTGATAAATAGCAAGACCACCCACATTCACATGGTCCAAGCCAGAAAATTTCGAGTCAGCACAGACTTCATTTCCACTCCAGTGACAACCCAGGACCTTTATCTTCTCTTTGTATGACTGACTGCAGCAGCCTCTTTCCTGGGTCCCTTAGTGCTGGTTCATCATCAAATGAGTTTTTACACTTCTTCCAGAGTAGTTTTTCCAAAGCATCTATTTGTCAAATTTTGTAAACTTCTAAAATATTTTTCTCTTTACCTTCCATAATAATTTCATGAAGATCTTATTAAACTTTTACTTTCTGTTTAAAAAAAACACGAGATACAGTGACATGCTTTGAAAAAGTGACTCCTCCAAGAATTGGCCATGGCTCTCCATAGTCCCCCTCCCACTTTAAGAACTAACACTGTTGTGAGCATGTTTGCTAAAAATTCTTTTATGGTTCTACATCACCTAGCATGGATGTTCAAATCTGTGATTTTTCATAATGGTGGTAGTTTTGTTCAAGCAGAGATCCCATTCTCTCATGGATCCCATGACTAAATTAAAATATATTTTGCATTTGTATTTTCACTTTAATGATGATCTAAGATGATATAAACGAGTATATTCTGGAAGATCTCAATGCCTACCTTATTTAGTGTCTTCATCTACTTTTATGTTTAGAAGAGCATGCTGAAAACAGTATAATTTTTGCATTGTGGATGAATTATAAAAGAAAATAATGAGTGTAACTGAGATTGTAAATTGTTTACCAGTAACCTGTGGACAATTTGTTCTCTTTTCCTGAGTAATAGAAACACTGCCTTTAATAACTGCTCTTGTTTCCCAGCATCCCTTGCATCTGGGTGTGGCCATGGGACATAATTAAATGTGGAACATGCAATCTGTAGGGACTACCCTTACACAAAGAAAGCATGACCTTTTCCTTCCCTTTTCTCTGTTCTGTCCTGTGGAATGTATTCTCATGCCTGGAGCTAGAGTACCCTTCCTTAGACAATGAGTTACTTAGTGCTCACTTAGGACCCTTGAGGGTAGGGTAACAGGATAGTGTATAACAAACCTGAGTTTTTGATACTGTGGAGACCATATCAAGCTTGTGTCACTTTCCCTGACTTACACAAGAGAGTAATAAACATCTATCCAGTTTAAATTGATCATTTGGGTTTTGGCCACTTGTACATAACTTAATCCTAGTAAGTACATGGACTCAACATTCAAAAATATCTTCTGTGGAAGTCAAATGACTTCCAAGTAGGCTGCATAAATTAGAATTCACAGTAGTTCAAACAGGAACAAGTGTTGGATGAACTGAGTCATCACATGATACACGATCTCATTTACATGCTAACACTGAAGATCCGGCACTGCAGCAGCAGGCAGAATCATAGCAACTAACAAAGCAACAATTTATCTCAACAAACAACATCATCGCATAATTAAAATTGATGTTATTAGGTATACATTTCATTTGTTTCAAAATTTTTTGTGTTTTATTTAGAAATAGTTGTGGTCAATGCAAGTTTATTTTTTCCTACAAAAATGATCCATAAGTTCACTAATTTTAGAAACACTGACCAGGAGAGCTTACTATGATGTCTAGTTCTCACTCCACAGAATCTGATTAAATGGGTCTCTGGTAAGACATAGGAATCTATAACTTTACTAAGTATCCTAGGTGATTTTAATGTAGTGAGTCTTCTGGAAACAAATCAGTATATCTCAATTCTTAAATTGATTCACAAATTAATTTAAGATCTGCCCCTGTCAACCCCTTGAGCTCCTTTTCTGTCTCACCATCACCACACACCCTTTTCCTCAGAGCCATAATAAATAACTTGATGCCTCTAAAGTTGTAAATTCTGTTTCTGCCTTGTACTTTGACTTAACATCTAAGATTTCCTCAAGCTTTCCTTTAATTGAAAAAATCCTATTTATCCTAAAATAAAATCAGTCAGGACTCCCTAAAAGGAGCTTCCTCTCATCCTCCTAATGCCCCTCCTGTGTGCTAATAGCTCCCAGAACCACCTGCTATTTCTGTCAGTTATCACCCTCTGTTATCATGGCTTCCCTGGTGGCTCAGAGGGTAAAGCATCTGCCTGTGATGCGGAAGACCCAGGTTTGATCCCTGGGTCGGGAAGATCCCCTGGAGAAGGAAATGGCAACCCACTCCAGAGGAGTGGTGGCCTAAAGTCCATGGGGTCGCAAGAGTTGGACACAACTGAGCGACTTCACTTATTATCGTTGTTACTGGTCTGTCTGTCTTATTAGACCTTGCATTTCTGAAGCACGAAATTAGCAACATTCTGTTTGCTATTCCCATTGTCTAGATCACACCTGGTTTTAGTGGGGGTTCAATAGATGCTTTCTGACCAAATTAATGAGAAAGGGAATGAATGAAGTAGTGAACAAATGATATAGTATGTTCCAAATGTATAGAAGTTCTTAACATTTTAAGATTGATGTATCTAAATGTAGTAGTAAGTGTACTATAAATTCTAAAGTACTGAACTTTTGTTTGTTTGTTTGCATTATCAGGAGTTTCACCAAGATCTTTGAAAAAAATTTACCCACATCACATAGAACATGACAGGGCATTGTAATCTACCAAGATTGATTATGAAAATATCCACTGAAAAGTTAAGCTATTTAATGATGTAATTCTCCATAGAAGACCCAATTATACTAATGAGCAGCCCCATGCTAAATATCCAAAATATGACTGGAAAAATTTCAGGACAGAAAGAAAACAGATTACTATATAGCACACAATGTTATGCTGTATTAGTTACTTATTGCCATGTAACAAGTAACCCCAAAACTCAGTGGGTGGAAACGACAAACATTTATTCCTTCACACAGATTCTGTGGCTTAGGAGTCTGGGAGTGGCTTTCTATAAATGGTTCTGGCTCAAGGTTACCCCTGAGGTTGCAGCCCAGCATGAGGTTGTAGTCTCATCTAAAGGGATATCCACCTCAGAGCTTGGAAGATCCACTTCCAAGACTGATTATCTCTTCATAGGACCACCTCACTTATAACAGTGGCCTTCCTCAAGCTGAGTCAAGAGAAAACAAAATTCCAAATAGAATGAGAGAGTGAGCAAGAACCTAAGAGAGAGGCCACATTCTTTTTAACTTCATATCCAAAGGGGTATAACATTACATTACTTCTGCCATATTGTATTTGTTAGAAGTGAGTCACAAGTCTAGCCCACACTCAGAGGGAGAGATGTACAATTTGAATATACCAGGAGGTAGAGATCATTGGGGCCATCTCACAGGCTGCCAATCAAAAACATATTCTCTGTATTTCAGATATATTTTACACAGAACAAAATAGCAGCATATTGTAATGGGATTCTCCAGGCAAGAATACTGGAGTGGGTTGTCATTTCCTTCTCCAGGGGATCTTCCCGACACAGGGATCAAACCTGGGTTTCCTGCACTGCAGGTAGACACTTTAACCTCTGAGCCACCAGGGAAGCCCAACAAATAATAAAGCAGGAAGCCCTTAAAATAATGTTTAACCTCATTTCCCCAGTTTTATGGAGATATAATTGACTTAAAACATTAAGTTAGTTTCAGGTTTATAACAAAATGATTTGAAATATGCCTACACTGCAAAATGATTACCACAATAAGTTTAGTGAACAACAATCACCTCATATAATTACATTTTCTACCTTAGGATAAGAACTTTTAAGATCTACTCTCTTAGTAACTTGCACAGTACAATATTTATTAACTATAGTCATCATATTGTACATTATATCCCAAGAACTTATTTATCTTAGAACTAGAAGTACATATATATATATATATTTTTTTTAATTGGAGGATAATTGCTTTACATTGTTGTGGTGGAAGTTTATATTTTCTGATTATTTTTACCTGATTTCCCTGACCCTACCTTTGGCAACCACTGGTCTGATCTCTGTTTCTATGAGCTGGGTATTTTTAGATTCCATATAAAATCTTATCTTTCTAAAGTCAATATTTAAAGTGAATTCATGTTATATAGAGGTGGCTTGTGTGATAATATATTGTGGGCACAATCCATCCAATTGTCATTAAATTTGTTATGGTTTATGCCTATATTGGAATTAGAGTCAGGTTAGTACATTTGTTCTAAATGTAATTCAGGTTCCTTACCATCAAATTAAAGCAAATGAGAATAATCATTTGTTATAGATATTGTATATTCTATTTAACTATTACCATCAGTATTATTTGACTTTTCCTCTTAACTTAAGGGGAAATAATGTTCTTTTAATTACTGGGTTAACCACATTCTACTCACACACTAGCATGTGTCTCTAGGTAGTTCAGTATGATTCCTTAAAGTAAACTAGCAGTAGATTGAAGGCAAAAGGAGAAGGGGATGAATAGGATGAGCTGATAACCTAGCGTCACTGACTCAATGGATATGAATCTGAACAAACTCCAGGAGATAGTGAAGGTAAAGGGGGCCCTAGCATGCTGCAGTCTATGGGGTGGAAAAGAGTCGACCTGAACAGCAACACCAAAAGCTAATATAACCATGAAATATTGGCCACTTTCTATTTCTTATATGTTTTGACAAACAAATATTAGTTTAGTTAGGGACAAAAGATTTTGAATTTTACATTGCTTGAAAAAACAGCAACCGCCAAACTAACATCCATGTCTAAATCATTGTACAAATGTTTAAAAAGCAACTTTATGTTATTAGCTTCATTTTCCTCATTTATATTTAATAGTAGAATTAGACCTATAATAGGATGCCATTATTTGTTGTATCCTTTCTTAAATTATGAATTTCTAAATTGAATACACTTTAATATATGTAAGTCTCAGCCCTAAATTTTCTAATCCTTTTTGATGGAGGTCTATTTTTAGCTTTCCAAAGCCCTGAGGTCCTTTGGAAAGGGAGGCTGTGATGGTCAGAAAGGAGAGGAATGCGCAAGATTGATACTGAGAGTGAGAATTTGGGCACCTGACCCAGAGGCAAGTTAGCATCACGCTTTGCTACTACCTAGAAATCAACTAGATCGGGTTTTACAGGAGATCAATCAGGGGCTCCTATTTCAGGCAATCAGCTAGGATTTGTTGAACTACTTTGAGAAGATTCAAATAAGTAGAGAAAGGTCATGAAGTGCAAAATTTCCGTGTTTTTCACAGAGCTAGAACAAATAATTTCACAATTTGTATGGAAACACGAAAAACCTCGAATAGCCAAAGCCATCTTGAGAAAGAAGAATGGAACTGGAGGAATCAACCTGCCTGACTTCAGGCTTTACTACAAAGCCACAGTCATCAAGACAGTATGGTACTGGCACAAAGACAGAAATATAGATCAATGGAACAAAATAGAAAGCCCAGAGATAAATCCACACACCTATGGACACCTTATCTTCGACAAAGGAGGCAAGAATATACAGTGGATTAAAGAAACTGGAGGAATCAACCTGCCTGACTTCAGGCTTTACTACAAAGCCACAGTCATCAAGACAGTATGGTACTGGCACAAAGACAGAAATATAGATCAATGGAACAAAATAGAAAGCCCAGAGATAAATCCACACACCTATGGACACCTTATCTTCGACAAAGGAGGCAAGAATATACAGTGGATTAAAGATAACAATCGCTCTTTCAACATCCTGACTGTGCAATAATAGCAGAAACTAGGAGGATTTTGCTTTCATTTGGGGGCCTTCATTCATTAACCAGAGTTGAAGATTAATAATTTTTGTGGTCTTTCTTTATAGGGGACTCTTCTAGCATGCAGGAGAGATGGTATGCCAGATAAACTAAATCTGATGTAGAGACAGTTTCTCATTCCATCCTGGTCCTCTTTACTAGAAGGGAAAAGTCTCAGTTCAATAATAATCATACAGTTAAAAGATGCCTGGATGGAACCAACATCTAAAGGAAAACCAGAATTATTTGAAACAGCAATCTGTGCAGTTAATTATAGTAGTCATGACCAGGTTCGTAAGGTTTTGTGTGGCAAGCCTGAATTTTGTTCCAATCAACAGGCTTTGGTAAAACCCTAGGAATTGCTTGATGAAATCTCCTAGCAATTGCTTGAATCTGGTCATGCAATGAGTTAGCAGGCTAGCCTCCTGGTTGTAATTCTAGAGACCTTTCAGGATTTTCCCAGTTGTGGTTTTCATCCAACACTAAGCCTGGCCTTCACTGACAAGCATGTGAACTAGCTGAAACGAGTCAGAGAAACTAAGTTTGAATGACTATTTTAAATTCCTCAGCAAATCTGTGAGGGTATTAGTAACTTTGGGAAGGTCTTTAGCTATGGACCAAAGTTCAGTTTTAGTCCAGGGAAAATAAGAAATTAAGGCTTTAGCCTCTAGATTCTCAGGAGGCTTATTTTATTTTTTTTTAATTGATTTTTATTTTTTAGTTTGTTTTGCTTTACAATACTGTATTCATTTTGCTATACATTGACATGAATCAGCCACGAGTGTACATGAACTCCCAATCCCGACCCCCCACCTCCCCCCTCTCGCCCCACACCTTCTCTCTGAATTATCCCCATGCATCAGTCCCAAGCATCCTGCATCCTGATCAAACCTAGACTGGCGATTCATTTCACTTATGATATCATAAATGTTACATTGCCACTCTGCCAACTCATCCCACCCTCTCCCTCTCCCACAGAGTGCAAAAGGCTGTTCTATACATCTGTGTCTCTTTTGCTGTCTTGCGTACAGGTTTATCAAGTGATGGGTTCTGATAAGTTAGAGGAAAGGAGAGTGGGGAGAGTTTCACGGGGAAAAAGGATGTTCAGTGAGAGAATTAGTATGATGAAACTGAGAGGTATAGCCTACGTAAAAGAAAAGGAGAAAGTCAGTTGGAACCTGAGACTGAGAACTTAAGGGAAAAGGCCATGAGGCTTCTAAAGCCATGTTATCTTTCTTTGATCGTTTGACTCAGTTAAACATCTTATTTTGCAGAGAAACAATTTTAGACTCAACATTTAGAAGCCTCAAAATACTGACTGAAGTAAGCATTCCATTCAGTTTTGGAAAATTTGGAGCTGTGGTTACCCAATTTGATTTTATGAAAATTAAGTGTGGGAATTTCAAAAGTTCCTCAGAATGGCCTTCGTTGAGGTTGGTCCATTAAGTTAGAATTGTCCATGAGGAAGAACCATAGTTTTCTCTTTCTTTTCCTTGTTGGTTATTTGTTTTAAACATGTAAACATGTAAATCCCCAACTCCCTAACTTTCTCTCCCCAGCAGATAACCATAAGTTCCTGAACTATGATTTTAAACACAGAAGTGCCTGGGGATTCTGTAGAGGAGATGCTTTCAAAATTTTAGATAACTGGAATCCCATTTCTCAGAACTTCTTTTCTAGAGTACAAGAATAATTTTTCAAATTGCTTATACAGCTCAAACAGTCTGTAGGCCTAATACCAGCAAATTCCAAGGGTCCAGTCTATTCTTCCAGGAGCCAAACCAAAAGCTGCTCTTATTCGCAAAGGAATTGGGCTGAGGGCCAAACCAGAACAATTCCAATGAAACATCTCCTGTTTTTGAAGGACTGTCAAAGGCAGTTTGTTCCAGAAGTAATACCTTTGTTCAGAGGGCAATGGGTTGAAGGCTAAACACTTTCAACTGAAACAGCCTGATTTCAACAGGCCAAAGTGCCAAATGAGTACTCACATACAGAACAAAGCCTTAATCAGAAAGAAGGAAGTCTTAAAGTAGACCTGTAATAAAACCTAAGAAGTTTCACAGAACAAAAAAGGCAAGAGCTTGAAATCAGTAGAAAGACTTACCATCAAATGCCAGGGTTGCCAAGAAAAGCAGTGAGCAACAGTGTGGTCCATGTGGACACAAAACCTGTCTGCTCACCAGCCTTGGAGTTGTTCAGAGTCTTCTTTGGATCCCCATATGGGCTGTCAAGATGTTGACCTGAAACAAATAGGCTGACAGTTATTTCTGTAGCAAAAATCAGCTTATTCAGAATCAGCAAAAGTTGCAATTTGCAGTCCTTAATTGTAGCAAGCCACATGTGAAGCTTCAGTGAAACTAGAGAAATATTCTTTTATATAGGGAAAAAAGGGCTTCCCTAGTGGCTCAAATGGTAAAGAATCTGCCTGCAATGCAGGAGACCCAGGTTTGATCCCCTGGATACAGGAAGGGGAATTTGGGAGGGCTACAGTAAACAAACAGTCCACTGAAGGAATGGGGAGTTTGAAATATGGTGGATTTTCATTTGTTCAGTTGTGATAGCCTTTCATTGGCTAAGCTCTTGACAGACAAGAAGAGGAAGTCTTCCTTCCTCCTTTTGGGCTCTGCCACCATCATAGTGCATGAGGGCTCCCCCTTCTGTCTCCTGATTCTGTTTAATTGAGGTTGTTATTTATTAATTTATTGCATCAGGATGCTATTTTTTAAAGAACATAGTGAAGCAAAACAGGTTTTTGAGCTTTTACACTAAATTGGAAATTCATGAAGTTATTATTATTCATGGCTTTTGTTTTACAAACAAATTTTCCTCTTTGCCTGAGTGTATTTTTCTTTTGCTTTTATTTACTCTCTCATTCAAAATTTATTTTTGGAAGCAAAAATATGCTATTTTATTTTTCATCAGAAGAGAAAACTTATTCCTACTTATTAAAGTTGAAAACTATGTAAAAACTCTCCATGTGGAATAGTCCCTTTCTATTGCACACTCAAAGAGCAGTTATGAATTATTTTTAAATCATATATTGGTTGTGAATTGAAACAAGAACACAATTAGGCAAAGTAATTTTCTCAAAACAAAATTAGGAATGCATGGTATGCAAGTGCAAAGGAGTACATTAGTTGCTAAATATATTATTTGAACATTTAACCCATCTGTCCAAGACTTGGTTAGGGACTACTGCTCACTGGGGTATATTGTGTTCTCAGAACCCCCTCCTACATTAACACACCCAGGAGAGAGTTGTATCAGGTTTATCTAAGGTGAATGAGAAATTCTAATCTCCATGACATTTAGGTAATTTAATGTGTTAGAAGAACTCAATAATTTATAAGAAAGATGATTACTTTCTGTTAGAAAGAGATATTGATTTTTTTTATTTTTGCGTTTCTGCTATGCCAAGTTTATTTTCATGTTAGTGCTCTTTTTAAGAATAATTCCAGGCATATTTTATAGTAAATTAAGAGAAAACCAAGAAAACTTCCCAAGTGTCCAAGTCAGTCAGCTGTCTGAATTGCTAAAAAGGAGAAGGACTCAATATAAATTAAAACCAGATAAAGTATTATAGAGGAAGGAGCAAGTCTTTTAAATAGTGGGGAATTGTGAGTCTGCTTATGAGAAGGCTGTTAACTGCAAGTTCTTCTTTAAAATTATTTATTTATTTACTTTTTGAGATTTCTGTTATTTTTATCTTTTTTAAAATTTTTATTTGTTTTTTTTTAACATAAATTTATTTATTTTAATTGGAGGCTAATTACTTTGCAGTATTGTATTGGTTCTGCCATACATTGACATGAATCCACCATGGTTGTACATGTGTTCCCCATTCTGAACCCCCCTCCCACCTCCCTCCCCATAAAATCACTTGGGTCATCCCAGTGCACCAACCCGAGCACCCTGTATCATGTGTTGAACCTGGACTGGCTATTCGTTTCCATATGATAATATACATGTTTCAATGTCATTCTCCCAAATCATCACACCCTCTCCCTCTCCCAGAGTCCAAAAGACTATTCTCTACATCTGTGTCTCTTTTGCTGTCTCACATACAGGGTTATCATTACCATCTTTCTAAATTTGATATATATGTGTTATTATACTGTTTTGGTATTTTTCTTTCTGGCTTACTTCACTCTGTATAATAGGCTCCAGTTTCATCCATCTCATTAGAACTGATTCAAATGTATTCTTTTTAATGGCTGAATAATACTCCATTGTGTATATGTACCACAGCTTTCTTATCCATTCATCTGCTGATGGACATCTAGGTTACTTCCATGTCCTGGCTATTATAAACAGTACTGCAATGAACACTGGGGTGAACTGCGATGAATGTGTCTCCTTTAATTCTGGTTTCCTCGGTGTGTATGTCCAGTAGTGGGATTGCTGGGTCATAAGGCAGTTCTATTTCCAGTTTAGTTTTTTAAGGAATCTCCACACTGTTCTCCAGAGTGGCTGTACTAGTTTGCATCCCCACCAACAGTGTAAGAGGGTTCCCTTTTCTCCACACCTTCTCCAGCATTTATTGCTTGTAGACTTTTGGATAGCAGCCATTCTGACTGGTGTGAAATAGTACCTCATTGAGGTTTTGATTTGCATTTCTCTAATAATGAGTGATGTTGAGCATCTTTTCATGTGTTTGTTAGCCATCTGTATGTCTTCTTTGAAGAAAGGTCTATTTGGTTCTTTGGCCAAATTTTTGATTGGGTCATTTATTTTTCTGGAATTGAGCTGCAGGAGTTGCTTGTATATTTTTGAGATTAATGGTTTTTCAGTTGCTTCGTCTGCTGTTATTTTCTCCCATTCTGAAGGCTGTCTTTTCACTTTGCTTATACCTTCCTTTGTTGTTATTTTTGCTTTTATTTCCAATATTCCGGAAAGTGGGTCACAGAGGATCCTCCTATGATTTATGTCGGAGAGTGTTTTGCCTATGTTCTCCTCTAGAAGTTTTACAGTTCTGGTCTTAACTCTAGATCTTTAATCCATTTTGAGTTTATTTCTGTGTATGGTGTTAGAAAGTGTTCTAGTTTCATTTTTTTACAAGTGGTTGACCAGTTTTCCCAGCACCACTTGTTAAAGAGATTGTCTTTTCTCCATTGTATATTCTTGTCTCCTTTGTCAAAGATAAGGTATTCATAGGTGCGTGGATTTATCTCTGGGCTTTCTATTTTGTTCAATTGATATATATTTCTGTCTTTGTGCCAGTACCATACTGTCCTGATGACTGTGGCTTTGTAGTAGAGGAAGAAAGGAAGTAGAGGAACCAGGAAGAAATAGAAAATCTTAACAGACCCATCACAAGCACAGAAATTGAAACTGTAATCAGAAATCTTCCAGCAAACAAAAGCCCAAGTCCAGATGGCTTCACAGCTGAATTCTACCAAAAATTTAGAGAAGACCTAACACCTATCCTCCTCAAACTCTTCCAGAAAATTGCAGAGGAAGGTAAACTTCCAAACTCATTCTATGAGGCCACCATCACCCTGATACCAAAACCTGACAGAGATGTCACAAATAAAGAAGACTACAGGCCAATATCACTGATGAACATAGATGCAAAATCCTTAACAAAATTATAGCAATCAGAATCCAACAACACATTAAAAAGATCATACACCATAACCAAGTGGGCTTTATCCCAGAGATGCAAGGATTCTTCAATATCTGCAAATCAATCAATGTAATACACCACATTAACAAATTGAAAAATAAAAGTCACATGATTATCTCAATAGATGCAGAGAAGGCCTTTGACAAAATTCAACATCCATTTATGATAAAAACTCTCCAGAAAGAAGGAATAGAAGGAACATACCTCAACATAATAAAAGTTATATATGACAAACCAACAGCAAACATTATCCTCAATGGTGAAAAATTGAAAGCATTTCCCCTAAAGTCAGGAACAAGACAAGGTGCCCACTTTCACCGCTACTATTCAACATAGTTCTGGAAGTTTTGGCCACAGCAATCAGAGCAAAAAATAAATAAAAGGAATCCAAGTTGGAAAAGAAGAAGTAAAACTCTCACTGTTTGCAGATGACACGATCCTCTACATAGAAAACCCTAAAGACTCCACCAGAAAATTACTAGAGCTAATCAATGAATATAGTAAATTTTCAGGATGTACAATCAACACACAGAAATCCCTTGCATTCCTATACACTAATAATGAGAAAATAGAAAGAGAAATTAAGGAAACAATTCCTTTCACCATTGCAAAGAAAAGAATAAAATACTTAGGAATATATCTATGCAAAGAAACTAAAGACCTATATATAGAAAGCTATAAAACACTGGTGGAAGAAATCAAAGAGGAAACTAATAGATGGAGAAATATACCGTGTTCATGGATCAGAAGAATCAATACAGTGAACATGAGTATACTAACCAAAGCAATCTATAGATTGGATGCAATCCCTATCAAGCTACCAACGGTATTTTTCACAGAGCTAGAACAAATAATCAGAGATACCAAGGGAACATTTCATGCAAAGATGGGCTCAATAAAGGACAGAAATGGTATGGATCTAACAGAAGCAGAAGATATTAAGAAGAGGTGGCAAGAATACACAGAAGAACTGTACAAAAAAGATCTTCATGACCTGGATAATCATGATGGTGTGATCACTCATCTAGAGCCAGACATCCTGGAATGTGAAGACAAGTGGGCCTTAGAAAGCATCACTACAAACAAAGCTAGTGGAGGTGATGGAATTCCAGTTGAGTTATTCCAAATCCGGAAAGCTGATGCTGTAAAACTGCTGCACTCAATATGCCAGCAACTGAACTGAACTGAGAACAAATAATTTCACAATTTGTATGGAAATACAAAAAATCTCAAATAGCCAAAGCAATCTTGAGAAAGGAGAATGGAATTGGAGAATTCAACCTGCCTGACTTCAGGCTCTACTAAAATATTTTAATTTTAAAGTGTGATTGAGAATTTGTATTTTCACCTTTAAAATGGCTAACCATTCTTCTTTTATACATTTGGTTTGGTTCATAGAGAAATTGAAATTTAATTCAGTTCAGTTCATTCGCTCAGTCATGTCCAACTCTTTGCAACCCCAAGTGCAGCACGCCAGGTCTCCCTGTCCATCACCAACTCGCGGAGTTCATCCAGACCCATGCCCATGGAGTCAGTGACACCATCCAGCCATCTCATCCTCTGGCATCCCCTTCTCCTCCTGCCCTCAATCCCTCCCAGCATCAGAGTCTTTTCCAATTAGTCAGCTCTTCGCATGAGGTAGCCACAGTAGTGGAGCTTCAGCTTTAGCATCATTCCTTCCAAAAAATCCCAGGGTTGATCTCCTTCAGAATGGACTGGTTGGATCTCCTTGCAGTCCAAGGGACTCTCAAGAGTCTTCTCCAACACCACACTTCAAAAGCATCAATTCTTCTGCGCTNAGAGGCCTGATAAGGTACAAATCTCTGGAGCATAAGGTTAAATAACCTTGGATACAGAAAATCAGAAAAACATTGATAAATTCAGAACTGAACAAAAGACTCATTATCCAGATTATCTGCCATCAAGAAGATTTCATGGATATCTAGTTAAAACTGAAAGAGAGGAGACATCTTAAAGTTTTCTATAAGAAAAATGAGTAAATGGGAATTATGTAGTATATACTAATATCTTTTAAGGTATATAAAATATTGATGCTGTCCTTATGAATGAGTAATGGTTTGTCTGAGATGACATTCAAGATATTTAACAACCTTAAGGCATGAGAAAGACCTATTTGGAAGGATGCAAGGCCTCTAGGGAGCAAGGTTCTAGAGGCCTCCTACTGTGCCTGACATTGACCTGGGGTTCATGCTGGGTTTTGGGAAGTCCAGTAAGTCTCCAGGGGAATAACCAAGACCACTGGGGCAAGGGTCTGGCACTTGGAAGGCTGGGGGCAGTGGCTATTTACAAACTGTATGGAAGTGTCTCACTAAAATACTCATCTGTCTCTCTCTCTGTCTCCTTCCCTCCTTCCCTGCTTTCCTCTCCTCCCACTTTATAAGCACTTGGCTCTACTTACCTCAGCAGAAAAGGGCAAAGGATTTGTAAAAGAAATGGTCACCACTTGAGGTTTAAAACATGCATAGCTGCAAATAATAGACAACTCTACTATGGTGGCTTAAATGGAAGAGTTTTTTCATGTCATGATAAAACAGACTAGCTATGAGCAGTTTAGGGCTTGGACACGGTGATACACAGTGACATTGTCAAGGACCCAGGCTCCTTCCATTTTTGTCTTCTACCATCTAGCCATCTTCATCACACTTGCTGCCTCATGGTTGTAAGATGGTTCTTGCACCCCCCCATACTTCACTTCTGAGTTTCAGGAAAGAATAAGATGAAAGGATGAAGGAGTATTATCTGTCTTAAGAGAGCACTGTCTCCGCAGACTGCTGCTTGCCTTTGGCCAGAAGTGTGTCACATCACCTACTGTGGATACCAGGCAACATCAGGGGGCCAGTGTTTTTAAGTGACATTGTCAAGGACCCAGGCTCCTTCCATTTTTGTCTTCTACCATCTAGCCATCTTCATCACACTTGCTGCCTCATGGTTGTAAGATGGTTCTTGCACCCCCCCATACTTCACTTCTGAGTTTCAGGAAAGAATAAGATGAAAGGATGAAGGAGTATTATCTGTCTTAAGAGAGCACTGTCTCCGCAGACTGCTGCTTGCCTTTGGCCAGAAGTGTGTCAATCACCTACTGTGGATACCAGGCAACATCAGGGGGCCAGTGTTTTTAGTGATGCACTTTGTTGCTTTGAGAAAAATGAGAATTTGTTAGTAAGGGTGAAGGAGGAAAATAAATATTGTTTTGGCAAAAGGTAGCACTTACCCCCCTCATTTAAAGGCTGTATCAAAAACTGGATAGAGGGGATTTCCCTGGCAGTCCAGTGGTTAAGACTCCATGCTTCCACTTCAGGGATATGAGTTCGATCCCTGGTTGGGGGACTAAGATTGCTCATGCCACACAGCACAGCCAAAAGGAAAAAATAAAAAGGAGAGAGTAGGCTCTGCTGATGAAATCTTAACATTTATGAAAAAGTCTTAAAATAGCAAAGTACAGTTCACTCTACTAAGAGTTTTTAAATAATGTATTATGCCACTCAGTAAATGTTGTTAAATTTAAATTTCACATCTGCAAAAATGTATATAATCACAACCTCATGTTTAAGTGGAAACCATTGTATTACATACAAGCTGCTTCCAAACACGTATGACTAATCAAATTTCTAAGCCAAATTTCTTCATCCATGCAGAAAAAAAGCACTCCTCATTGACGTTCACATAAAAGCTTTTTGTCAATGTAGGATTAATTTTTGTAGTGTCTGAGGAGAGAGAAAAGACATAATTTAAAAATTGTGAAACTGTCTTAGTTGAAGCAATCAAATATAAAGGAATTTTCAACTTAAACATTTGAATTTCAGAGTTACCTGCCACTTTGTGGTCGTTACATTTTGCTCTTCCTGGTTCTGCTTCTTTTCTAGGGTGATCTTTAGTTTCCATTCTGTTTTTGTCTATTTTGTTTGCCTTTATTGTTTTTCTCCATTTCAGAACAGAATTTTTACAAGAGCGATAGAGAGCTTTTCTCCAAATTGCCCAACATTACTTATCTCTACTCTAGAAGATGGGATCCTCATCTGTCTCTGCAAAGAGGCTTTTCATAGTTTCTAGTGCAGCAAATGCAATGCAATAAGTTATACTCCCAGTTTAAAAAATCTATGATGTAAAATGTAAGAGTTCTTTGGAGAACAGCCCTTACATAATATGTTTGAACATGGCTTATTTAGTCTGAATCCCTGTTTAGGAAGAAAAATGTTCTCAGAATAGTTTCCTTTTCCTAACTGTTAATACTGGTGAATCCACCTCTAAATACACCAGAGAGAAGAGGGGAATCAAGGAGAGACCAACATATACAGTCAGCCCTCCGAATGTCCAGGCTTCACATCTGAGAATTCAACCAACCATGGATTAAAAATATTCAGGAAAAAAAATCTGAAAAATTCCCAAAAGCAAAACTTAAATTTGCCCTATGCCAACAACTATTTACATAGCATTTACATTGTATTTACAACTATTTGCATATAATTTACATTGTATTAGCTATTATAAGTAATCTAGAAATGATTAAGTATACAGGAGAATATGTGTGGGTTATATACAAATACTATACCATTTTATATAAGGGACTTGAGTATCCTCAGACTTTGGTATCCTTGGGATGACTGAGTCCTGGAACTTATCTCCCACACATATCAAGGGATGACTATGTGGCTAAGACACTGATATTCACATATCACACATATAGCACTATAAGGTCTCAATCAAAAGCTCAACGATGGGCTTTCCTGGTGGCTCAGTGGTGAAGAGTCTGCCTGCCAATGCAAGAGACACAAGTGCGATCCCTGATCTGGAAAGATCCCACATGTTGCTGAGCAGCTAAGCCTGTGGGCCATAACTACTGAGGCTGTGCTCTAGAGCCTGGGAGCTGCAATTACTGAGCCTGTGCACAGCAAGAGAAGCCACCACAGCGAGAAGCCCACATCCCACAGTTAAGGAGTAGCCCTTGCTTTCTGCAATCTGAGAAAAGCACGCACTGCCACAGAACCAGAACATCTGATGATGAATAAATAATATGTTAAAACAAAAAACTTAATGATTCCCTAAAAAAGAAAAGCAGAGGGTAACAAGACACTTCCAAGATACAGATTATTTCTATATTTATATATGCAATTTATAATAATTCAAATTGCTGTTCAGTTGCCCAGTTTGTCCAGGTCTTTGCAGCCCAATGGACTGCAGCATGCCAGGCCTCTCTGTCCCTCGCCATCTCCAAAGCTTGCCCAAGTTCATGTCCATTACATCAGTGATGCCATTCAGGCATCTCATCCTCTGATGCCTTCTTCTGCCCTCAATCTTTCCCAGCATCAGGGAAATTCAATTCAAAATGATAATTTAATTAATTAAAGTTAATTTGAATAGCAATTCAAATTAACTCAATGTAAATAGACTGAAATCCTGATTACATTAGTTTAAATCGATTTATCCTAAAATTTGTGTCACCAAAGACCAGTAAGTAATGAGGACCTCCTTTCCTTGTCTCTGTGAAGCCTAGACAAATGCCTGCTTGGCGTTAAATGGACCCAGTCAGTCACCTAGATCTAATCAGAGGTAGCTTTAAACTTCACCAGAATTTAGTGTCACTGTAAAATGTTATATCTCGGTAGTGAGAATATAAGTTGGTTCAACTATTTGGAAGAATATCTGGTAATGTATCAAGAATTTAAAAAAAATTTTTAATTGAAGGATAATTGCTTTACCAAATTTGGTGGTGTTCTGTCATATATCAACTAGAATCAGTCATAGGTACACCCAAGTCCCCTCCCTCCCAGACCTCCCTCCCATCTCCCTCACCACCCCACCATTCAGCCTGTCACAGAGCCCCTATTTGAGTTCCCTTAGTCATACAGCAAAGTCCCATTGCCTATCTGTTTCACACTTGGTATTGTAAATTTCTGTAACTCTCTCCATACGTCTCCCCTTCTTCATCCTCTCCTCCTACTTTGTCCATAGGTCTGTTCTCTATGTCTGTTTCTCCACTGCTGCCCTGAAAATGAATTCATCAGTGCCATCTCTTCAGATTCCATACATATGTATTAGTATATGATATTTATATTCCTCTTTCTGACTTACTTCACTATGAATAATGGGCTCTAGTTTCATCCACCTCATTAGAACAGATTCAAGTGTGTTCCTTTTTATGGCTGAGTAGAAATCCAGTACTCCTGCCTGGCAAATCCCATGGATGGAGGAGCCTGGTAGGCTGCAGTCCATGGGGTCGCTAAGGACTGACTGACTTCACTTTCGCTTTTTACTTTCATGCATTGGAGAAGGAAATGGCAACCCGCTCCAGTATTCTTGCCTGGAGAATCCCAGGGATGGCAGAGCCCAGTAACCTGCCATCTATGTGATCACATAGAGTCGGATATGACTTAAGCGACTTAGCAGCAGCAGCAGCAGTATTCCATTGTATATATGTACCAAAGCTTCTTTATCCATTCTTCTATCTATAGACATCTAAGTTTCTTCCATGTTCTAGATATTGTAAATAGTGCCGCAGTGAATATTGGGGTACATGTGTCTTTTTCAGTTTTGATTTCTTCAGGGTATATGCCTAGGAGTGGGATTCCTGGGTCAAATGGTGGTTCTATTCCTAGCTTTTTAAGTGGTCTCTACACCATCTTCCATAGTGGCTGTATCNGGCACAATAAAGGACAGAAATGGTATGAACCTAACAGAAGCAGAAGATATTAAGAAGAGGTGGAAAGAATACATAGAACTGTACAAAAAGATCTTCATGATCCAAGTAATCACGATATTGTGATTACTCAAATAGAGCCAGACATCTTGGAATGCAAAGTCAAACAGGCCTTAGGAAGCATCACTACAAAGCTCATGGAGGTAATGGAATTCCAGTTGCGCTATTTCAAATCCTAAAAGATGATGCTATTAAAGTGCTACACTCAGTACACCAGCAAATTTGGAAAACTCAGCAGTGGCCATAGGACTGGAAAGTTCAGCATTCTCTCCAATCCCAAAGAAAGACAATGCCAAAGAATGCTCAAACTACTGCACAATTGCTCTCATCTCACATGTTAGTAAACTAATGCTCAAAATTCTCCAAGCCAAGCTTCAATGGTACGTGAACCGTGAACTTCCAGATATTCAAGCTGGATTTAGAAAAGGCAGAGAAACCAGTGATCAAATTGCCAACATCCATTGGATCATCAAAAAAGCGAGAGAGTTCCAGAAAAACATCTGCTTCTGCTATGGACTGTGCCAAAGTCTTTGACTCTGTGGATCACAACAAACTGTGGAAAATTCTCCAAGAGATGGGAACACCAGACCACCTGACCTGCCCCTTGAGAAATCTGTATGCAAGTCAGGAAGCAACAGTTAGAACAGGACATGGAACAGACTGGTTCCAAATAGGAAAAGGAGTACGTCAAGGCTGTATATTGTCACCCTGCTTATTTAACTTATACAGAGTATATTGTGAGAAATGCTGGGCTGGATGAAGCACAAGCTGGAATCAAGATTGCTGGGAGAAATATCAATAACTTCAGATATGCAGATGACACCACCCTTATGGCAGAAAGTGAAGAAGAACTAGAGAGCCTTTTGATGAAAGTGAAAGAGGAGAGGGAAAAAGTTTGTTTAAAGCTCAACATTCAGAAAACAAAGATCATGGCATCTGGTCCCATCACTTCATGGCAAATAGATGGAGAAGCAATGGAAACAGTGACAGACTTTATTTTGGGGGGCTCCAAAAATGCTGCAGATGGTGACTGCAGCTATGAAATTAGAAGACACTTGTTCCTTGAAAGATAAGCTATGGTCAACCTAAACAACATATTAAAAAGCAGAGACATTACTTTGTCAACAAAGGTCCATCTAGTCAAAGTTAATGGTTTTTCCCATAGTCATGTATGGATGTGAGAGTTGGTCTATAAATAACATCTGGTCCCATCACTTCATGGCAAATAGATGGAGAAGCAATGGAAACAGTGACAGACTTTATTTTGGGGGGCTCCAAAAATGCTGCAGATGGTGACTGCAGCTATGAAATTAGAAGACACTTGTTCCTTGAAAGATAAGCTATGGTCAACCTAAACAACATATTAAAAAGCAGAGACATTACTTTGTCAACAAAGGTCCATCTAGTCAAAGTTAATGGTTTTTCCCATAGTCATGTATGGATGTGAGAGTTGGTCTATAAATAAAGCTGAGCACCAAAGAATTGATGCTTTTGAACTGTGGTTTTGAAGAAGACTCTTGAGAGTCCCTTGGACTGCAAGGAGATCCAACCAATACATCCTAAAGGAAATTAGTCCCAAATATTCATNCAGCCATGAAATTAAAAGACGCTTATTCCTTGGAATGAAAGTTATGACCAACCTAGATAGCATATTGAAAAGCAGAGATATTACTTTGCTGACAAAGGTCCATCTAGTCAAGGCTATGATTTTTCCAGTGGTCATGTATGGATGTGAGAGTTGGACTGTGAAGAAAGCTGAGCATTGATGAATTGATGCTTTTGAACTGTGGTGTTAGAGAAGACTCCTGCGAGTCCCTTGGACTGCAAGAAGATCCTACCATTCCATCCTAAAAGAGACCAGTCCTGGGTATTCATTGGAAGGACTGATGCTGAAACTGAAACTCTAATACTTTGGCCACCTTATGCGAAGAGTTGACTCATTGGACAAGGCCCTGTTGCTGGGAGGGATTGCGATCAGGAGAAGAAGGGGATGACAGAGGATGAGATATTTGGATGGCATCACCGACTCGATGAACATGAGTTTAAGTGAACTCCGGGAGTTAGTGACGGACAGGGAGGCCTGGCGTGCTGTGGTTCATGGGGTCACAAAGAGTCAGACACGACTGAGTGACTGAACTGAACTGAACCCTATATGTAATATGTTTTTTCCTATACATACATAGCTTTGATAAAGTTTACTTTATATATTAGGTGCACTAAAAGATTAACAATAATTTAATAATAATAAAATATGACAATTACAGCAATAAATTGTAGTAGAACTTATGTAAATGTGATATCTCTCAGTTCCTATCCACTGTACTAGCAGCATCAACACCAACACCTCCAACTTTTCCCTTATCTGTGGGATGATGTAGTCTAAGATACCTAGTGGACATCTGAAACTCTGGATAGTACTGACTATGCCAAAGTCTTTGACTGTGTGGGTCACAATAAATTGTGGAAAATTCTTCAAGAGATAGGAATACCAGACCACCTGACCTGCCTCTTGAGAAATCTATATGCAGGTCAGGAAGCAACAGTTAGAACTGGACATGGAACAACAGACTGGTTCCAAATAGGAAAAGGAGTACGTCAAGGTTGTATATTGTCACCCTGCTTATTTCACTTCTATGCAGAGTACCTCATGAGAAACGCTGGACTGGAAGAAGCATAAGCTGGAATCAAGATTGCCGGGAGAAATATCAATAACCTCAGATAAGCAGATGACACCACCCTTATGTCAGAAACTGAAGAGGAATTGAAAAGCCTCTTGATGAAAGTGAAGGAGGAGAATGAAAAAGATGGCTTAAAGCTCAACATCCAGAAAACGAAGATCATGGCATCTGGTCCCATCACTTCATGGCAAATAGATGGGAAAACAGTGTCAGACTTTATTCTTTGGGCTGCAAAATCACTGCAGATGATGACTGCAGCCATGAAATTAAAAGACGCTTATTCCTTGGAATGAAAGTTATGACCAACCTAGATAGCATATTGAAAAGCAGAGATATTACTTTGCTGACAAAGGTCCATCTAGTCAAGGCTATGATTTTTCCAGTGGTCATGTATGGATGTGAGAGTTGGACTGTGAAGAAAGCTGAGCATTGATAAATTGATGCTTTTGAACTCTGGTGTTAGAGAAGACTCCTGCGAGTCCCTTGGACTGCAAGAAGATCCTACCATTCCATCCTAAAAGCGACCAGTCCTGGGTATTCATTGGAAGGACTGATGCTGAAACTGAAACTCTAATACTTTGGCTACCTTATGCGAAGAGTTGACTCATTGGAAAAGGCCCTGTTGCTGGGAGGGATGTGATCAGGAGAAGAAGGGGATGACAGAGGATGAGATATTTGGATGGCATCACCGACTCGATGAACATGAGTTTAAGTCAACTCCGGGAGTTAGTGACGGACAGGGAGGCCTGGCGTGCTGTGGTTCATGGGGTCACAAAGAGTCAGACACGACTGAATGAATGAACTGAACTGAACTGAACCCTATATGTAATATGTTTTTTCCTATACATACATAGCTTTGATAAAGTTTATATATTAGGTGCACTAAAAGATTAACAATAATTTAATAATAATAATAAAATATGACAATTACAGCAATAAATTGTAGTAGAACTCATGTAAATGTGATATCTCTCAAAATACCTTTACTGTGCAAACTTAATGCCTTGCCGTCTTAACTATAAGCACTTGTCACACACTGTGATTTTAACCTTTGCAGCTTGAAGTGCAGCAGCAAAACTAGCCTGAATTTCTTTTTCTTTCCTCACTAGTTAATGGATAGAATATTGGTACACCTTAGCAACTTCAAATTTGATTATTTTCTTATTAAATTCAGAATTTTCACCTTTTTACTTAAAGAATGTACTATGGCTTCTTTTAGGGTTACCGGAATCGCCAGCATCTTTAATCTGGGCGTTGGAGCCTTTATTAAGTAAAGTAAGAGTTGTTTGAACAGAATCACTGTGGTAGACAACAGTTGATCTGATACCTGAGGTGGTTACTAAGTGACTAACAGGTTATGCAGGACAAAGGGACGATTCACATTCTGGGCAGACTGGAGTGGGACAGCATGAAATTTCATCATGAAACTCAGATCGGCCCTCAATTAAAAATTTATGAATTGTTTATTTCTGGAATTTTCCCTTTAATAGTTTCAGACCTCAGTGACCTCAGGTAACCTAAACTGCAAAAAGCAAAACTGCAGATAGCGGGGAACTACTGGGTGTAACCATCACCGTACTGAATACAGCCATCACCTCCAACAGCTCCCTAACTCTGTAATTTCTCCCTCTCACCTTCCCCTCCCCCCAGACAACTACGATCTACTTTTTGACACGATAAATTAGTTTATATTTTCTAGAATGTTTACAAAGGATATGTAGTATATATTCTTTTTTGTCTGGCTTCTTTCACTGAGCTTTATTTTGAGGTTTAGTCATGCTGATGTTTATATTAATAGTTCATTCTTTTTAATTGCCAAGTAGCATTGCCTTGTATCTATATACCACAGTTTATTTACCCATCCAGCTGTTGATGGAATTTGGATTGTTTCCCATTTTTAGCTGTTACAAATAAAGCTGTCATAAACATTCATGTACAAGTGTTTATATGGAGGAACCCTTTAATTGGATAAATAACAAAGAGTGAACTGGCTAAATCATATCCATAGGTATATGTTTAGCTTAAAAACCTGCCAAGCTATTTTCCAAATTGGTTGCATAATTTTTCATTCTCACCAGTGAGGTATGGACACTCCTGTTGTTCCATATCACTGCTAATACTCGGTATGATCAGTCTTTAATTTTAGCTATTCTAATAATTGTGGGGTAGCATTTCATTGTGGTTTATATTTCCCTAATGGTTAATGATATTGAGCATCTTTTCATATGCTTACTGTCATGAACTTTTGAATTAATATAAAGGTGTTTTGTGAAAACTATGTGGGCTTTGGTCAGTTGGGTAGTATATTTCACCCAGATGAAAACTGTAGCTATAACTGATAAAATGAAAAAGCTGTAGACAGCGTCCAAAACACAGGAACATCTTCAAGGTTCATAAATAGAAATGTGAATGAACAAGTGAGGCTGAAGCTACAGGCTGCCAGATGATGAGCCTAGAAACAGAAGTGAGGAATGGATGGCTCCTGCTGGTAATGAACTAAAAGGTTCCTTCTCCCCAGGATCTACCCTGCTTCATAGGTTGAAGCCAGTGGCTGGAGTGGGGCCTCTCCTGCTCACCTCTTTGGAAGCTAAAAAAAGAAATGCTGTACTTCTCTCCTTCTCTCCTTGCTGCTGACTGGCTATTCAGGGCTTATAGGAAGCTGTAGGCTAAGGAAGGAAGAGCCTTGTGACTAGGGACTGAGTCAAGCTGTTTCTGGTGCCAAGCTCTAAATCCGTTCAGTTCAGTTCAGTCGCTCAGTCTTGTCTGACTCTTTGCAACCCCATGAATCGCAGCACGCCAGGCCTCCCTGTCCATCACCAACTCCCAGAGTTCACTCAGACTCACGCCCATCGAGTCAGTGATGCCATCCAGCCATCTCATCCTGTGTCGTCCCCTTCTCCTCCTGCCCCCAATCCCTCCCAGCATCTGAGTCTTTTCCAATTTGCATGAGGTGGCCAAAGTACTGGAGTTTCAGCTTCAGCATCATTCCTTCCAAAAAAATCCCAGGGCTGTTGTCCTTCAGAATGGACTGGTTGGATCTCCTTGCAGTCCAAGGGACTCGCAACAGTCTTCTCCAACACCACAGTTCAAAAGCATCAATTCTTTGGTGCTCAGCTTTCTTTACAGTCCAACTCTCATATCCATACACGACTACTGGAAAAACCATAGCCTTGACTAGATGGACCTTTGTTGGCAAAGTAATGTCTCTGCTTTTGAATATGCTATCTAGGTTGGTCATAACTTTCCTTCTAAGGAGTAAGCGTCTTTTAATTTCATGGCTGCAGTCATCATCTGGAGTGATTTTTGAGCCCTCCCAAAATAAAATCTGACACTGTTTCCCCATCTATTTCCCACAAAGTAATGGGACCAGATGCCATGATCTTCGTTTTCTGAATGTTGAGCTTTAAGCCAACCTTTTCACTCTCTTCTTTCACTTTCATCATGAAACCATATGTCATAATAGTGTAGAAATCCCAAAACACATTATAAGACTCATTTCTGAACTTGAGATATGAATAACTGGGAGAGAAGATAAAAGTAAGATGGGTACAGGAGAGATCCTGAGAACAAACGAAAACAATGAATCAAAACAAAATCTGCCCTTTATAATAAAACTCATGTAATCCCATCTATTTCCCACAAAGTAATGGGACCAGATGCCATGATCTTCGTTTTCTGAATGTTGAGCTTTAAGCCAACCTTTTCACTCTCTTCTTTCACTTTCATCATGAAACCATATGTCATAATAGTGTAGAAATCCCAAAACACATTATAAGACTCATTTCTGAACTTGAGATATGAATAACTGGGAGAGAAGATAAAAGTAAGATGGGTACAGGAGAGATCCTGAGAACAAACCAAAACAATGAATCAAAACAAAATCTGCCCTTTATAATAAAACTCATGTAAAGAGTAATGGAAAAAAGACAGCAAAGTCAACAATCAGAAAATAAATCCATCCCATAGGAAATTATTTGCATTGCATAATATGACAAAGACCTTAACATAAGCTTGTTCTTTTAAAGAAAGAAAGAAATTCATTATAAAAAATAAGGTTTCAGACTTTTCTAGTGGTACAGTGGATAGGAATCCACCTGCCAATGCAGGGGACATGGGTTTGTCCCTGGTCTGGGAAGACTCCATACACTGTGGAGCAGCTAAGCCGCTGTGCCACAAGTACTGAGTGCATACTCCAGGGCCCTTGAACCGTAACTACTGAGCCTGTATGCTGCAACTACTGGAGCTCATGCGCTCTGCAATGAGAAGCAACTACAGAGCAGTCTGTACAGAGCAACAAAGATCAGCACAACCAAAAATATAAAGAAATAAGTACATTAAAAAAGGAGATGATTCTTATTAGGAAAAAAAACTAAAAAAAAAATTCATGAAATAAAATAGGCAAAAAAATGTAGATATGAAAAAAAAATAGTGAAACACTAAAAAAGAAAAATTATACTTGCAATACAGCATATAGAAGATGGATAAACTCTAACCAGGTATGGTAAGCTGCAAAGACTGGCCAAATGCTCTTTGTAACTCCTACAGTCAAAGGTGGAATCCGTTTGTCCACTCCTTGCATCTGGACTAGGCAACATGACAGGCCAGTGTTAAGCCCATGGATCACTGGCAAAAGTGACTCAAGTGCTTGAGTGCTGGGGCTACATACCCTTGCTTCTGGGAACACTAATGCCACCATGAGTGAAGCCTGGCCTGCTACCTCCTGGGTAGTGAGAGACCATGCAGTGTAAGGGGTTCAGTCCACTCAGCCAGTTGACAGCCCAGTGACGTCCAGATCTGAGTGACCTGCCAGGTGACTGGCAGGAAAACCATCTAGCCAACCCACAGAATAAAGAGAAGTGAGAAGTAAGAGATTGTTCTTATTTCAAACTACTACCTTTTGAAGTGATTTGTTAGGCTGCAATAGATAATTTATACCCTGGAATAGTACAAGGAAGAATTAGGGAATGAAAACATAGTCTGAGAAATTCACCTAAAATGCAGCACAGAGAGACAAAGGAGGTTAAAATATGAAAAGCCAATTAAGAGATACAGAGGATCGACATCAAGATTCTAATATCCTTCTGACAAGAATTGAGAGGAAGAGAATGGAGGGACAGGCAGAAAGGTAACATTTGAATCAATATACCTGGGAATTTTCCAGAACTGAAGAAAATCACGAGTCTCTATGTCCACAACTATTAAGGTATATTTAATGGGTTTAATAATATAATTTACATATAAATAAAAGTTTATTATTCTTGTATTTGCATTTTGACTGGCATACAATGTGAATTCTGCTCAAGTTAAGTGGAAAAGGATTAGTTTCTCATTTTGAAACATAAGTTTCTATGTGTGACTAGTGGCTAGGATGGTGGTGGGGAAGGCTTTCATTCAGCAAGTGTCAGCATACTGAACATGCTCTGCATTTGTCTGTCAAGCCTCCTTTTCTTTTAGGAATTAACCCTCTCACAAGCCACATGGTTTCGATTGTCTTTACGTCACAAGTCCTCAAGCCCAGCACTGGTATTCCAGGGAGGGCAAATGAACCAAGATATTCCAAACAGTGTGTTCTCTCCTAGGAATTTTCCACTTCAGATAAATTCATTATAAACGTGCCATACATTCTCATATTGCACACTTACAGCATATTTTTCTTACATTTCTAGGGATTTGGGAAATAAAGACGAGGCACACACATGTACTTAGTCCACTGTTCTGATCTAATCTTTTGTACGTGTTCTTATTCTGCCTAAATTATCCATTTTTCAAAACAGCAGCAGATAAGCAGCAAATTCAACGTCAGGAAAAAAGCTGCTAGAGATAGACTTATTAACAGCATGGAAGAATGACAGACTGGATTCTGATAGTAAGGAAGAAAACTGGAAAACTTTAAAAAGGAGACACTACTAGTCAAAACACATGTCAGTGGAATGCTAATGTAGGGCTATATATATATATGTGCTTCAGCAGACTCTAAGGGCATCAATGTAAGTTAAGTATAGAGTGATAATTGTGTGGGTCAGGAACGCATTTAAAAATATATATATTTTTTGTAGTATCCGTTTAACAAGGCAGGGAACTGGCAAATGTGCCAATGCATTTGTAAAAAGATTTCTATCAAAACAAAACTTTTATTTTTTTAAGGAATAAATACTCACATGTAAAATTTATTCTAAAGGACTTGAGATTTTACTCCATTAGTTAAACTCTGATGGTTTGTAAATCTATCAACATTTTTTTTTTGCACTTTGTCGTGCTTGTTTTCATAGAAAGCATTCTATCGTCCCATGACGATAAAAATACAACAGTTTTCTTTCCTTGGGGTGGTATGCAATGTTTTAAATTTGACCCAAGGGAAACTTCTCTTTGTGTAATTCTGAGTAGTCCTGTTTTTTCAAAAGGGAACTGTGTGTCCTGTTAGATTGTTTATATTTACTATATTGGCTATTGATTGTCCTGAGTAACAAAAAGATCAGGACCTAATTATTTTTGCCTAAAATAATTCAATAATTATTTAATTAAAATAAACTAAAAGGTGGTGAATACTGGTTTTTCCAAATATACTCTTTCAGATGTGCTTTGAGTTATGTTTAAAAGTGTGGTGTGTGAAGACTAATTTATCATATTAGGAAATAAAAAGATAAAAGCCCAGGGTTCCCAAGTTAGTTACCTACCAGATTAACTAATTTAGTTGTCATTTGGTACTACCTTTCTTTCAAAATAGGAATGACTATTCTGTCTTTCTAGTCCCTGCTTGAATGCTGCAGTTACAAGGAGTTCATAACTTTATAAGGCATCCCATTTTACCTTTAGACAGTTCACATTTTTAAAAAGACTATTATTGCTTATACTGAAGAAAAATGTCCCTCTGTACCTTATATCACTGAATTCAAAATAAATTCTTTTAATGTTTCTATATATTTAATCTTTTGAAGACAAAGATCATGGTTCTCCTTCTGTTTTTATTTGTTTAAAATAAATTTCACTAATTTCTTGTGGTGGTTTATTTGCTAAGTCATGTCCAATTCTTGCAACCCCATGGACTCTAGTCTGCCAGTCTCCTCCGTTCATGGGATGCTCCAGGCAAGCATACTGGAGTGGGTTACCATTTCCTTCTCCAGGGAGTTTTCCCGACTCAAGAATCTAACCCAGGTCTCCTGCATTGAAGGCAGACTGTTTACCAACTAAGCTACAAGGGAAGCCCAAATTCTTATATAGCTCTCTTTGAAAAAAATGAATGAAAACAAAGCTTTCTTCCTTACTCCTTCCCTCTTTTCATCCCTCCCCCCCTTCCATTCTTTCTTCCTTTCTTTTTTCTTAATTCAGTACAAAAGCCATGAAATGGAGCTAAATGAAGTAGGGGTCTAAGTGGTGGGGAGAGGAGTGATGTCACAGTATGAAGTATTGGAGCCCGAGTGAGGCAAGGACACCAGGCTTTCCTGGAGATTCGTGGAATTCCAGCTGAGCTATTTCAAATCCTAAAAGAAGATGCTGTTAAAGTGCTGTACTCACTATATTAGCAAATTTGGAAAACTCAGCAGTAGCCACAGAACTGGAAAAGGTCAGTTTTCATTCCAATCCCAAAGAAAGGCAATGCCAAAGAGTGTTCAAACTACTGCACAATTGTATTCATTTCACATGCTAGCAAAGTAATACTGAAAATTCTCCAAGCTAGGCTTCAATAGTAAGTGAACCGAGAATTTTGGGATGTTCATACTGGATTTAAAAACAGACAGAGGAACCAGTGATGAAATTGTGAACATCCATTGGATCATAGAAAAAGCAGAGGATTCCAGAATTACATCTACTTCTGCTTCATTGACTATGTCAAAGCCTTATACTGTATGGATCACAACAAATTGTGGAAAATTCTTAAAGAGATGGGAATACCAGACCACCTTACCTGCCTCTTGTGAAACCAGTATGCAGGCCAAGAAGCAACAGTTAGAACCGGACATGGAAAAACAGTCTGGTTCAAAATTGGGAAAGGAGTACATCAAGGCTGTATATTGTCACCCTGCTTATTTAACTAATATGCAGAGTGTTAAGTAAGTGTTAGTCACTCAATCCTGCCTGACTCTTTGCGACCCCATGGACTGCAGCCCACCAGGCTTCTCTGTCCATGAGATTTTCCAGACAAAGATACTGGAGTGGGTTGCCATTTCCTTCTCCAGTGGATCTTCCCAACTCAGGGATCAAACCTGGGTCTTCTGCACTGCAGGCAGATTCTTTACCAACAGAGCTACAAGGGAAGCAGAGTACATCATGCAAAATACCGGGCTGGATGAGAAACAAGTTGGGATCAAGATTGTGGGGAGAAACATCAAAAGCCTCAGATAAACAGATGACACCACCAAAATGGCAGAAAGCAAAGAAAAACTAAAGAGCCTCTTGATGAAGGTGAAAGAGGAGAGTGAAAAAGCTGGCTTAAAACTCAACATTCAAAAAACTAAGATCAAGGAATCTGGTCCCATCACTTCATGGCAAATAGATGAGGAAACAATGGAAACAGTGTCAGATTTTATTTTCTTGGGCTCCAAAATCATTGCAGATGGTAACTCAGTTCAGTTCAGCTCAGTTCAGTCATTCAGTCTTGTCCGACTCTTTGCAACCTCATGGACTGCAGCACACCAGGCCTCCTTGTCCATCACCAACTTCTGGAGTTTACCAAAACTCATGTCCACTGAGTCAGTGATGCCATCTAACCATCTCGTCCTCTGTTGTCCCTTCTCCTCCTGCCTTCAATCTTTCCCAGCATCAGGGTCTTTTCAAATGAGTCAGTTCTTCCTCATCAGGTGGCCAAAGTATTGGAGTTTCAGCTTCAACATCAGTCCTTCCAGTGAACACCTAGGACTGATCTCCTTTAGGATGTATTAGTTGGATCTCCTTGCAGTCCAAGGGACTCTCAAGAGTCTTCTCTAACACCACAGTTCAAAAGCATCAATTCTTTGGTGCTCAGCTTTCTTTACAGTCCAACTCTCATATCCATACATGACTACTTGAAAAACCAAAGCCTTGACTAGACAGGCCTTTGTTGGCAAAGTGCAGCCATGAAATTAAAAGACACTTTTTCCTTATAAGAAAAGCTATGACAAACCTAAACAGCATATTAAAAAGCAGAGACATTACTTTGCTGACAAAGGTCTGCCTAGCTAGTCAAAGCTATGGTTTTTCCAATAGTCATGTATGGATGTGAGAGTTTGGCCATAAAAAAAAGCTGAGCGCTGAAGAATTGATACTTTTGAATTGCGGTGTTGGAAAAGACTCTTGAGTGTCCCTTGGACTGGAAGGAGATTAAACCAGTCAATCATAAAGGAGATCAGTCCTGAATATTCATTGGAAGGACTGATGCTCAGGATGAAGCTCCAGAGATTTGGCCACCTGATGTGAAGAACTGACGCATTTGAAAAGACCCTGATGCTGGGAAAGATTGAAGGCAGGAGGAGAAGGGGATGACAGAGGATGAGATGGCTGGATGGCATCACCACCTCAATGGGCATGAATTTGAGACAGCTCTGGGAGATGGTGAAGGACAGGGAAGTCTGTCCATGGAATCTCAAAGAGTTGGAAGTGACTGAATGACTGAACAACAACAGCAACAAAGTCAAATGATTTCATCAGTTGTCCCCCCAACTCTTGGCTCCCAAGCACTGGGAACATGGCCATCTTAGCTCCAGACATATTCAAAGAAAAGTCTGGTCAGGAGGAGAAGGGGATGACAGAGGATGAGATGGCTGGATGGCATCACCACCTCAATGGGCATGAATTTGAGACAGCTCTGGGAGATGGTGAAGGACAGGGAAGTCTGTCCATGGAATCTCAAAGAGTTGGAAGTGACTGAATGACTGAACAACAACAGCAACAAAGTCAAATGATTTCATCAGTTGTCCCCCCAACTCTTGGCTCCCAAGCACTGGGAACATGGCCATCTTAGCTCCAGACATATTCAAAGAAAAGTCTGGGGCATGAATCAATCTCATTCCTGAATCAGTATCTATCATGGGCTGGGAATACAATGATTGGCTTAGATTAGGTCACATGCCTACCCCTTTTGCTGAGCTTGGGTTTGAATTAATTCTACCCAATCACTGGGTAGGAGATAAGAAAGGGATAATTGGAATGCCTAGGTCTAACTGGGAGAAGGAGAAATGGGTCCTATATAAGCTAAAACAACAGATGTTCACTCTAGCATAGCTATTCACAGTTTGAGTAATAATATCTACACTTTTCATATAAACATACATTTCTTACAGTGGGATCATTCTATGGAAACTCTATTTCATGACTTGTTTTCATTTTACTTAAAACCAATAATAAAAATCTTTCCATGTCAATGAATATTCTTTAGGAAATCACTTTGACAGCTATAAAATATCAATTTTATTTAACAATCTCTTACTTTTTTATTTTTGGTTGTGGTGGTTGGCTTGTGGGATCTTAGTTCCCTGACCAGGGATCAAGTCTGGGCCCCCAGTAGTAAAAGCACAGAACTCTAACTACTGGAGCACCAGGGAATTCCCAACAATCCTATACATTTGAACAAGTTAAGTTCTCTGCATGTTTTTCTTTGCTAAACAACATTATGAAGACTCTTTTACACATTTCTATGTGCCCTTATCCAGGTATTTTCTCAGGATAAATCCTTAAAGGTATGATAACCAAGTCAAAGAATATGCTAATTTTAAGATTTTCAACCATGCGTAAGCACCATTCTTCATTTGGTATTTGAAAACACTCAACAATGTTTGTTGACTATTATCCTGCCTACCTACTCTACTTTGTCAATGCCTTTTTATATAAGTGCCAGAAAGGAACAAACAGCTCCCAGTGTGTGTACAGATATTACTGGGACAAATAATTCCTTTTAAAAAGTACATATTTTCCACTGCTTATGATTCTATTAATTTGTGCATTTAGCAATTCTGATATTCACACCAATAGAATCAACAGACCACAACAGAAATTATGGCATGTTACTTCTGAGAGATTTTTAAAAGACATCATGGGATAGTCTCTCTTTCTACACACACACACACACACACACACACACACACTTATTACTTGTGTCAATCACTCTGAGGTAAATCAGCTGCCATACTGTGAGTACAGTGAGGTAGCCTGTGAAGAAGCCCACACGGGGAAGATTCTTGGGAAAGATGGAGGGCAGGAGGAGAAGGCGGCAACAGAGGACGAGATGGTTGGATGGCATCACCAACTCAATGGACATGAGTCTGAGAAAACTCCAGGAAATAGTGAAGGACAGGGAAGCCTGGTGTGCTGCAGTCCATGGGGTGGCAAAGAGTCAGACACGACAGAGTGAACAGCAACAACCATAAGGGGACAGACTGCGGTTACAGCCAATCCCAGCAAGGCACTGAGGCTACCAGGGACTGCGGTTACAGCCAATCCCAGCAAGGCACTGAGGCTACCAGACTGCGGTTACAGCCAATCCCAGCAAGGCACTGAGGCTACCAGACTGCGGTTACAGCCAATCCCAGCAAGGCACTGAGGCTACCAGGGACTGCGGTTACAGCCAATCCCAGCAAGGCACTGAGGCTACCAGACTGCGGTTACAGCCAATCCCAGCAAGGCACTGAGGCTACCAGACTGCGGTTACGCCAATCCCAGCAAGGCACTGAGGCTACCAGGGACTGCGGTTACAGCCAATCCCAGCAAGGCACTGAGGCTACCAGGGACTGCGGTTACAGCCAATCCCAGCAAGGCACTGAGGCTACCAGACTGCGGTTACAGCCAATCCCAGCAAGGCACTGAGGCTACCAGACTGCGGTTACAGCCAATCCCAGCAAGGCACTGAGGCTACCAGGGACTGCGGTTACAGCCAATCCCAGCAAGGCACTGAGGCTACCAGGGACTGCGGTTACAGCCAATCCCAGCAAGGCACTGAGGCTACCAGACTGCGGTTACAGCCAATCCCAGCAAGGCACTGAGGCTACCAGACTGCGGTTACAGCCAATCCCAGCAAGGCACTGAGGCTACCAGGGACTGCGGTTACAGCCAATCCCAGCAAGGCACTGAGGCTACCAGGGACTGCGGTTACAGCCAATCCCAGCAAGGCACTGAGGCTACCAAAACCCGCGTGAGTGAGCCTGAGGGGGACTCTCCTCCAGGTGAGTCTTCAGACGATGGCAGCTTAGGCTGATAGTTTTGACTGAAATTTCTTGAGAGATTCTGAGCTGGAAGCTCCCAATTAAGCTTCTCCCTGATTTCTGCCCATAGAAACTATGAGATAATAAATGTTTGTTCTTTCAAGCTGTTAAATTTTAGGGATAATTTGTTACACAGGAATAAAAGCCAAGATACCTAATACTGTTAATGAGATTGAACCTCTAATAAAAGCCTTTTCACAAAGAAAACTCCAGGCCTAGATATCTTCAGTGGTGAGTTCTGTCAAATATTTAATTAAGAAATAATGATATTAAACTTACACAAAGTCTTTCAGAAAATAGAGGAGAAAAAGACAATTCTCATTTTGTAAGGCCAGCATAATGCTTTTACCAAAACCGTATAAAAATACTACAAGAAAAAATGGCTAATATTTCTCATAATCATAGTGGTAGGAAGTCTTAATAAAATCTTAGCACATTAAATTAAGTAATACATATTAAAACCATAACATATATGACTACATAGGGTTTAGACATAAATGCAAGATTCTTTTAACTTTCAACATTTCACATTTAAAGTCACTCAGTCGTATCCGACTCTTTGAGACCCCATGGACTATACAGTCCTTGGAATTCTCCAGGCCAGAATACTGGAGTGGGTAGCCTTTCCCTTCTCCAGGGGATCTTCCTGACCCAAGAATTGAACCAGGGTCTCCTGCATTGCCAGGGAATTCTTTGCCAACTGAGCTATCAAGGAAGCCAAAAACTTTCAAAAATCAACACAATTCAGATTACATTGCAGTAGTTTATTAGAGTAGGAAAACTCTCACAATCATTGCATGAAATGCAGAAATAGTATTTGGCAAAATCTGGCACCTAATAATATAAAAAATTCACACCAACTCAGAGATAGACGGAAACTTCACCCATCTGATAGAATGCCTTTAAGAACAGCCTACTACTCAGTGTTGAAATTTTGTTTTCTCCTCAGTTCAGTTCATTTCAGTTCAGTCGCTCAGTTGTGTCTGACTCTTTGCCACCCCATGAATCGCAGCACGCCAGGCCTCCCTGTCCATCACCAAATCCCGGATTTCACTCAAACTCACGTCCATCAAGTCGGTGATGCCATCCAGCCATCTCATCATCTGTCGTCCCCTTCTCCTCCTGCCCCCAATCCCTCTCAGCATCAGAGTCTTTTCCAATGAGTCAGCTCTTCACATGAGGTGGCCAAAGTACTGGAGTTTCAGCTTCATCGTCATTCCTTCCAAAGAAATCCCAGGACTGATCTTCAGAATGGACTTGTTAGATCTTGCAGTCCGAGGGACTCTCAAGAGTCTTCTCCAACACCACAGTTCAAAAGCATCAATTCTTCAGTGCTCCGCTTTCCCCTACTTCTGTACAAATATTGCAGTAGATAGACATTCTAGCCAATACAGTAAGAAAAAGAGACAAGATTTTAAGAGAAATGCAAAATTATTATATTTGTAGATAATATGGTTGTGTACAGAAAAGCCTAAAACATCTCCAAATACCTACGATAATAAATGAATTTATTATATTGAGAATCCAGTCAGTATACAAAACTACATTATTTTTCTCTACAGTAACAATGAGCAATTGAAAAAAAAATCAGTATTCCAGCAACAATCAAAAACCTAAAATACTTAGAAATACATTTAACAATATATAGAACTTCTACTCTGCAAACTACAAACCACTGCTGAGAGCAAGCAAACTAAACTTAAATAAATAAAAAGATATACCATGTTCTTGGATAGGAAGACTCAATATTTTTAAGACATAAATTCTTTCCAAATTGAGCTGCATATTCAATGAAATCTTAATAAAAACAACTGCAAGACTTTTGAAAAATTGACAAGCTGATTCTAGAATTACATGGAAGATTTGGTCAAATCTCTAATAACCAAAATAATCTTTAAAGTTTGAGGGCTTACATTACTTAATTTCAAAACTTGTATAAAGGCTTAATAATCAAAATAGTGTGATGTTGGTCAAATATAGATAATAGATCAATGGCATAGAATAAAAAGTGCTCCAATAAACCTATGGATATATCTATTCAATGGCCAAATGACTTAATACAAAGTTGCTAAAGTAGTTTTATGGCAAAGGAAGGTTTTCAACAGTACGTGAACCGAGAACTTCCAGATGTATAAGCTGAATTACATAAAGGCAGAGGAACAAGAGATCAAATAGCCAATATACATTGGATTATAGAAAAAGCATGGGTCCCTGAAAGCTCAGTTGATAAAGAATCTGCCTGTAATATGTGACACCTTGATTCGATTCCTGGGTCGGTAAGATTCCCTGGAGAAGTGATTAGGCTACCCACTCCAGTATTCTTGGGCTTCCCTTGAGGCTCAGCTGGTAAAGAATCTGCCTGCAATGCAGGAGATCTGTGTTCAGTCCATGGGTTGGGAAGATCCTCTGGAGAAGGGAAAGGCTACCCACTCCAGTATTCTGGCCTGGAGAATTCCATGGACAGTCCATGGGGTTGCAAAGAGTCATACACAACTGAGTGGCTTTCACTTTCATAGAAAAAGCAAGAGAATTCCAGGAAAACATCTATTTCTGCTTCCTTGACTATGCTAAAGTAGATCACAACAATCTAGGGAAAATTCTTAAAGTGATAGGAAGACTAGACCACCTTACCTGACCCCTGAGAAACCTGTAAGCATGTCAAGAAGCAGCAGTTAGAACTGCACATGAAACAACAGGCTGGTTCAAAATAGGGAACGCAGTATATCAAAGCTGTATATTGTCACCCTGCTTATTTAACTAATATTCAGAGTGCATCATGAAAAATGCCAGGCTAGCTGAAGCACGAGCTGGAATCAAGATTGCTGGGAGAAATATCAACAACCTCAGATATGCAGATGACACCACCCTAATGGCAGAAAGCAAAGAACTGAAAAGCCTCTTGATGAAGGTGAAAGAAGAGAATGAAAAGCTGGCTTAAAACTCAACATTCAGAAAACTAAGATCACATCATCCGGTCCCATCACTTCATGGCCAATAGATGGGGGAAACAATGGAAACAGTGAAAGACTTTATTTTCTTGGGCTCCAGAATCACTGTGGACAGTGACTGCAGCCATGAAATTAAAAGATGCTTGCTCCTTGGAAGAATAGCTATGACAAACCTAGACAAGGTATTAAAAAACAGAGATATCAGTTTGCTGTCAAAAGTCTTTATAGTTAAAGCTATGGTTTTTCTAGTAGTCATTTAAAGATGTGAGAGTTGGACCATAAAGAAAACTGAGCACTGAAGAATTGATCCTTCTGAACTGTCGTGTTGGAGGACTCTTGAGAGTCCCTTGGACTGCAAGGAGATCCAACCAGTCCCTTCTAAAGGAGATCAGTTATGGGTGTTCACTGGAAGGACTGATGCTGAAGCTGAAGCTCCAGTGCTTTGGCCACCAGATGTGAATAACTGGTTCATTTGAAAAGACCCTGATTCTGGGAAAGTTTGAAGGCAGGAGGAGAAGGGGACAACAGAGGATGAGATGATTGGATGGCATTACCTATTAAATGGACATGAATTAGAGTAAACTCTGGGAGAGAGTGAAGCGCAGGGAAGACTGGCATGCTGCAGTCCATGGGGTTGCAAAGAGTTAAACACAATTGAGTGACTAAACAACCACTACCTAGAGCAAAATGAAAATATCTTAGCAATGACACAGACAGCATTAAGCATAAAAGAAAAAAATGTTGTTAATTGAAGTTCATCAAAATAAAACTTATTTTTCCAAATATTCCACCGGAAATGAATAGTCAATTCACAAACTGGGAGAAAATATTCACAACATATATCTGATGAAGAACTTATTGCTCACTATCATCAAGCATAGGAGAAAGCAGATTAAAACCATTAGATATCTCTTATTAGAGGTTTAAAATTTAAAACAAAAAGCAATGTGTAACACTAAATGCTACCAAGAATATGGAGCTTTCAAAATTCTCATACTGCTTGTGGAGTGATTTTGGTAAACCACTTTGGGAAACAGTGTAGTTTCTTACAGAGTTAAAGTTAAAATTCATATATTTTACATAGCATTGTATTTCCTAATGTTTATCCAAGAGAAATGAAAATATTTATTAACAGAAAGCCTAGTAGAAAAATGTTTATAGCAGTTCTATTCATAATATTAAAAACTGGAAACCACCAAGGTGTTTGTCCATCAGTTGGAGAACAGATAAACTGGTATATTCGTACAATGGATTACTATTCAACAAACAAAAGGGTCAAAATAGTGGCACACCCTGCTGTATGAATGCATCTCAAAAATATACTAAGTGAAAGAGACCAGAATCCAGAAAGTACATGTTGCATGATTTCACTTATATAAAGTTCTCAACTATCCCAAATTCATTTTTTTGGTGATAGGAATCAGAACAGAGCTAATTTCTAGGTGAGAGGGAGTGTCTGGGAAAAGGGGCACAGGGAAGTTCCTGAAGAGAGAAGTGCCCTATACCTTGAGAGATGGGTGGGTTACACCAGTGGCTGTGTTTGTTGAAAGTGAAAGATACCTTGAAATCTATGCATTTGTATGTGTCTTAATCATTTATCAATAACTCTTAAAAATCATATATCAATAACATTTTAATTGTTATTCTCCATTAGATCCTCCCTTCCCTCAGTCCTTTAATCAGCACACATTGGGCAGGGCCATTCAATTGTCATTGAATCAATCTATCCAAATCTTTTGCAGTCAGTATTTGTCCATTGTCTCTAAGGATAACACGAGTTACTTGATCATGTTAAATAAAGTTATATTTGTAATACTCCTTAATACATAATTAGGTCCAGTAATTCTAACCACTGATGGGATTAGACACAGACGTCAGTTTTAAGGTTTCATAATTATTTATTTTTGCTTATTATATCTTGTTCTGTACTTATTTAACTTACTGTGATATTTAGCTCCTTTAATATATCATAGAGCATCTATTTCCTAGCAACTTGGTTTCTATTCCAAAATGTGAAATACACAGTACATAAAAAAGGCAGAATGACAGAATAGGAATAACATAAAATCCTTCTAAATTGAAAGGTGGTGGTGGAGTGCTGGGAAGAGGAATAGTCTCATGAGGGATTGAATAAGAGGGAGAATGAAAGGAGTTAGGGAGTCATAGGATGAGAATTTAGGATTTGGGCCAGGAGCTGTCCAAGGTGTAAATCAAAGAGAGGTCAGGCAGCCACCTTTTCCAGAATGGTCCAAAAGTGGTAGAAGACAGTGAGTGAAAGAGGCCTTACGTCATCAGCAGCAAGTCCCTTAAAAGCGTCTTCAGTTAGAGAAGCAGTTACGGGAAAATGTTATTATCCAAAAATGAGCAATGTATTTTGTAGAGGCTCGACTTGACTAAAGCTTCATTATTAGAAATATTTTAGTATGTAACTGCTGTACAAATTTCTTTATTTTAATAGTTCATGAGTTAATGAGAAGCTTTTGGTCTCATCAATACCTGTCAATTTGCCGTAAAAGAGCATTTGTGTATTATATATAATACTATTAAGGATTAAATATGTCATGTTATTTTAGAATCTAATTATTTTATATAGTTATTATTGCAATGTATAAGGATTATTTATAACAATGGTGATGATGACCACAACTAATGATCTTTGGATCCTTAATATGTACCAACTAGTATTCAAATATTGTTCATGGATTTATCTAAGTAAATCTCACAACAGCACTAGGACACATTATTTTTATTATTTCTATTTTACAGAGAAGGCAAGTGAAACCACAAGTGTGTATAACACATATTCAATGTTACTTAGCTAGCAATGACTAAATCCAAAGCTTTCCTCTTAACCAAAGTAGATTTAAAGATGCCAATTTCCACGTAATTGAATGCTTATATAGATGTTCTTTTCTTTTTAAAGTATTTTAGTCATAACACGTTGCTAGTTTTAAAGTCCTTTTTATTTCAGGTTGTTTACTGTTTATTTGTGACAGCATCCTCAAAGAACAAGGACAGAAATCTTATTTCTATGTTCTTTCATGTAAAAATGGAGCTTTTACCCAGCATGAAAATATGAATACAATCTTTTCCCAGAGAGATGGATTATCAGTGAAAGCAACGACAACACAGTCTGGCAATAAAAATAACGAGAGAGACGGGACAAAAGTAATGACGTCCTTTAGCATAATCTCAGCAGAAAATAACTAAATCACCTTGAAGGAGATAAATTGTTACAAAACACCATCCTTGTCTAATGTGGACTGACAGGGAATGACAGGACCGTTCAAAGGGATGGCAGCCCACAAGCCCACGTGCTTTCAAAGGATCAAAGGGACTGACACCGCCTGCCAGTCCCATCTGAGCAGAAAACAACTAGATTCTCTCCAGGCGGATATTTACTCTAAGATATTATTTCTGGGAAAAGATAGCTTATTTGCGATGGATGATGGCAGTTTTTTCTACACATCCTGTCATCTGTTAGAGCAGGACTGGAAGGGGGGAGAATCCACCAAACCTGTCCTTGGGATCCAAGTCAGTCATAAATCTTTAGCAAGCTAGGGAAATTGAACTGTGACACAACTACTTTAAAGACAGAGTGTGCAGAGCGTTCAGTTTACAGATTGTTACTGATTTCCCTCCTATCGATATAAAAGTTCTTAAAAAGTTCTACATAGACTCAGTTTATCATCCACCAAAGTGGACTTTAGTAATGATCTAGACAGCAAAATATCTTTGATGGTTTGAACACTAAATAGTAAAATAATAAAAGTTTCAGAAAAACAAGCCATAGAAGAATGTTTTTATATTTTGGGGAATAGAGAGGATTTTTCTAACCATTATATGGAATACTGAATCCCTATGGAAAAGACTGATTTGATTATATGAATTATACAGCATTATTAAAAAATTAAAGATTGGATAAGCTAGTGAAATTAAGTCAATATTACATTGGTTAATATTCTTAATATAGTAATAACTCTTACAAATAATTAAGAAAAATGACACCAGAAATGGCAAAGTATATGAACAGGCACTTTAAGGAGAATGAAATTGAAATGGTTTTTGAAAATATGAAAAGGTGTTCAACCTCTCCACCAATCAAAGGAATGAAAACCCAACAGCAAGGAGATTTCGTTTCTAGTTATCAGACTCCATTCAAAGTAGGATTGTATTCACTCATGTTGAGTATCAGAAAATGTGCTGTCTTCTGTGTCTTTTGTGGACTGTCAAATTGAAAACAGGGGCAAAACAGAATTTGGTCAGTTTCTTTGAAAATCTAAGATGTGTGTATTCTTGATTTATCAATTCCACTTGGGATTTATCTTACAATAACACTTCTAGAATAACAAAAATATTTATATATTTTGATGTTCACTAGAGTACTGTTTATAAAATTTACTGTTCCCACATTCTGAGATTTATAAAAAAATTTTAAGAATAATCACAGTATAGCTTTTACCCAGAATTCTCAAATATTGACATTTTCAATTAACAATTATCATGCCTTGGATAAACTTCATTGGCTATGGTACTGACACTGAGCAAACTCAAATATTAACATTTTATCACAGTTCTCCTGCTCGTTCTTTTTCTCCCACTCTTTCTCTCTCCACATACACTCACACACAACATTTTTTTCTGCACTGAGAGTAAACTGTAGATAAAGTACTGCTTTACTCCTCAATGTTCCATTTTGTGTTTCCTAATAATTCAGAATGCTTTCATACAGTCTCAGTACATTTATCAAAGTTAAGAAATTAATATTGATTGTTCAGTTGCTCAGTCATGTGACTCTATTTACAAAAAAAAATTGCAAGTGTGACTTTATTTAAAAAAGGCACTGGCCAGAGTTGGCCACAGACCATAGCTGGTCTACCCCTGCTTCTAAATGCCTGTCTTCAGGTGGACAATCCTGGGAGGCACCTTCCATAGGCTTCTGAGTAGTCCCAGTGGTACTGGAACAGTTGCCCACAGCGGTGACGTGGATAATATCCCTTTATTAAATTGGCTTTTTCTCCTTTTCTTTTTCTACATGCTTCCCATCATTGTCATTGTTCAGCTGCTCAGTAGTATCAGACTCTGTGACCCCAAGGGCTGCAGCACACCAGGCTTCCCTGTCCTTCAACATCTCCTGGAGCCTGCTCAAACTCATGTGGATTGATCAGTGATACCATCCAATAGTCTTGTCCTCTGTCCTTCCCTCTCCTCCTGCCTTCAATCTTTCCCAGCATCAGGGCCTGCCTGCAGTGCGGGAAACCTAGGTTTGATCCCTGGGTTGGGAAGATCTCTTGGAGGAGGGCGTGGCAACACACTCCAGTATTCTTGCCTGGAGAGTCCCCATGAATAGAGGAGACTGGCAAGCTACAATCCATGGGGTCGCAAAGAGTCGGACACAACTGAGTTATTACTGTCTTTGGGGATTCCCTGGTGCTCAGATGGTAAGGTATCTGCTTCCTGTGGTGGCTTCTAAAATCAACCACATACAACTAAGAATCTCACATCAACTTTCCGGGTTAAATTGTTTTGTGAATGAACTGTGATTAAGTGGAAAAGGTAGCATCTGCCTGATGACTATGGAGTCGTAAAAAGACTGAAATAAACTTGGAGATTATGTTCCAGACAAAGAGGACATGCGTGCATGCTCAGTTGTGTCCATCTCTTTTGCGACCCCATGGACTATAGCCCACCAGGCTCCTCTGTCCATGGGATTCTCCAGGCAAGTACTGGAGTGGGTTGCCATTTCCTTCTCCAAAAGAGGACATAGCTAAAGTGTAAAATGAATAGGAAAGGAGGTAACATCTTAATCTATTTTTTTATTGTCAAAACTACATAAATGATCTCCCATGAAGAGTGTAGCACTTAGAGGCTCCCTGACATTTCACACTGAAAAATAAATGATACAGAGCTAACTTTAGGGAAAATGCATACTAGACAAAATTTATCTTTAGCAACCATATATCCCCAATTCAGTTCAGTTCAGTTCAGTTGCTCAGTCGTGTCCGACTCTTTGCGACCCCATGAATTGCAGCACGCCAGGCCTCCCGGTCCATCGCCAACTCCTGAGTTATTCCCAATTAGGTCTTGCTTATTTCCTCTCTCATACCAGCAACCTCATGCTGCTTTCCGATCCTCCCAAACTCCTCATGGCATCAGAAACTCATTCATTCAAAAAAGGCACTGTTTTGATGCTGGAGGCACAGGAGTGAACAAAACAAAGTCCCTGCTCTGTAGGAACTAGTGTTTAAGCAGCAGGAGAATGAGATAAATAAATATGCAATTAGTCAGGGGTGATCAGGGCTTTGAGGTAACAATAAAGGTGGGAAAGTGGGCTGGAGGGTTAGATGACATTTTGTATAGTATGTTCAGGGAAGGCTTTTTGACAGGGTGTTCTTTAAGCAGAAATTTGAATTAAAGTGTATAAATAGCCGAGGGATGAACTTTTTGAAGCAGACGCTTGTGTCCTGAGGTGGCAGCAGGCAGGAGGTCAGAGTGGATGCTAGTAAGTAAGGGCAAGAGGGTAAGAGTTGAGAACTGAGAGGGGAGAAAATGTGGGGGCAACAGGAGGGAGAAATAGGAGGAGATAATAAACATTGATTTTACTTTGAGAAAGCAGATGAGTTGAGACACTATTTTAAAATGATCCCATCAGCTCCTGTATGTGGAGAATACACTGGTGAGAGGCCAGGTGGGCAGGGGTGGGGGGTTGGATTTCAGTACAAAGCTATTAGAACAATCTGATAAGAGAGTTGATGGTTTAGGATACAGGATAAATCGAAAAATGAAAGTGAAAGTCACTCAGTTGTGTCTGACTCTTTGCAACCTCATGGATTATACAGTTCATGGAATTATCTAGGCCAGAATACTGGAGTGGGCAGCCTTTCCTGCCTCCAGGGGATCTTCCCAACCCAGAGATCAAACCCAGGTCTCTTGCATAGGAGGCGGATCCTGTACCAGCTGAGCCACAAGGGAAGCCCAAGGGAAGGATAAAGTGAAGGTAGAGTGGTTAAGTTCTGGGTATAAAATCTGAAGGCAGATTTGACAAGATTTGCCAATTGAATTAGAGCTTCCCTGGTGGCACAGGGCAAAGAATTCACCTGCAATGCAGAGACAAGGGTTTGATCCCTGGGTTGGGAAGATATCCTGGAGAAGGAAATGGCAACCCATCCCAGCATTCTTGCCTGAGAAATCCCATAGACAGAGAAGCTGGCAGGCTACAGTCTGTGGGGTCACAAACTGTTGGATATGGCTGAATGAGCACCCACATGTAAACTGATTAAGGCTTATGAAAAAAGTTGAGAAAACATGGATAATCTTGAGGCTTTTGCCTGAATGGTGAGAAGGCAATTTGAATTTACTGAAACTGAAGAAAGTGGAGAAAACCATTAGACCATTCAGGTATGACCTAAATCAAATCCCTATAACTATACAGTGGAAGTGAGAAATAGATTTAAGGGACTAGATCCGATAGACAGAATGCCTGATGAACTATGGATGGAGGTACGTGACATTGTACAGGAGACAGAGATCAAGACCATCCCCAAGAAAAAGAAATGCAAAAAAGCACAATGGCTGCTGAGGAGGCCTTACAAATAGCTGTGAAAAGAAGGGAAGTGAAAAAGCAAAGGAGAAAAGGAAAGATATATCCATTTGAACGCAGAGTTCCAAAGAATAGCAATGAGAGATAATAAAGCCTTTCTCAGTGATCAATGCAAAGAAATAGAGGAAACATAACAGAATGGGAAAGACTAGAGATCTCTTCAAGAAAATTAGAGATACCAAGGGAACATTTCATGCAAAGATGGGCTCGATAAAGGACAGAAATGGTCTGGTCCTAACAGAAGCAGAAGATATTAAGAAGACGTGGCAAGAATACACTGAAAAACTGTACAAAAAAGATCCTTACGACCCAGATAATCATGACGGTGTGATCACTCACCTAGAGCCAGACATCCTGGAATGCAAAGTCAAGTGGGCCTTAGGAAGCATCACTATGAACAAAGCTAGTGGAGGTGATGGAATTCCAGTTGAGCTGTTTCAAATCCTGAAAGATGATGCTGTGAAAGTGCTGCACTCAATATGTCAGCAAATTAGGAAAACTCAACAGTGGCCAGAGGACTGGAAAAGGTCAGTTTTCATTCCAATCCCAAAGAAAGGCAATGCCAAAGAATGCTCAAACTACTGCACAATTGCACTCATCTCACACGCTAGTAAAGTAATGCTTAAAATCTCCAAAACAGGCTTCAGCAATATGTGAACTGTGGAATTCCAAATGTTCAATCTGGTTTTAGAAAAGGCAGAGGAACTAGAGATCAAATTGCCATCATCTACTGGATCATGGAAAAAGCGAGAGAGTTGCAGAAAACCATCTACATCTGCTTTCTTGACTATGCCAAAGCCTTTGACTGTGTGGATCACAGTAAACTGTGGAAAATTCTGAAAGAGATGGGAATCCCAGAACACCTGACCTGCCTCTTGAGAAACCTGTATGCAGGTCAGACAGCAACAATTAGAACTGAACATGGAACAACAGACTGGTTCCAAATAGGAAAAGGAGTACGTCAAGGCTGTATATTGTCACCCTGCTTATTTAACTTCTATGCAGAGTACATCATGAGAAATGCTGGCCTGGAGGAAGCACAAGCTGGAATCGAGATTGCTGGGAGAAATATCAGTAACCTCAGATATGCAGATGACACCACCCTTATGGCAGAAAACAAAGAACTAAAGAGATTCTTGATGAAAGTGAAAGAGGAGAGTGAAAAAGCTGGCTTAAAGCTCAACATTGAGAAAACTAAGATCGTGGCATCTGGTCCCATCACTTCATGGGAAATAGATGGGGAAACAGTGGAAACAATGGCTGACTTTATTTTTCTGGCCTCCGAAATCACTGCAGATGTTGAGTGCAGCCATGAAATTAAAAGAGTCTTACTCCTTGGAAGGAAAGTTATGACCAACCTAGACAGCATATTCAAAAGTAGAGATATTACTTTGCCAACAAAGGTCCGTCTAGTCAAGGCTATGGTTTTTCCAATAGTCATGTACGGATTTGAGAGTTGGACTGTAAAGAAAGCTGAGAGCTAAAGAATTGATGGTTTTGAACTGTGGTGTTGGAGAAGACTGTTGCGAGTCCCTTGGACTGCAAGGAGATCCAACCAGTCCATCCTAAGGGAGATCAGTCTTGGGTGTTCATTGGAAGGACCGATGTTGAAGCTGAAACTCCAATACTTTGGCCACCTGATGTGAAGAGCTGACTTATTGGAAAAGACCCTGATGCTGGAAAGACTGAGGGCAGGAAGGGGACAACAGAGGATGAGATGGCTGGATGGCATCACCGACTCTATGGACATGGGTTTGGGTAGACTCCAGTAGTTGGTGATGGACAGGGAGGCCTGGCATGCTGCGGTTCATGGGGTCCCAAAGAGTGGATACAACCGAGCGACTGGTCTGAACTGAACTGGCCTAGATAAGGCAGTAAAGAGAAGGCTTGGAGAGAATTCAAATGGTGTGCTTTGTCATGTTACTTTTGAGATCCTTTTCTATATCATGAGAAGGAAATGGCAACCCTTTCCAGTATTCTTGTCTGGAAATCCCAGGCAGATTTCCAGAGGAGCCTGACAGGTCATAGTCCATGGGGTTGCAAATGAGTCAGACACAGCTGAACAACTAAACACAACACAACAATTCTACATCAAAGAGGAGATAGGCTATACGAGCCTGGAGTTCACAGGAGAGATTGAGACTGGAGATAAAAATATAGTTGTTCCTTTGAAAATCATATTTAAAGTCATGGGGCTGAATGTGACCACCTAGAGTGGGATTGGAGTTGGAGTGATGAAGAGAGGGGTCTCAGGATCAACCCAAGGCACTATAACACTGGGTCAGGGAGAAGAGACAGTAATGCACCTTGGCTATAAATTTTAGGAGTGTGTGTGTGTGTGTGTGTGTGTGTGTATGTGAGATAAGCTAGCAGTTGGATATGTTCATATATTTTGCTCTTTCTCTTTCTACCTTTATTAAAACATACCCATTCCTTGCTGATTGACGTAAATGAAATCATCCTAATATTCATAGCATCAATTTCCAACTAAACTGTTAGTATTTTAACAAAACCTTTAGGTGTCTAGGATGCAAAAGGTTAGGATTATAGGGTGTGCTCTGAAAGGTCAGTGGAAAGAAATATTTTGAGATATTGCAGATATGGAGACTGAATACATACTAATAACATAAAGGTAAAGCAATCTCCAGCTTGAAGTTAACTCTAAAAGAAATACACATGGAGTAAAATAACCTCATCATCTTAAGTAAAGAAATCAAAGTTTAAAATTTTAGTAATGAGATTAAAAATACCAGAAGTTATGCTGTAAATAGAGAATGAACAAATGAAAATGAAGGTAATGACCACTGGCAAAGCTATCAGTTTAAACATGTAAATATTTCTTTTCTTATAAAAATATAGCTGAAGATTAAAATTAGAAGTAACGAACTCCTTATGACATTCAATTTTGATGTACCAGATTTAAGTGGAATGGACTCTTGGTTTTCAAAATTCTTTTGGAATTACTGGGGAACTCAAGTGTGATAGGAATAATTGGAAAAGATTCTTAGAACTAGGGGAATTGTGGGAAATTTTTTAGCTCTATTTTTTTTAAAAAGTTATGTATTTTTTGCTTTACTCAATGAGACATTTTGCTTTTGAAGAACTTTGTCACTGGTGGCTCTATAATTGTTAAGCACCAATTTTGTGTAAAATTTCATGACTTTTATCTTATCCCTATTTATACTATATGTATCTAGATACTTCTTATGCATTTAATCATGTATGGTTTCAATTACCAGAAATATTTAATACCATGTCATTTTAATTTATGGAGAAGGCAATGGCAACCCACTCCAGTACTCTTGCCTGGAAAGTCCCATGGACAGAGGAGCCTGGTGGGCTGCAGTCCATGGGGTCGCTCAGTCAAACACGACTGAGCAACTTCCCTTTCACTTTTCACTTTCATGCATTGGAGAAGGAAATGGCAACCCACTCCAGTGTTCTTGTCTGGAGAATCCCGGAGATGGTGGAGCCTGGTGGGCTGCCGTCTATGGGGTTGCACAGAGTCGGACACGACTGAAGCAACTTAGCAGCAGCAGCAGCATTTTAATTTAAAAAGGTAATCAATGAACAACACAATCATTACTAAGAGCCTGAAAAAGTGTATATTTCACTATTTATCCAGTTCTTTTAGTATAAACACACAGAAGGAGGAATATAACTGTTAGCAAAGCATATGTGAAACTGCAGCAGCAAGTAATCACAGCACTGTAATGGGGATAACCACAGAAGCTTCTCACTCATGGTATATGCCCATTGCAAGAAGGCTGTGGCTTTCCTTCATATTTCCTTATCTTCTGGAAAAGGCTGAAGGAGCTGCCTTTGTGCTGCTCTTCTTGAGGCAGAGAAAAGTGACACAGCAAAGCATAAGCTGGCTCTTAATAGCTTCCACACAAAAGACATCCACTTCTGCTCTAAGTTTCATGAACACTTCTAAGTGAGACAGGAAAGAAATGTATAATCCTCCCACAGGGAGGACCATGAAACGAGGAACACTGTGGGGAGAGGAATCAATATTTGGCAAACTGAAGTATAGTTTACGTAAAGGATAAAGAGTTGAAGTTGGAAAATTCTCTGTCTTTCCACTTCTCCAGTATAATGACTATAAACTACTGGTAATATATCTTTTCTTTTTTGATTCATTATCTGGTACTTTTCTCCATTAACTCACAATGTCCGATGAAATATTTCTCAGCAACCAAAGACCCTAATCAGCCTTTCAAATTTATATTAGGATTCATCCTATTGCGAGTAAGAGCAAATTCTAGGACCTGGGCCATTGACATTCTTTTCATGGGATAGTTCTCATTTAACCCTTCTGTATAATAGTTCAGGTCTTGCACTTAGGTCTACTCTCACCTAACATCATTTATTACGGATCTCTACTACCTAACCTCTGCCTGTATCTCTTTGAATCCTTCTGATGAAATTTTTAAAGAAACCACAAATTTCTTCATATTTGTGATATGTATGTGTGTGTGGCCTTGTATGTATATATATATATATATATATATACCGTTTGAAACTGATGAAGATCTGTGTCCATTGATGTCTTCGTGATGTCACTGGCTAGCTTTTTCACTTAAGGCAAGTGACTGATACTTTAAGAACCTCAGTTTTCTTATCTGAACAATTGGAGGATCAAATTAGTATATGGAAGGTGCTTTAAGAACTCTAAAGAAGGAAAATGTTGGTTGATGTTGCGGTTGCTATTGTCCCAGATGAGTCAGGAATCTGTGATTCTGGCATGCTATTAATTCTAGAATGAGGGAAATAACAAAGAGATTTTATGCAACCCTAACATGTTGTTTTCCTTCACATTTTCTGGGACTGAAATATCCTATTTTGGAAAGAGACAGGATGATGAAATAAATGGGAAAAGTCTTCTAACCTACAGGTTTGGCATCACTATACTGTGGACACAAAAGAGTGGATTATAACAAAATGAATATCTACTTGTCAAGATTCCAGTTCTTTTTGTCTGCCAATAGTCAAGGTTCCCAAGTGACTTGGTGGAGGCAGCCTTTATGCTAGCAGTCTTGTCTCTGCTTGTGCACGCATGCTAGTCACTCAGTCATGTTCGACTCTTTGTGACCCTATGGACTGTAGCCCGCCAGGCTCCTCTGTCCATGGAATTCTCCAGGCAAGAATACTGGAGTGCGTTGCCATGCTCTCCTCCAGGGGATCTTTCTGACCCAGGGATCAAACTCATGTTTCTTACAGTCTCCTACATTGGCAGGTGGGTTCTTCCTAGCACCGTCTAGGAAGCCCCTTGTTTCTGCTTGGCATAGCTGTTAACTGATCAGCTCCTGAGGTAGCTTAATCCACAATGATAGGGCTTATTTCTACATATCAGGATTTCTGATAAGACTAATCTGCTATGCTTTAATACATATAAAATACCAAGTCCTAAAGATATAAAGTCTGTATACATTGGGAATTTAATAATTTTCATGTACCTCTTCAAATTTTCCACCATATGGAATAATAATTCTAAGGTATTGGCAAGTCAACAATAATAGTAATCAAACTTCACTGTATAACATTTTACTTTTATAAAAGATCTTTCTCATCCCATGTGGGGCTGGCAAGGCTTTATCCATAGGAAATCTGTATGAACTGGGAAGAGTATTTCCCCAGATTTTTTTTTCTGCTTAAACCAAAGAGGAAAACATCTGGTCAAACTCATTTATCACAACTGTTTGTCTGTAGTATGAAGGTTTCCTTGGCCATATTCTTGGTTAATTTGTACTTGCCGGTAACTCAAAGACAATAAAAAGTAATAAAGTAGAAAAACAGATTTCAAAAATTTCAGTGAAAAGACAAGTACATTTCTAAATTAGGGGTTATAAAATGATCCATGGCATACAATGGGTAAGAGATTTATTTCTTTTTTAGAAAACATTTTTTTGAGAGTTTCAGATTTGTAAAAATGTCATTGAAAACTAAATACCTCAAAGGAAAAGAATGTAAGGAAGCACTAGTAAAAACTAAGTATGATTGTATAAGGAATTTGCTGATTAACATCTTCTGTTTAAAAAGATGTGCAAAAAATAAAGAGACTCAAAAATAACAGCTAATTTAAAGGGTAGCACAAATATCTAGAAATAATACAGGAAAGACTAAGATCTGGAATAAACTGAAGTTTTAAAAAAAGTTACAGGGAACAACCCATGTGACTTTTTAAACTATTTTAAAAGCTTAAAGAGCAGGAGGAGCAGGAATAAGAATAAGAAAGATTTAGGCTCAATGTTAGAGGAAAATGATTTCAGGTTTTTATATGTCACAAACAATATCTGAGCCTGTTTTGCTTCTATATTTTTCAAAAAATAGGAAATCATCAAATTATTGAAGGACTCATAGACTAAGATATTTAAGAAGGTAATATGAAACTTCTGATAAATGCAAAACGGCTTTAGTCTCCAGAAGCAGATGAAGTGTCATTTCAGGATGGCAAAGAAACCTTCATCAGTTATCTAAGATTTTCTATTAATATTAGCAAAATACCAAAAAATCATCGAGTCCTGCTAAGGAGGAGAGACTTGAAAGAGAGGAGAGACTTTCTGGAGACTTGAAAGATAATAATTTCCCCATTTCAGAGGGGAAAAATCTATTCATTGTGAGATGGTAGAACAAAATATTATATAAAAAATTAATATTTATAAAAGAATATAAGATTTTACATGACTTCTTTAGGATAAAAGATTCCAAAGTATTTTATCAAAGTTACTAGACTAGTAGGGATGGAATATAAGACTGGTACATGATAATTTTAGAAAAAAGAATTACCTCTCATGATATCCTTATGGATAAGCTGGCTATGTAGGTCAATAATAGTTCAGATATATTCACAGCTTATTTAACATCTGTAGTTAACAACGTTGATGGCCATATTACTTTAAATACTGGCTATCTTTGTTTATCATGAATAGAATGCATACGAATATTGAAGATGCTCCTTTCTTCCTGATGGTGCCTGGATTTCGATGGCAGCTATGTTGGTAGTGATGGAGTCTGTTACCCAACTCAGGGCATGGATCCTGTTGAAGGCTAAAATAGGACATGTAGGGAGAAATTAGGCTGTGTTCTAGTCCTAATTGTGTCTCTTGGAGCTGTGTCACCTTGCAAGTACCCTCATCTCTAAAATAAAGGTATACCAATTGGTGTAAGTCAATCTTACAGGTGGCTGTGAGGTTTAAAAAGCTATACAAATATCTAGGCATCAAAAGACAAGAGTATCACCTCTACCTCTGTTTCCATCTGGAATGAAGGCAAATATGGAAAATCACCATGGAAACAGAAGACATTAGAAATAAAAAGTGTGGCAATGGTAGCCTCAGAACTTTATTTCCCAACTCTGTCAATTTATATTTAACAAAAAATATCAGACCAAAACAAGATGGAATTAGCAAGAAAAAGTGGCTGTTGCTTAGACTTAGAAATGCTAATATACAAGCACAAAAAGTAGAAAAAAGCAAAGCAGTTTATGTGAAACAATCTGCAGTGATTAGCTGACCACATGGTTAATAAGAATATTGTGAAAAGTTTAGTTTCCTTCAGTCTGAGATAGACTGCTGCTAAATTGTGTCCGACTCTGTGCGATCCCATAGACGGCAGCCCACTAGGCTCCCCCATCCCTGGATTCTCTAGGCAAGAACACTGGAGTGGGTTGCCATTTCCTTCTCCAATGCATGAAAGTGAAAAGTGAAAGTGAAATCACTCAGTCGTGTTCAACTCTTCTCTATCCCATGGACTGTAGCCCACCAGGCTCCTCCGTCCATGGGATTTTCCAGGCAAGCGTGCTGGAGTGGGGTGCCATTGCCTTCTCCACTGAGATAGACTACCCTGGTCAAATTCCTGGTATGTTTACATCAAAGAGTTACTTTGCTCAATTTAGCAGCCCTTCCCCCTTAATTCAGGCTTCCCCCATGATTCAGCAGGTAAAGAATTCACCTGCAATGCAGAAGACACAGGAGATGTGGGTTCAATCCTTGAGTCGGGAAGATGCCCTGGAGAAGGAAATGGAAACTCATTCCAGTATTCTTGCCTGGGAAATTCCATGGACAGAGAAGCCTGGTGGGCTACAGTCCATGGGGTTGCATGAGTTGGACATGCCTGAGCAACTAAAGAACACGCCGCCTTAATTCACGAGAGAGCTCTAAGTTCTGCCACATGATCAGTAGAGGCTGGCAGTGTCAGGAAACTGCGATCTACAGGAAGAGTGGAGGGAACTAAGGTTAACTTTAGGAATCAGACTGGTGAAAAATCTTACTAGCTGTCTTCAGTTATCTAAAGGATTGTCAAGTGTTGTTATAGGGTTTATTTTCACTCTGTGCCATTCCAGAGAGCAGAGCAGGAATCAGTGGGTATAAAAAAAAAAAGTAAAAAAGGAGGCAGACTGTTGGTTCACAGAAACTACTTTATAATAACACCTCAATCTGTACAATAATAAGAAGGGCCATTTGGTGAGAAAGAAAGATCTCTATTGCTGAAGTTTTCAGCCGAGGCTGGCTGCAATCTGTTAGGGAATCTATACAACACGCATTTGCTTTAGGCTGGTCCTTAAGGTTGTTACCAACTCAGAGATTCTATGATTTTATTAGAAATTTGTCTTTATTTCCAAGGCTATAGTATGTCCAAATGTTTATTTTTACTACTCTTACTACATAGATATCCATAGACAGTTTGCAATAGAAGGTATATTATTTTTCTGCCCACAGGACATCTTGCAGAAGCTAGTCAGACCTTAAAAACTGCTGATTTACCATCTTAGAGGTTTCTTTACTTCACAGAGGTAATTTATTGCATACAATTATGATATATAATATCTCCAGCTTATTAAGAATGAAAAAGCCATGTTTCTGTACTATTATGGTTGAGTTTTCTACCTTAGAAATGGTTAATGTTCCTAGTTAAGGTTACCATGGTAACTATAACTCAATTCTTTGTTACTATAAATTATTTTTTATTCATATATGTTGACTTTGATTCTTTATATCCATGTGATACCTAGCTATTCAAAGTGACAAACTATAATCTCTCCATAAGATAAGCTAAATGGGTTAAAGATCTTTCCCCCTCATGATTATAAAAAGAACTATTTGAAGTAGATAGATACTAGGAGCTAGAATAGAAAAATTAGTATGTTGTGTATAAGGGAGTCAAAGCAGAGGGTCATGGTAGATTATAGCATGCACTGTAGTGAAAAATAAAGTGACCGCAAACCAGTAAAATTATATTGTAGGTAAAATGGATAAACTGTGATTAGGGGTAAAAAATGCCTTAACTGTATACAAGTACTTCCTCTTTTTATGCCCATAGTAACATTAATAATTAATGATGGCAGTTTTTAAAATTTATCTCAAACAAGTCTTCAGATCCTTTACAGCATGATATTTTAAGAAGTGACTATTAATTGATCTCAGATCTTCTCAATTCTCATTTTTCCCAGAAATACTTTAATCATGAATGTAGAAAAGGCAATAGTTTCCATAAATTTTGCATAGATCAGATTCTACTATTCCTGGGGTAGATCTAGGCAGTTGGTTGGGGGATTTACTAAAGGAATAATGATTTTGACATTAGTGGTTCCATAGCAACCATATTTTATTGAAAAAATAAGACTTAAAAGGGATCCCTAGATGTGGCACTGGGGCAAAACTTAACTTCTCTGAGTTCTAATTTCTTGCGGTGTAAAATGTACATAGTAACATCTATCAGTGTTTCAGAGGAAAGCACTTTGGACATTTTATGACATGTGCTCTATGCTGGGCTAAGAGGTGAAGGGAAATGTACATTTGTCAAGTCAGCTAGATCAACTGAACCAATACTGATGATTAATGAGGTCTGGACTGTTGCAGTCACAGTATCTTCATATTCAAATAACTATGAAGTTTACATTGTACATGTTGTAGTTTATGCTGTACAACGCAAAAGAACTTGTATTAAATTTAACTAGAAATGAAGTTTGAATTATTGTAATTTGTTTAATTTTCCTAGCTAGGTTGAAATTTCCCAGAGGACAGAAATAGCGTTTAGATTTTGTGTCTGCAAAAAGTGACTTGTATTAATAAGATTTGAAAAATTTTTGTTAATGTAAGTTAAAAAGTTAGTCATAAGACATAGGAAGAATAGTTTCAAGCTAATATAGCCTAAACTATATGTAAAAATAGAGCTAATGCTCCTGGTAGAGAATATCATGGCACAGGCCTAAAATATAGCATGATGAGTAAAGGAAATTAATAAAATACCACTACAGAAGACTATAGAAAATTGGAGGAAGAGTGGTTAAAATCCATTTCCACAAATTAACAAATAACTATTTCTGCTATATTATCCTGAATTTTCTAAAATTATTGAATATCAGATCAGGCTATCTATAGAAATAATCCACTCCCACCTAGGTATTGAAAAATGCCAGCATTTTTCTTATGTATTATCTAGGCCATTCTCAACATCCCGTTTATTAATATGTATTCCTTTGGGCTATAATTAGCATATTACATATAGATATGTCTGCTTTTAAATGTTAGTAATAGATTTTGTTGTTGTTGGTTTAGTTGGTAAGTTGTGTCCAATTCTTTTTGCGACCTCATGGACTGCAGCCTGCCAGGCTCCTCTATCCGTGGGATTTCCCAAGCAAGAATACTGGAGTGAGTTGCTATGTCCTTCTCCAGAGGATCTTCCCAACCTAGGGATCAAATCCGTGTCTCCTGCATTGGTAGGTGGGTTCTTTACTGCTGAGCCACCAAGGGAGCATAAAAATAAAAAAGTCCACAAGTGGGAGAGAGAGACTGTGGTATATCCATGGCACAGAATACTCTCTCTCTCTCTCTCTCTCTCTCAGTTGCTAAGTCATGTTCGACTCTGCAATTCCAATGGCTGTAGTTTGCCAGGCTCCTCTATCCCTGGGATTTCCCAGGCCAGAATACTGGAGTGAGTTGCCATTTCCTTCTCCAGGGGATCTTCCTGACCCAGGGATTGAATCCATAGCTCCTGTATTGGCAGACAGATTCTTTACCACTGAGCCACCAGGGAAGCCCAATAATAGATTACTAAAAATTATGTCAATAATAGTAATAAGAAGAATGAAAATATCTGGAAAGCTATATATTATCAGATTGGGAAAAATAATTTCAATAGCACAAGAACATTAATTTCTAAAATGCTATCAGGTTAAATTCATGCGGAATGAAGCCTATGGGTGATTTAGAAGATAATTATGAAAAGAAAACTTAGAAAGGAAAAGTGCAAAAATGTAATAAGAAAGAAAGCCATATCTGGCTGAAAAGCTTAAGGATTCCAAATGTTAGAAAGAATTTCTCTTTTCTCCCAAACAGGTCCTTAGTCAAGGAAAACTATGAGATAATAAAAGCAAACCATACATGACTATACAGAAATCAATAAACAATGACTAGGAAAAAATGGATCAAGATTGGCAAGGATTATATTGCCATTGGCAATCCAAATGGCAAGGATTATGACAGTAATACAGACTTAATCAGAGAGGCTACTTTAGTTCAGGATCAAATCTATTTTTATAGGTAGCCCTGTATAGTTTTACTATCTGGCGTATGCCTACTGAGGTTTGTCCATAATGATTTTACTTAAAAATAAAGTTTCATTTGACAGAAAACAACATAATTCTGTAAAGCAATTTATCCTTCAATAAAAAAATGAATTAAAAAGTTTCTTCTGGGTATTTTATCACCAGAGTGTTTACAAGAGTTTTCTAGGTATCTAGATAGGATCAAGAATTATAAGTAGTCTCATGTTTCCATCTGATCACCTTACCACAAGGGTCTGATACACCAATAAGTTGACATTAAAACTCATAAAACCCACCACTTGTGAAAACAGATTTAATCAGGTGCCTTGCTTTTGTTAAACATTGTAGCATCATTCAAGTTCTGAGTGTTCTTTAGCCCATCACTGCATAGTAGAACTACTATGTAAATCTTGAAAACAGTAGAAATTTTTAAGTAGTAACATTTTCTTATTACAAAAGTGTTAAATGTAGCAACTTCAGAAATGAGATTAAAAAAAAAAAAGAAATAAAGAAAATCACACTGCAATTCTGCCTTCCCAAGATGGAGCCACTGGTTGACATGCCTCATGAGCGACTGGCCCAGGTCCTTCTCGTTCACCACTGTACCCATGGTGAAGATCCCAGTGCCTGGCATGTGGCAGTGGTAATAATATCACTAAATAAAATAAATCTGTTAAATAAAATAAATGTTGGCATTTTGGTGTATGCCCTCTTAGAATTCTTTCATATGTAAATATTTTTGAAAACTGAGATCATAACATGCACATTTGAATCCTGGAACATAATTGAATTCTGAACACTGATCTTGGATTGAGAATACATTCTCTTTTTCCAATAAGATTTTGCAGATTCATAAAGTATGAGAATTAGAATGGAACTCAGTGTATGTAGTCCAAAGCTTTCATATTAGATACAAAGGAAAACTTACAGCGGTGAAGAGGCAAAAATGGGCATGCAAAATCTAGGCCTCTGGATTTTTAGCCAGACTTTTTTCTGCCATATAATATGACTCCTACACAGTATCTTAATCCAAGCTTTTTGAAATTGAAAATTCATGCTTCTTCAAGAATTTTGGTCACCTATTTTTCGGTATTCCCTTGAATACTTGTCACTCTGATATAAATGTAAAAGTGTTTGGCTAGGGCTTCCCCAGTGGTCTTGTAGTTAAGAACCCACCTTGCAATGCAAGGGACACTGGTTGGATCCCTGGTCCGGGAAGATCCACCAGTTGGATCCCTGGTCTGGGAAGACCAACCAGTTGGATCCCTGGTTTGGGAAGATCCCACGTGCCCTGGAATTGTGTGCCACAGCTACTGAGCCCACGTACAGCAACTACTGAAGCCTGGTGCCTAGAGTTGGTGCTCTCCAGCAAGAGAAGCCATCCCAATGAGAAGCCTGCACACCGCAACTAGAGAGTAGCCCCTGCTGCCTCAACTAGAGAAAGCCTGCACGCAGCAATAAAGATCCAGTGCAGCCAATAAATAAATACATCTTTAAAGTAAAGTGTATGGCTAAATCTTCTGTGAAGAAATTTGATGTTAATCACCAATTTAGGTAATTTCAAATATTTACTTTTTCTGATATTCAATAAGCTATAGTTGTTTTAATATTTTAAATTAGCTTTTTTTTGTTCTACTCAAGATACATACATATTTATTATTATAGCTTGATGCATGTTTTGAAAACTTCAATGCTTTTCCATTATTGAAAAAGCAAGGAATCTCCTAAGTTACTATCCTTAAGAGCAAGCACCTGCTTTCCCCAAACACTAGTGAGTAATTAGAAAGATTTATTTTCCTCCCAAATATTTTCACTCTTCATGTACATTGTTTCTTGTACTATTTGTCTTATTTGACATAACATGATTTCAATTAGGTTTTTAATGATCAAGATACGTGTTTCAAGCTTTTGAAGGTGAGCAGTTTACAAGTAACTCCCAGCATTTTCTATCAAAACACTAATGCCTCAGGCTATTTAAATGGTAGCCTCAAAAAATAAAACTGAAATTAAAATCATTAGCAGGGTATATTTTGAATGTCATTGTGCAACATTATTGAATATAATCAGAACAAACCAAGTAATAAGTGCAGTTCTACACTTATCCCAACTTGCCTGTCTCATCCTAGTTAAAAATGATTTGCCAAACCAGAAATTTACAACTAGTGTTTCATGAAAGTGAACCTGGGGAATCTCTAAGCCATTTTAGCCCCGTGTCTTTCCACATTATTCCGATTTGCTAGACTTACTGAACATGAAGAAAACGAATGTCAGTAGCCAGTTCCTTTCCTCATCCTCCCATCCTGTAAAGTACAGGGTTTTTTTTTTTTTTCTCTCCTTTACAATATTAACCCAAGATTGCAGCTGTGACAGTGTCTGTGCCCTTTTCCCACAAAATGAAGAAAATGACAAAGCTATAAAACAAATCCTGACAGTGGTAAGTGAAAAGAGAAGGAAGAAGAGGAGCGGGAGGGGGAGAAAGAATAAATGATATCCTATGATTTAGTGAACTTTCATCTTCTGTGCTGGGCTTAGTCCCTCAGTCGTGTCTGACTCTTTGCAGCCTGATGGACTGTAGCCCGCCGGGCTCCTCTGTGCATGGGATTCTCCAGGCAAGAGCACTGGAGTGGGTTGCTGTACCCTCCTCCAGGGGATCTTCCCAACCCCGGGATTGAGCCCAGGTCTCCCACACTGCAGGGGGATTGAGCCCAGGTCTCCACACTGCAGGGGGATTGAGCCCAGGTCTCCCACACTGCAGGGGGATTGAGCCCAGGTCTCCCACACTGCAGGAGGATTCTTTATTGTCTGAGCCACCAGGGAAGCGCTCTCATCTTGTAGCATTGCTTAAATTATTTTTCAACCCTAAAATTCTTTCTTTCTTTCTTTACTCACGGAGAAGCTGAGGTAAAACTGGAGCTGGAGTAAGCAATTTCTACGTATCCCCTCTTGGTCCCCTCATTCCTGTCATCATTCACTCTCCAGCCGGAAACTATTCGCAGTGGTGCTTCTAGCTTAGCGTTCCCTCTAATTGCTGTCCATCTGTTTCCATTAAGCGTCTAAGCCATTTGTCTCATTTAAATATCTCGCTCCTTTTTCTAAACACTTCAGATAAAATTCTGACCTCAGATATTTACATAACATTTCCCTAGATTTCTGCATCCGAGGACAATGTCATTTTGCTATTATTAAAAGAATGTTAATTCAGCACCTTTCACACCGTGAGTGATAAATATGCAATTACTTTGATAGTATGGTATTAAAAAAAGTTGAATCAAGTATTAAGTTCTTCCTTTTATAAGAAATTCCGTAATTTAAGAACAATAGTTTCCTCTCTGATCCAATGTCAAGATAATTATTTTGACAAATTCTTTTGAGATTTTTAGATCATAGAAATATGATTAAATAAAACCAGTCATCAGTTGGAGTTATCATAAGAGCTCCAGAGTATTCCTCCTGTGATCTAAAACAATGTTTTAACAATATCCCTTGTCTCCAAATTCTGTCTTGTTAAATAAGAAATAAAAGTTTCAATAAAAGTTTTTCCTCTAGTTAACTTTAAAATTGTCTGTGGCTTAAGATAGAGCCATTTTGCCTAACCACTATGGTTCAAGTCCATATTTCTTGCCCATTAGGGAACTGAGTCCCTGTTCTGCACAGTTTTGACTCCTGTAAAATAAACTTTCCTAAACTTTGATGCTATAGCATCAGTCAGCTTAGAGAGATGCTGTAAGAAAATGCTGTGACACTTATCACTAGTATAGAGGTGGTGTTGATGATGCCATTTACTATATCAAAGAGGGTCTTGCTTTATAAGGATGCATGGGAGAGATGTCTCACATATGTCAGCACTGGAAATAATCACACCCCCTGAGCATCTGGACCTGACAGATCATTAACTCATCATATTTTCCCCTTAAAGCTAAATTTGTGGCCCTTCTCTGGCAAGTACTCCAAGCCATGTGCATTCTAAACTACTTAGAGCTTCAACTGATTTTTCAAACACTCATTATTCTATATATCTCAGTTTCCTTGGCTAATTATTTTATGTTATTTATGATATGCATTTATAATAGGATATTGTAATTCTGTTTGGGAGGAAGAGAGGTAGAAGAAAAACAGATGAGCCAATACAGTCACCTCATTATTGCTTGCATATGTAAGGACAACTACATATGTGTGCTGCCCTAGTGGCTGAGACGGTAAGGAATCTGCCTGCAATGCAGGAGACCTGGGTTCAATCCCCGGGTTGGGAAGATCCCCTGGAGAAGGGAATGGCGACCCACTCCAGTATTCCTGCCTGGAGAACTCTATGCACAGAGGAACTTGGCAGTTTATAGCCCATGGGGTCACAAAGACTGAGCAACTAACACTTTCACTTTCATGTTTGTATGCTTTGAAGTAGATATCTCTTCGTGGAGAAGAAGAAAAAGCTGTAGACAGAAAATGATGACTATTAAGGAATCACCAAGTTTACTTTCATACTTTAAATTTTAATTTTTAACAATAATTTTCTTAGAATTAGCATGTTTGAAATAGAAACATGATATTAGTTACATATCTACATAGATAAAAGTTAAGCTCTCATACTTGTATAATAAAAATATTTTTGGTACTTAAAAAGACATAATTTATAGGTGATACTAAAATTGGCCCAATTAAAATATTATTTGTGATTTTTGATATTCAAGTTACAGCTAGTTCTTAAATTATTATTATTATTATCAATTGTTCTAACAAATCATTCATTGATGTTTATTTGTAGCTATTTAGGATCGTATAATTTTATATTTGTGAAGTTTAAAAAATTTACATGTCATTCATGCTCACATAATTCAATATCATGTTCATACTTTCCAATTAGTACTGCAAGCTATGGACATTTTGAAATTCTTCCAGATATCTTAGAGCCCTCCACACTGCTTTAGGGTATACAATATTGACAGCTTGATGTATATTACTAGAAATCTGCTCTTAAATCTAGAAGTTAAAATTTTAATGCTAGCTCAACTGAAGTTCCCTTTAATGGAAAGGTTAGACATAGAAATAAAATACAACTTTTAAATTTATAAAAGGAAAACTGTAAATGGCATCCAATATTTGTGTGCCACATGGCACTATATGCCAAGGGAGCTGGCTACTTTCATAAGTTATAATTAATAAGATTCATCAGTGTCAGCAAATATGCCCAAGCCATTTACAATTTGGAAACCATCACCCTTCAATTAACTGATTCTCCATGCAGTAATTTTGATCATTGGATGCTTCTTCTAGTTATATAAATGAGTTTTTTTAAATTTAATTTCATAGACCTATAAGTGGGTAACTAAAATATAAGAATTGAATTTTTAAAATGGTAATAATGAAGACAATGATAGTTTAGCACTTTGAAGCATAGTGCTTTCTCATATTAGTATTTTTTTTGTTCTTCAGACTATTATTATCTCAAATTTACATACGAGGAAACTGATGAAGAACTCATCTGGGATCAAATAACTTGGAATAGAATAATAGAGACATGAACAGAAACCCTCTATTTCAGCTCTCATACTGTTTCCAGGATTTTGCCCTATACCACAGGTAGATATTAACTATAATATTCAACTTTGCTCAGGAACATCATTAACTGTTGTTAAATAAAGTTTAATTGAAGCCATAAATATTAATGTGGAATTTTGAGAACCTTTTATAATTATAGTAATTAATATAAAGCTTAATGATTTTTAATTTTTAAATTTGTGTCAAGTCCTCTTTATAGTACACATTTGTCATTCTACTATCCTGAGAATATGAAAGGGTCCCTGCTGCTCTTTTCCATGGTTTACACCATAGAGAATTCCCCTTCTAGAAGCATTTCATCGCAGATTAATACCTGAAATTTAGAGCACTTATTTCCCTGCATCTTATTAATAGCTATGAAAAAGTGAAGGGATCATTTTGAGAGAATCAGTGATATCCAAAAGACAAAATACTAATTTCTTTTTAAACATAACATGTTGAAAACTACCTATGATATTTTTAAACTGCTTGGGTTCTGAATATTGCTCCGTTAATTAAGATTTAGGAGGTTCTGGGGGCTCAGAAACTGGCCTTAAAATAAACTTACCATTAGAATAACATAAATCTTTGGGTTTATTTTGGCTTTATGGGGCTCAAAAGAGTGTCACATTTCAGACGCTGAACTGCTTTTACATTCTTTAGTGTAATACGGTATTCTCAGTGCATGCTGCACTCTAGAATCTTCTAGGATAATTGTGATCATCCTAACTCAAAAAAGTCAGAATCACTGGGGATAGGGCTGAAAACTGAACATTCTAAAATTTCTTGCTTAGTTTTTAATCTGCAGTCAGAGGTTAAAAACCATTGAACTTACTGCGAACTCATATGGGAAAGGAATGACTGTTTTCTTGGTCACAGAAGTCTATATAAGGCATGCATTCCCCTGTGCTTGGTAGCTAATCCTCCTGTGCAATGCAGTTTGCTTTCAACTGCCCTTGACAGAGCATGTTTCTTCTGACTAGAAGTCATTTAAGTCTCCATTGTTTCCTAGGAATGCCCCTCAAATGAAATGAAAGCAAAAGTTTTTCATTTTGAAATAATTATAGGTGCATAGGAAGTTGTAAAGGTAGTACATGGAAGACCCATGTACCTTTCATTCAATTTCTCCCAATGGTTCATCTTACATAATAACATAATATCAAAGACAGGAATTAGACATTGACATGATGCATGTATAGAATGCTATGTTACTTTATCTCATGTGTAAACTTGTGTAACCATCAGTGCAATCAAGACACAGAATTATTCCTCACCACAAAGATCTCCCCCTCCCCCCAGTGCCTTTTATAGCTACATCGAATTCCCTCCCTTCCTCTGTCCTGGCTAACCTCTGGCAACTATTAATCTATTTCTTGTCTCTAAAATTTTATCATTTCCAGAATGTTATAGAAATGGACTGTATGTACCCTTTTGAGATTTTTTTGTTTGTTTTTACTTAGCATAATGTCCTTTAGATCCAAGTTGTGTGTTATCAACAGTCCATTTCTTTTCACAGTTCAGCAGTATCACATTTGGTTATTTCCAGTTTTTGTCTCTTACAATGATGCTGCTACAATAATGTTGCATATCTCCCAGATAAATGCTCAGGAGTACAATTGCTGGCTTGTTTGGTAAATATATGTTTAATTAGGAAACTGCCAAACTGTTTTCCCAAGTGGCTGTGACATGTCATGTTCCTACCTGCAATGTACAGAATATCAAGAATCAGCATTCTGGCTAGTATTTGGTGTTGTCACTATTTTTCTTTTAATCACACTGAGACATATATAATGGTATCTCATCGTGGCTTTAATTTGCATTTCCCTTTTAGCTAGTGACACTGAACTTTTTCCCCAAGCATACTTGCCATTCGTGTATCATCTTCAGTGAAAGGTCTCCTTATGTTTTTTGCCCATTTTCTAATTGGATTGTTTTTACTGTTCAGTTTTAAGAGTTCTAGATGAGTGCTTTGTCAGATAGTTTCTCATACTCTGTAGCTTGTCCTTTCATCCTCTTAACAACATCTTTCACAGAGCAGAAGTTTTCATTTTGATGTGGTTGAATTCCCCGACTTTTCACTTTTATGAACTATACTCTTGGTGTCATATTTACGAACTCTTCACCAAGTTTAGGTCTCCCCTGGTTTTCTCCTATGTTATTTTCTAAATATAGGATTTATTTTAAAATATATGATTTTATATATTTTATTTTTAAATATATGATTTGACTTTTTTTCTTTTTGGAAGTGGTTTGAGGCTTAGGTTGAGGTTTATATTCTTTTTGCTTATAGATTCCAGTTGCTTCAGTGCTATTTGTTAAAAAGCCTATCCTCTCCCTCCATGGAATTCCTTTTGTACTTTGGTCAAAAGTCATCTCCTCTCTTGGCCTCTGTTGATACCACCTGGGCTGGGGGGAGGGACACCTCCTAACTACTTCCTACAAGGCTTCCAGCAGCACTGTTGGGGTGGCCTGGTTATTACTGAGCTGTGGTGAAAGTCCTGACTCCACTAGGCCTCCTCTGACGCCATCCTTGAGGGGAGGGTGGCTCCTCCTTACAGCCTGGCACGGGGTGAGGATGGGGGTTGGAGTGAGGGGGTGTGGGGGGGGAAGCCTAGACTCTCCACTGGGCCTTTGTTTGCGGGCAGCAGGCTCTTCTGTGGTTATTGTCTCAATGTTGGCTATCTTGCTAAGCTGTCCCTTTGCTGGGCTGTTGGAAAGGAAGGCAAGCTTTTCTGGGAGGTTCTTTTTTCGTTTTTGTCATTAGCATTTTTGGGTTGCTGGCTTCTTCAGTACCCAGCCTGGGATGTATGAGGTGAGAGGAAAATGAAGGGAATTCACCACCACGTAGATCCTGAGGCTCTGGTTTCCTGGATTGCCTGCCTTCTTTCTACCTTTGAAAATCTTCCTATGTCGCTTTAATATATAATGTCTAGGATTTTCAGTTGCACCTAGTGGGAAGAATAGAGAAAAGTATTTCTACTCTCTTCTTTTCAGACACTGAAGTCAGCGTGAGTTTTGAATGCGATACCTAGCTTATCGTGTACATGAGATTAGTCTCCAAATTTGATATGAATCTAGCAGCAGTTTTTTATCTAGAAAATAAACTTTACTCAGTCGTGTCCGACTCTTAGCGACCCCATGGACTGCAGCCTACCAGGCTCCTCCGTCCATGGGATTTTCCAGGCAAGAGTACTGGAGTGGGGTGCCATTGCCTTCTCTGAAACTTTACCTACATATATAATCATAATAGTTAACAGTTCTTTGGCACTTAACCATGTTTGTTATTGTCTTCTTGACAGACTGGAACCTGGGGACAGGAGTCGACGAGAAGAAGAAAAGAAGGATGCGGGGGACCCAAGTCTCTAGTGGAACAGGGTGCTTTATTCATGGCAGCGTGTGCTTACATATTGTTATACAAGGAAGCTTTAGGCAGAAAAATAGTTGAGTGAAAAACACCGAAACCAGACACTTAACAACAGTAACTAGGGGAATAACAATCGTCACAGGGCCAGAAGACAACCCATGTACTGGAAATAGGAACATGACTAAGTAGTTGTACAGAAAAGTAAAAAGATTACTGAAAGGAATCCATGTGTGCCTTCTGCCTTATGACCTCAGTCCTGAGAACTGCATGCAGCTCTGCTCCTTCCTGTTTTCCAGGAACTGATAAGGCACAGAAGGCCCTTAAGAAACAGAAAACAACATATAGGATTCCTTAAAATTAAACGTTCCCTGACAATTCCTCCTTTTTTATTATTTTTGTAAAAAAGGCCCTGACCAATTGAGTTTGTTTAGTTTGAACAATTTTTGTTGAAAGGTGGCAGCAGTATAAATGGCTATTAATCTCAAAATGTCAAGAATTAACCATCCAATGAATCATTTAGATCGCCGGAGTAATTTAGTGAGTACTTGGGAGGCAAGTCCTGCCATGGGACCATCTTTCTAGGCATTCATATTTCAAAGGAACAGAGGACTTAAAACAAGTATACAGTTTGTAATCAATATGTCACAAAATGTAGAGTCTTATTAAATTGTAAGTTCTCTATAGCTATAACAAAAGGGAGAGGAACATATGCTATGCTATGCTGAGTCACTTCAGTCGTGTCCGACTCTGTGCGACCCCATAGACGGCAGCCCACCAGGCTCCTCCATCCCTGGGATTCTCCAGGCAAGAACACTGGAGTGGGGTGCCATTTCCTTCTCCAAGAGAGGAACATAAGCTTGTATAAAATATGAATGACTATAATGAAAGGCATAGTTACTATGAGTTGGAGAGCAAGCCCAGCAGAACCATACCAGCCACAGTCATGTCCGTCAGGGACCAGCGGTTGAAGCGCTCTTGGCCCTTTTGGCTCTCGGTTGTTGTATTGTTTTCGTAGAGTTGCAGAAAAGCGTCCCACCGCCGTTCTCTTGGATCCAAGGCTCTAGGTGGTTATTTAGGTAAGTGGCCATTGAAGTCGTGACCTGACTCACCAATACCTGCATCTCCTTGTCTATGCTTTTCATGCATAGTGCCTCACCAAAGGAGAAAAAGGCCACAATGTGACCCCAGTTGACCTTGTCCCGGAAGAGTTCATTTATCACCTGTTCAAAGCTCTGACATGCTGTCCCTGGGGTGATGTGGAGCCAGGACATCAGGTCGCTGAATGTCTGTTGGTGCCTTAGTTCAAACTCATTGCTTGCCTCGCTCAGGGCTTGCTTTACTGCTGTCATGGGGATCATTTTCCGGGCGTCCAAGCTGCTGCTGTGGCCAGGGGCTCCATTCACTGCACGGCTATCTGCCAGGTGCCAGGATGGGTTGCCACTGATGGCACTGGGGGTTTCCATATCTGATTCTATCCCTTCTGGGGTCTCTGTTCTGTTTTCTTTCATATCACTAAACTGACTCCAGCTGTATCCTTTCTGGGAAAGCTTGTAAGAGAGAAAGTCAGCCACTAGTTCCCGTGCGTCCAAGCTGCTGCTGTGGCCAGGGGCTCCATTCACTGCACGGCTATCTGCCAGGTGCCAGGATGGGTTGCCACTGATGGCACTGGGGGTTTCCATATCTGATTCTATCCCTTCTGGGGTCTCTGTTCTGTTTTCTTTCATATCACTAAACTGACTCCAGCTGTATCCTTTCTGGGAAAGCTTGTAAGAGAGAAAGTCAGCCACTAGTTCCCGGTTGCTCTGAGACATTTTTATAATAAGGATGGGTTCCACCAGTCTAGTGTCTAAAATACCTGTAGTAAAAAAGGGGGTTAGGTATATAGGTCCAATAAGTATGATTAATTAATTCAGCTTGAGCAGGGTGGGGCAGGGGTGGGAAGCAAAAGCAAGCAAAGCAAGCATAGCAACAAAAATATTTTCTGGATTCCAAGGCATTCTCTGTTGAGAAACCAGATTTTTAGCTTAATTAGTAAGGGTTTTTGTCTATCCCTAGTAAGGAGATCATAAGGTCAATGACGTTGAAGGTGGTATTTCTTGGAGATTTTTAGAGTTGCCATGGTTTGTATTGGAATTTTTTCTTCCCGGGAATTTTGTCGTTTCTTTTTTATTTTGAACACCAGAGGCTCTCCTGGGGAGGATCTTCTGAAGAGGGAACCAACTGATTTTTGTTGGATTTATCTGGAGAAATACAAGCATACCCTTTTCCCTGCAAGATTAATTTCCCAGATTTCCATTGTTTAGTTAGCCCTTTTGATATCAAATGGGCGGAGAAAGAGAAGTGTCTTTCAATTCCTAGAAATGTTTTTCTGCTTATGTCAAGATAACTGTTTGTGCTAAGTTTTAAAAAATTTAAAATAAATAAAGCTGTATTAACAATAGTTACAGGATTAAAGAATATCTTGTTACATAAAACTCACAACAATACTATGTCATAAGGAAGGATGCCAGTCTTCCTTGTTTTAAAATCAATGGTTGGTTCTTCAGCAGATGGTTGGGATTCTGGTGTGCTTATGAGAGGAGGTCAGCTGAATATCCTTCTATTGCACCATTTTGTCTCTTTTTTCAAAACTTAGTTATTTTAATAGAGAGGAATACTTTTAAGTAATCAAAGACTGCAAGTAATAAATTCTTCCTTCCTCCACTCTACTTTAGTTGTGTCTGTTGTCTGACACCTTCTGAGAAGTGAACTCAGTTTTCAGGTGGCAGTAGTGACTCGCCCTTGATGGTCCCTCTTCAAAGAGAATGGTGTTACTCTTTTACTAATGAATAAAATTAGGTCAGAGAGTTAAATCAGACTCCTTTTGTTACCTTAGTCTTTCTAACTTCAAAACTTTTACTCTTTAATCATAATGCAATATTTTTTAGCTATACTTCCAAAGTTTCTTAGAAAAATGCAGTGAAAAAAATTGTATTAGGAGCCAAGAGACACTGTATTTTCATACACATTTACACAAAATTTATTCTCTGAATCTGGGCAAGTACTTTCAACTTTCTGGCTCTCAGTTTTCTCCACTTTAAAAATGAAGGGTTAATCTTGATTTTTAAAATCTTGACTTGAGTAATAATTTTATGACCACCTAAAAATACAGAGAGAAATATCATTTGGAATTTCAAGGTAGGAGGGGATTTCTGAGTAGTTCTTGGAGCTCAGTCTGTAATAGTGGAGCTAGCAGTGGCAGTACCAAGTGAGAATGAATTAAGTAGGCTGATTCAGATCTCGCATCTTCTATCTTTAATGTTATGCACCAGATGTAGCTTTCCAAACACCTATTAAAAACTGTTTTATTGCTAAAAATGCTAACCATTATCTGAGCCTTCAGCGAATCATGGTCACTGATCACAGATCACCATGACAAACATAATATCAATGAAAAAGTTTGAAATGTTGGGAGAATTACCTAAATGTGACAGAGAGACATGAAGCGAGCAAATTCTGTCGGGAAAATGACGTCGATAGATTTGCTCAACACAGAGTTGTCACAAATCTTGAATTTGTTAAAAAATGGAAAAAAAGCACTGTCTGCAAAGGGCAATAAGGCAAAGCACAATAAAATGAGATCTGCCTGTATAAACTTAAAGGACACAAAGACCCACTTATCCTCCAGGGCAAGAGAAGAAAAAGAACATCCCATCCTTTTCTGATGAGCCCCCAGCTGAGAAACAAGACGCAATTCATTCTTGGACAGGCTATTTTGCCATATTAAATTCCTATTGAATTGCACCGCTGCAGCTACAGTATCTCATTTAATCCTCACACGAGCTCCAGGGAGGTTTTTCTTCAGAGGTTTGAGTAGAGGTGCACCACTTTGCTGCACTCTATCCAACAGGGCTCCTCCTCAGGGTGGAATCAGAGCAGGAAGGTCATTAGCTAAAGTCAGATACAGTTTTAAGAGGAAGGTAACACACAAGCGAGAGGGAAGGGGAATCTTCCCCAGCAACATTCAGATCTGCCTAACCACCTCTCCACACCCCAGGGGTGGTGAGAGGCATAATTTCCAGGTAGGAACTATGGTCACTGTTAATATTTATTAAGCAGTTATCATGAGTGTGTGCTGCTGCTCAGTAGAGTCCGACCCTTTGCAACCCCATGGACTGTAGTCTGCCAGGCTCCTCTGTCCATAGAATTTTCCAAGCAAGAATACTGAAGTGGGTTGCCATGCCCTCCTCCAGGGTATCTTCCCAACCCAGGGATTGAACTCACATCTCTTGCGTTGGCAAATGGATTTGATCTGCCTAACCACCTCTCCACACCCCAGGGGTGGTGAGAGGCATAATTTCCAGGTAGGAACTATGGTCACTGTTAATATTTATTAAGCAGTTATCATGAGTGTGTGCTGCTGCTCAGTAGAGTCCGACCCTTTGCAACCCCATGGACTGTAGTCTGCCAGGCTCCTCTGTCCATAGAATTTTCCAAGCAAGAATACTGAAGTGGGTTGCCATGCCCTCCTCCAGGGTATCTTCCCAACCCAGGGATTGAACTCACATCTCTTGCGTTGGCAAATGGATTCTTTACCATTAGCACCACCTGGGAAACCCAAGCACTTATAATATCCAGGTAAACATGCTTAAACATACTAGTCAACTCCTTCTCACAACCAAGAGAAGTGTCGTTATCCCAGTTTTGCAGATGAGAAAACTAAAGCTAACAGAAATAAAGATTTTTTTTCCCCTAAAAGATTGGAGCCAGCAAGTGCTAGAGGTAAGATATGAACCCAGGCAATCAGATTCCAGAGGTTGTACTGGCTCTTGCAGAATCTTTAGAATTAAATCCATGAAGCAGCTGTTATTACCCTCTTTTGACAGCTGAGCAAGACAGAGCCAGAGCCCACCCTTCATCGAGGTCAGCTTGCTAGAATCTCTGCCCACTGTAAAGGAAAGTACTTGAAAAGCTAAGGAAAATGTGCAAACCTAAACCTCACTTTTCTCAAAAATTTGAGTTTATCCTTGCCCCAAGGGGAGAGTTAGTAAGTCTGTTCTCAGGCTGTTGTACCATGGGATCTGGAAAAGAAGAAAGGCTTGTGGTTCCTCAGAGGGCTCCACTCATACACCCTTTGATCTTTGCTGGCAAATTTTGTGAAAAACCTATGAAAAAATAATAGCCAGTTTTTATGTGGTGCTTACGATGTGCCAATCCTTGTTCAAAGCAGTTATAAACATATTAACTAGCTAATCCTCTAAGCAATTTTATTAGGTCAATACTAGTGGTGTGCTCTGAAAATTTTAACAACCAGTTCCCAGGGGAAACATTTAGTAAGTCTGTTCTCAGGCTGTTGTACCATGGGATCTGGAAAAGAAGAAAGGCTTGTGGTTCCTCAGAGGGCTCCACTCATACACCCTTTGATCTTTGCTGGCAAATTTTGTGAAAAACCTATGAAAAAATAATAGCCAGTTTTTATGTGGTGCTTACGATGTGCCAATCCTTGTTCAAAGCAGTTATAAACATATTAACTAGCTAATCCTCTAAGCAATTTTATTAGGTCAATACTAGTGGTGTGCTCTGAAAATTTTAACAACCAGTTCCCAGGGGAAACATTTGCCCACGTGCCTGGTATAAACATTCCCTCCACCGCCAGTTTCACAGTGCCAGTACGAGGCCCTGGACCTCAGAGTTGGGAAGAGATGCCCAGCCATGTCCTATCGCTGCCTCCAACCAGATGCAACACACAGAAATCGCCTCAAGGGCATATATAATAGTAAAATGAAGTCAAATGATTAGGAATTGATGAGTTTTGAGGTCTTATTGCTTTGGTTTTAATATAATTTAACTCCAAGTTTATAGAATTTAATTTTTAATAGTGGCCGCTTTTTTTTTAACAACCAGCTCCCAACAGTCCTGATAATTCAACAGTTGGCCTTTGTGCGCTTGCGCTGGCTTCAGCCTCTCTCGTTACTGTTATTTGGGGCGAAGAGGCACACACAAAAAAGGCCAATTTGCGCACAACTTGGAAATGGCAAAGAATTCAGCCTGGACAGTCTGGCTCCATCATCATCTCACCAACTGCTTCTCTCGCAAAACCTGGGTGTCTTTCTGTCTAGACCAGCAACCCATAGGCCTTTTTTTCCTGCTTGTCTCCGGACAAACAGCCCCTGCATCTGACCGATGACTCCCAGAAGGGCTCCGGGTTAAAGCGGGGCTTCTTCCCAGGATCTCGGAGACAAGCTAAAGACCTCCATCTGCCTGCACACCCAAGGGTCTCCCGCGCGGCGATGAGCTGCACAGGACCACACCTGGCCTTGCGCCGCATCCCGCCAGGCGGGGCGCTGCCCTCGAGGCTTGACTGCGCCTGCGTCCAACCGCACATCCATTATGGAAAGGAGGGTCCCTTAATGTAGCGCAAATTATAGCTGGAACACAAGCAAATTGCCGGCTTTTACTAGCACATAAACTGAGCGGAACCTCTGAGATGGATCCGCATTACCCTAAACGGCATCCATAATTCATACCTGCAGCAGCAATGCCTCCCTCTCCGAGGGCCGAAGCCCATCTATTATTGATGGGCCCCTTGCAAGGCCGCGACAGAGTGTTTCTCATGCTCCAGCCATCTGCCGGCGTGGTCAATTCCTCAGGCGGCGGCAGCGCATTTATTCATCAGAATCAACTCCCAATTAGTTTCCTAGCAGGACCCCGGGGGGGATTTATTTGAGGAATCAAAGTGAGTGTTTCTAGAACAGTACCCCATTTCCACCCCCACGACGCTAATCAATACACACAGAACCAGAGAGCAGTAGGCAAGCGTTCGTTTTCGCTCAGAAATGCTGCTACCTTTGGAANTAGAACGGCCTTTTGGACTCTGTAGGAGAGGGAGAGGGTGGGATGGGTTGGCAGAGTGGCAGTGTAACATGTGTGATATCGTAAGTGAAACGAATTGCCTGTCCAGGTTTGATGCAGGATGCAGGATGCTTGGGACTGATGCACGGGGATAATCCAGAGAGAGGGTGTGGGGCGGGAGAGGGGAGGTGGGGGTCAGGATTGGGAGTTCATGTACACTCGTGGCTGATTCATGTCGATGTGTAGCAAAATGAATACAGTATTGTAAAGCAAAACAAACTAAAAAAATAAAAATTAATTAAAAACTCAAAAAAAAAATAAATTTGTAAAAGAAAATAAAAAAAAAGAAAGAAATGGTATTTATAAAGTTTAGCTTGAATTACAAAACAATGACTAATCCCAAGAGCTACTAACTGGTTACATCAAAAAAGAAAATAATAAAATTTAATACCTTTTCTTTTACTGCTTCTTGAGTGAAAACTGCTTTCTTCCTTTCTTGTTCAACTTTCATTTTCTCCATTTCTAACTGACTATTCAACAGTGTCTAATGGAGAGAGACAATCAGGTTATTTCTGTGAAACTAAATCATCATAAGTCAATCTCCAAATTAGGAATATAAGGTATACAGTCTTATTTGTTCTACTACTAAAGACCCAGGTACCAAAAGCAGAAACATCACCCATTTCATGTTGTCATCTCATTAACTTGCTACCATTCCCTACCATTCTCTAATGGAAGCTCTAAGAGGTAAGTGAACACTAACAGAAATACCTTTTCTTTCCTTGTCTCTTCAAGTGTTCTTACATATTCATCTTTTAGGTTTTCTAATTCAACCTGGTACCTATTAAGCCAAAGGGAATTAAACAAAAAAAGATGATAGTACAGACTATTAAAAACATACTACTATATTACCTCTAGTTACATACTTAGTAGTCATTTTTATTATCAGCTTGATTTTCCAACTGTATTTTCCAGATTACCTGGGTTTTATTCAGAAGCTAAACTACCATGTCTGGGTATTTTTTGGTTCTTTGGGTTAAAATTTCATTTAAAAAGAGACTTCCTAAATAGAATTTTGAATACCACCATTCCATAATATTAATATGTTCAGATTCTACAAAAGCATCTATGAAAATGTCTGCAAAAGTTCATATTCTTTACTTTATAAATCATTTTTCCCTGACTACTTTTTTTAAAAAGTAAAACTTCCAAAGAACTCTCAGGATAAAACCCGTCCTCACAGCCTTAATTAACTTCACACAGATGGACGTTACAGCTTGTGATTTCCAAAGAGCCCAGACGTTTATTTAGAAAGAGGAACAATGCTTAAACCCTTATCATACACAAATAACTCCAGTGTGTGGTCTTCAACTACTTTGTGGTCACAGACTCCTTCAAAAAAATCTGATTAAAGCAATGAATCCTTTCCCTAGAAAATGCAAATACATTCAGAACATGCCACACATGTTCAAGAGACTATACAAGGTTCAGTGAATCCTACATCTAACTTGGTTCCACATCCTAATTACTAATGACTCTGACTTTAAACACTAAAAGTATGTATTTCCAGTTCTCAGTGCGATGAAGTTAAAACCAACAGCATATTTTTTAAGTGCTTTAAAATGTCAAGAAACTATCAAGAATAACACTCAAGAAACATGCTCACCTATTATTTTCATCCTCTAGTTTTCTTAGCCTATTTTTCTCTGATTCTAGTTGAGCCTGAAATCTACTATTTTCTTGTCTTAAGAGAGAATTCTGTGACTCCATGGAAGACATTTGAATTTTGTTAGCAAGAAGTTCTTCTGTGGCCGCACGTTCTCTCTCAACTGCTGCTGCCAACAAGGTCTGGGATTCACCTGATGGTAGGATAAGTAAGAAATTTCAATCATATATACATATATTCAAGAGGCCAAGATAATAATACCAAACAGATTCTGACTTCAAACTTCTAATGATGCAAATAGACACACTTAAAACTGTTTAAGTATTCACTGAGTAAAGCAGACTTGCCTACAGAGAAAAATCTTAACTTAAAGGTGCTTTACCATTTTTTTCACCAATATATTTTAATTTGAAAGTGGAGTCATGTATCAGCAGAGTAGTGAATCAATAGCGCTAGATCAACTGGATAGTCAAAGGCAAAAAAAAAAATAACCTCAAACTAATCTTCACAACATATATGAAAATTAACTCAAATGGATTACATACTTAAAAATAAAAGAAGATATACTGAGGGGAGGGGCAAAACAGGTGAAGGGGATTAAGAGGTACCAACTACCAAGTATAAAATAGGTAAGCTGCAAGGATGTTATGTACAGCACAGGGAATATGGCCAATATTTCATCAAAATTAATATGAAGTATGATCTATAAAAATGTCAAATTACTATTGTACACCTGAAACTAATAGAATACTTTAAGTCAACTATACTTCAATTTTTTTTTTAATCATAAAATTTTTAGAAAAAAATCAAAGAAATCTTCAGGATCCAAGGAAAGGCAAAGAGTACTTTGGTTTAACACCATGAGCCATAAAGAGAAAAACTGATAAATCAGACTTCCTCAAAATTTTAAACTTTTGCTCAATGTGAAAAAAAATGAAAAGACAAGTACATACATTTGGAGAAAATAAATACAAACTATATTATCTAAGACTAGTATCTAGCAAGAAGTCTCAAAACCCACTAGTTAAAAGTATAAATGGTCCAATTAGAAAATGGGTAACAGACACAGTTTACTGAAGAGGATGTACTAACAGGAAATAAGCATATAAAATGTCATTCACCACCTTTCATGAGGAAAATGCAAATTAAAATCATAATAAGGCATCATTACACCCCTGTCTGAATGACTAAAAGAAAAAATAGGGGCAAACACCAAAAGAAAATGCTGGCAAGGATGTAAAGAAACTAGACTACTCTCATAGACACAGCCACTTTGGAAAACAGTTTGGCATTTGCTTAAAAAACTAGGCACACAACTAGACATACAACCCAGCAATTGCACACGTGGGCATATATCCAGAGAAATGAAAACTTAAGTTCACACTAAAACCTGTACACAAATGTTCATTACAGCTTGATCTGCACAGACAAAATCTAGATACAGCCCAGACAGCCTTTGTTAGGTAGATGGTCAAACAAGATGTGCTATATATAAACACAGAAAAAATACTTAGCAGTAAAGACTAAGTCTCTAATATACACAAGAACTTGCATGAATCTTCAGGGAATTATACTGAGCAAAAAAAGCCCATTCCCAAAATGTCACATATTATACAGTTCTATTTATATAACATTTTGAAATTTCGAAAGTTAAAAAATAGAGGGTTAGTGATTGCCAGAGATTTGGGACTTGGAGGGAAGGCCAAGAGGGTGGTAGTACAGTTTTAAAGGGCAAAACGAGGGGTCTTTGTGGTGTTCGAACTATTCAATATCTTGACTGTAGTGACAGATACATGAACCTACCCGTGGTCAACTTGCATAAAACTTAATACACACATAGACATAAACACACATATACAGACAAGTGAGTACCAGTAAAACTGGGCAGATCAGAATAAAATCAGAAGGTTGTTTCAATGTCAATACCTTGGCTATGATATTCTACTACAATTTTGCAAAACATTAAAATTGAGTATTCGGGAAAGTGTGCAAGGGACCATTCCATATTACTTCTGCATATATTATAACTGTATGAATCTAGTTATCTCAATTGAAAATTTCAACTTAAAAAAAAAAAGACTAGTGGATAAAATTTTGAGATTTAACCAAGGCAAAAATTTTCATATTTTTCCCCACTAAAGGAGACCCAGTCATATCTCTGTTTTACATTATATATTCTTTTCTATACTGTATCTATGCTCCTATTTATAGCATTATAAAGTATGTTTGTCCTGTGGCTTTGCCTACACTGTAGCACAATACCATACACACTCTCAGGTAAAAGTCACAGAAATAACAGCTTCTAGCTTCAATTTTATTGCTAAATAAGTATTTGTTTTAGAAGGTGTCATTTTCAGATATCTCATACTTCATAACAAATCAGTCTCAAAAAGCTGTCCAATATAAATGACAGACCTAAAATTTATATCTAGAAATTAAACAGTAGATGAAGGTTCATCTGTTTAGGGATTTTTCTTTTTAAGCAGATGAATCTATTTCAGACAAAATCTTACATGAAACTACAAGGGGAAAAAAAAGGGTAGTCAAAGGAGACACTACTTTCATTAAAGAGGGCTGGAAGAAGCCCAGGACGTTACTTGTCGAGCTTCCCTCTCACCATGACAGCCCACACTAAGACATACAAGAGATCTACTGAACACTGTCTCAAACCCACTAAACTAGCCTACCCCTCATGATTTTATAGGGCGTAGTCCAAAGAAGGTAAATGACTTGCTCCAGAGTGTTTGGTGGATGATTGAAAACAAACCATAAAAACCATGACTCCAAATGTTTTGACACCCATTCACGTCGGCTTTTATCACTACACCATGCTCTCTCTCAAATTACAGTTAATTTTAGGCATAGAAAAGAAACAGGAATTTTTCACCATTTGCTAGCTTTTGGGATATCTAATATATACATATTCTACATGTTTGTGCTTGAGTAAGTATCTTGGAAAAAAATTTTTCTTTTTATTAACAGCACAGGGTTTTTTGTAAAGAAGCAAAATATGGAATCTTAAGACTTCATAGCATCTGTCTACCAGAATCTGAACTTGATTTAACTTAGACCTATCTCTGCTCTTAGAATCCCACCACTGACTGGAATCGTATCTGATCTCTACCTCCTACACTACCATCGACAAGCTAAAACAAGGTCAGATTTAGCAATGGACAAGGAAACAACAGAGTGCAAAAGTTTGTAAAAATGAGCAAAAGAATGACAAGAAAGTATTTTAGACAGTACCTGACCCATTATATAAGGCATGGTTTGAAAAGAGTCAATTAAGATATTAGAAAATAAATGTAAGAGAGGAGAAGAGGTCAAAATCTACAAGTGAGACACAAAATAAAACCGTCAGATTCAGTGAATTTCAATTTCATGCCATTACCCTAATTCTAAAACAGGATGGAAGGGCTTAAGAACTGCATTGAGCTTAAGAACTAAAGCAGTTACCAAGTCTATCAGAAAGATTCTTCTCTAACTTCTCCCATGATGACGTCTGGGACCCTAGAGTTGCTTGCAAATTTTCTATCTGTCGAAGCAATGGTCTTGTTGTTGATGAAACACTTTGACTCAGTTCTTGGTTTCGATTCTCTGCTTCCTGGAGTCTCTGAATTATGACATTCTTAAGTCATTATTACTGACAGCAGTAAAAACACTAAAAATGCTAGCAAACAAACTTTATGAGAGATTTCGGGAAAAAATTATTTGTTTTCTATTACTTTCTAACTATTCAATCCTTAAGTTATAGTTAAGTTGCATAATGGAGTAACTAAGTATGTGCTTCTTTTCAAAGCATTTCTATGTAATGACAGCCTTTGATTACCTTAAGGTAATAGAGAGTATCATCCAAACTTCTTAGTAGTTGCCTTCTCTCTAAATATTTCTAAGTATTTATAAAAACAGGAAGATCAATATGAGTGGAATTTTCTCCCCCTTCTCCTGCACAACTTCACTGACTGAAATCAACAGACTAGTAGCATAAAAATTAGGCATTTCTTTCTGCCCCCAGTAATCAAAGACTGATAATAATCAATCAATCAGCTATTACAAATGAAAAAAAACTCAATATACTACATATCTATCATGATAAAATTACTTTCTAGAAAACAAAATTAGTTTTTTTCTTATAAATTTTTGAAGTGCCCACTCTGATTTTATTCACATAAACCACATAAAAATACAGAAAATGAAGAGTATGGCAGTAATCTTCTCAACTCGAAGAACATTACCCAATTACGTCATTGATTATTTTTAAAAAAACACATCTCAAGAAATGTACTTTAGGGAAACTCTGACAAGTACCTGTTGGAGTTCACTGATCTCATGGCGTAAATAATCCTCTTTTCTGGCAGCTGTTTGCTCTGCACGTTGCAGTGCCAGCCTAAGGTCCCCCACCTGCATGAAGAGAACCCACACACTATCACAACCAGCATCAAGTACTATCTATAACTTCCTGATATTATCTTTTGTGTTGTGTTGAATTATGAGTCATAGATAATATTCTTATGCTATCCAGTGAGCATTTACATACAATTATCACCTATCTCATTCTTCAGGCAATCCCTGAACCACATGTACTCAATATGTACTTATGAAAGCACAACAGGTGTACACACATACACACATGAGCATATACATATGTACAAGGTCCAGACAATGACATACAATGTAGGAGGAAACACAATGCATCCATAAATGTTTGCAGTGCAGTGTAAGGCAGAATGTGATAGGAACTACATGCTACAGCCTTTTCAGAAAGCATTATGGCAACATATTGAAAGAATCATCAAACTTTTTACATTCTTTCATCTGATCATCCTAGTCCTGAGAATTCACTCTATAGAAACAGATCTATAAACTTACAAAAATATTCTCTACACCATCAGCTAGACTAATAAAAACAAAACAAGAAATACTGCAACTACCCAGTAGCAGTAATTTATTTTTGTCAATGTTGATACAATATGAATATGCACAATAAAAAATATGACCACAAAAAATATGCATAAATGTACAATTTAATCTTAATGAAAAAAACTACAAAATAATATGAAAAAAGTGTGAAACTATTAGTCACTCAGTCATGTCCAACTCTGCAACCCCATGGACCATAGCTTGCCAGGCTCCTTTGTCCATGGAATTCTGCAGGCAAGAATACTGGAGTGGGGCCATTCTCTTCTCCAGAGGATCTTCCCAAACCAGGGATCAAACCTACATCTTTAGCAGTAATTTATTTTTGTCAATGTTGATACAATATGAATATGCACAATAAAAATTAATATGACCACAAAAAATATGCATAAATGTACAATTTAATCTTAAATGAAAAAAACTACAAAATAATATGAAAAAAGTGTGAAACTGTTAGTCACTCAGTCATGTCCAACTCTGCAACCCCATGGACTATAGCTTGCCAGGCTCCTTTGTCCATGGAATTCTGCAAGCAAGAATACTGGAGTGGGGCCATTCTCTTCTCCAGAGGATCTTCCCAAACCACGGATCAAACCTACATCTCCTGCATTACATGTAGATTCTTTACCATCTGAGCCACCAGGGAAGCTCATATCAAATTATAAAAAAAATGTATATAAAGATAAGGACAAGAAATTAATACACAAACTGACAGTACTTGTAAAAGGTGATATTTGAATGGTAACCCCATGCACTCTTTATCTCAATTCTCTCAATTTTTCTTTACTGTCCCAATGTATTTTTAATTTAAAATAGGAATATTTTATCTATCCCAGTAAGGGAGCAGCAGAAACACAAGGGGTATATGGACCATGGTGTGATCTACAACAGCAAAATATTGGAAACAACCCCAATATACATTAATAGGAACTGACTGAATGGTATAGGCACAGAATGATAAACTATAAAACTGTAAAAAGAGATGCCCATCAGCAGATGAATGGATAAGAAAGCTGTGGTACATATACACAATGGAGTATTACTCAGCTATTAAAAAGAATACATTTGAATCAGTTCTAATGAGGTGGATGACGCTGGAGCCGATTATACAGAGTGAAGTAACCCAGAAAGAAAAACACCAATACAGTATACTTACACATATATATGGAATTTAGAAAGATGGTAATGATAAACCTGTACGTGAGACAGCAAAAGAGACACAGATGTATAGAGCAGCCTTTTGGACTCTGTGTGAGAGGGAGAGGGTGGGATGATTTGGGAGAGTGGCAGTGTAACATGTATGATATCATAAGTGAAACGAATCGCTGGTCTAGGTTCAATGCAGGATGCAGGATGCTTGGGACTGATGCACAGGGATAATCCAGAGAGATGATGTGGGAGGAGAGGGGGCAGGTGGGGGTAGGGATTGGGAGTTCCTGTACACTCGTGGCTGATTCATGTCGATGTATAGCAAAATGAATACAGTATTGTAAAGCAAAACAGACTAAAAAATAAAAATCAATTAAAAAAAAACTGTAAAAAGAAATTTAAAAAAAAATCCTATGCTCTATCATGAAAGATCACCAGGATGTTTTATTAGTACATAAAGCAATCTATAAAATAGTATATTAACAAATAGAAAGCTATATTTTATGTAGAAAGGATGTGTGCTCAATCACTCATTCGTGTTAGACTCTTTGCAACCTCATGGATTGTAGTCACCAGGGTCCTCTGTCCATGGAATTTTCCAGTCAAGAACACTGGAGTGGGTTGCCATTTCCTTCTCCAGTAAACAGTAAACTATATTTCATGTAGAAAAGATGAAAGAGATACAAATAAACATGTATAAGTGTATGTGTACATATACACATTGAGGAGGAATATAAATAAATGTAGATATGGAATTTATTGCATTTACAAATAGAAACACTGAAAAAAATAACCTAATTGTAGTAAAATGGCTATTTATAGGCAAAGAAAGGGAATGGGGAGGGACTAATTTGGAAGCAAATGTTACCCTAGTATATTTTGCTATGTAGCTTTCACTTTGGAATCATGTAAATGTTTTACATATTTATGTACAATTAAATAAAAAATGCATTGAGATCAGTGAGGAAAGAATAGTCTTTTCAACAAGTAGTGCTGGACAATTTGATATTCACATGCAAAAGACCTAAATGTGAGAACTAAGACTATAAAAATCATAGAAGGAAATAGGTGAAAATCTGTGTGATCTTGAATTAGGCAAGAGGTTCTTAAATATGATATCAAAAACACAAGGAACAAAACAAAAAATAAGTAAGTTGGACTTCATCAAAATTAAAAAACTTTTGTGTATCAAAAGACACTCTGAAAAAAGTGAAAGACAACATAGAAAGTGGGAGAAAAATATTTACAATCCCACATTTGATAAAGGTCTAGTGTGCAGAATTGGAGAAGGCAATGGCAACCCACTCCAGTACTCTTGCCTGGAAAATCCCATGGACGGAGGAGCCTGGTGGGCTGTAGTCCATGGAGTCACGAAGAGTCGGACATGACTGAGCGACTTTACTTTCACTTTTCACTTTCATGCATTGGAGAAGGCAATGGCAACCCACTCCAGTGTTCTTGCCTGGAGAATCCAGGGATGAGGGAGCCTGGTGGGCTGCTGTCTATGGGGTCACACAGAGTCAGACAAAACTGAAGCAACTTAGCAGCAGCAGCAGCAGTATGTAGAATATATAAGGAACTCGTACAAATGAACAGTAAAAATGATAATATAAAAATGGGCAAAGGATTTAAATATTTGGATAAATTTCTCTAAAGGAGATACAGAAATCCAATAATCACATAAAAAGATGCTCAACATTATTAATAATTAAGGGAATATAAATCAATACCATAACAGATACCATATAACACCCCTAAAAAGGCTACAACGAAAAAAAAAAAAAAAGACAATGACAAATACTGGGAAGAATGTTGAGAAATTGAAACCCCCATATATACGGCTGGTGGGAATGTAAAATGGTTCAGCCATTGTGGATAAATCTGGTTGTTCCTGAAAAAGTTAAATGTAAGATTAGCATATAACCAAGGGTATATATCTAAGAGAATTTAAAACATACGGTCACATAGAAATTTGTAAATTAATGTTTAGAGCAGCATTATTCATAATAACCTAAAAGTATAAAAACTCCTGTGTGTATATCTAGAGGAAGTGAAAACACTAATTTGGAAAGATACACACCCTCCAATGTTTACAGCAGCATTGTTTACAATATCCAACATATGGAAGCAAATAACTATCCATCAATAGATGAACAGATAAAAAGCTGTGATACATATATAGCTGAAACACTACTCAGCCATAAAAAAGACTGGAATGTTGCCATGTGCAGCAACAGGGATGGTGTGTATTATGATTAGTGAAATAAGTCAGAAAGAGAACAAATACTGTATAATATCACTTATATGTGAAATCTAAAAAAACAAATCTAGTGAATATAACAAAAATGAAACAGACTCACGAATTTAAAGAACAAGCTAGTGATTACCAGAGGGAATAGAAAACAAGGGAGGAGAAAATCAGAAGTACAAGACTAAAAGGTACTGCTGCTGCTGCTAAGTCGCTTGTCGTGTCCGACTCTGTGCGACCCCGTAGCAGCAGCCCACCAGGCTTCCCCGTCCCTGGGATTCTCCAGGCAAGAACACTGGAATGGGTTGCCATTTCCTTCTCCAATGCATGAAAGTGAAAAGTGAAAGCGAAGTCGCTCAGTCATGTCCCACTCTTTGCGACTCCATAGACTGCAGCCCACCAGGCTCCCCGGTCCATGGGATTCTCCAGGCAAGAGTACTGGAGTAGAGTGCTATTGCCTTCTCCGTAAAGGTACTACTACATATAAAATAAATAAGCTACATGATATATTGTACAGAAAGGGAAATATAGCCAGTATTTGGTAATAACTAAAAATGGAATATAACCTTTAGAAAAATGTGAATCACTATGACATACACCTGAAATTTATATATTATAAAATAACAATACCTCAATAAAATAAAATTTAAAAGTGTAAATAACCCAAATATCTATCAATCGATGATTTTATAAGACAAAGCTTGACAAATGTTGGTTTTACTTCTTCATTTGAAGTCCATGGATTCCCACAGATGCTATGAATGAGCTCAGGAGTTAAACAGATTCTCTGGAAATTATATGCAATGTTTAGTATTTATCTGCATACATGAATTCTTTTGGTTAAGAATGTCCCTAGTTTTCACAGCACTCTCAAATAAGTTTGAAATTCATAAAAATAATAAGCAATACTGGTTTAATGTAAATGAAAGTGAAAGTGAAGTCACTCAGTCGTGTCCGACTCTTTGCGACCCCGTGGACTGTAGCCTACCAGGCTCCTCTGACCATGGGATTCTCCAGGCAAGAATACTGGAGTGGGTTGTCATTTCCTTCTCCAGGGGAACTCCCAACCCAGGGAATCAAACCCAGGTCTCCCGCAATGGAGGCACACGCTTTAACCTCTGAGCCACCTGTAAGCATCACTTTAATAACAGTTTAAAAAACACACAATTAAATTTGGCAATCTAGTATTCTTAGAAAAGTGCCCAATAAGATTATAAAGGAAATGCAACACATATGCCACTCTATAAGGTTTTATTCAAATTAACTAAGGATTCTTTGCAGAAGCACAAAGATTTTTAAAGACTAATTTAGCATCCAATGCTTACTTGAATTGCTAATGTTTCCTGCTGCTGACGGGCTTCTTCTTGGGCCTTCTCCAGTGCTGCAGAAAGTTCTTCTTTAGCTCTCATTTCACGACTCAGAGCAGCTTCCTGGGCCTCACTATCCTTTGCAGCATTGGCTTTGTGGAGATCAGTAAGTTCTCTTAAAAACAGATAGATAATTTTTAATTTAAAATAACATACAGTTAATTACATGACCAAATTAATTAAGTTTCCATGTAGATTTCCATGAGATCTACAGAATGACGAAGTTTACCATGTAATAAACACTGATTACAATGAGGACTCTCTGTGAAGCTTGCTTTAACCAGTCATAAGTCCATATACCAGGAAGCTTATAAATGTTATTAGTGATCAGATAATAAAAAAAAGTGTTTCTTCCATTTCTTGCTCCGATAATTGATTTTCAATGAGTTGCATATTTGTTCATTTTCTTACTTGTATGCACTATCAAGAGCAGCCTGAATACTTCGGTTCTTTTCTTCAAGTTCATTATTGTCTACTTGAAGTCGGCCAAGGTCCTTCTCTTGGCGTTCTACCACAGAATTTAGTTTTTTAATATTTTCTCTATGTTGTTTCTCAACCTCTTCTTTGCCATCAAGGACCTATATTATAAGAAGAGACAAAGGTATATTTCAATAAAAAATACACCACAGTAAATAACCGTGTTCTAGGCATCTCAAGCACTGTATGAATAATAATGAAGAAAAACCTTAACATTCACTATTTACTTGCTTGAAAATTCCTCTCAAATGACATACCTCAATAATTCATTCCAACTACTCATTCCAATAATTCATTCCAACCCATAGCCAACTATTCATATTGGAAGTAACAGCAACGTATATGTAGAGAATGGTTAATATTCACCTGTTTTAAATGTTGTAACTCTTCTTCTAGCTCTTGAACTTTTTTGTTCAGCTTTGCAATAACATTTTCATTTTCTTTGTTTTAGTTCTTAATTTCTTAATGATGTTAGAATTATGCAGCTGCTGTTTTGAAAGTTTCTCTCCTGGCAATGGCAAAAATAGTATAAGTTCAAATAATGATGATTTTCTAAGAATGTGAGTAGAATGTAACCAGTGACAGAAAATGACAGAATATTTTTAAAATCACAATGCTGTAACAGTTAATGTTAAAGTGATTTGGACAGGAATCAAGTGATTTTGACATGAATGCTAAAATTACTAGGCAGAAGGATGGTGTGGAACAGTCTTAAACAATCATTCCCACATATTATAAATTACAAAAGGGAAAAAAATGTGCTTTTACAACAGAGAAATCTGGTTATAATCTTAACCAAACATTCAATTCTGACATCACTAAACTGTGCTACAGCCTGACATTATGTGTCCATTGATGTGATGGAGTAGAAGGTACACAATATCACCTATTATATTTACTAGATATCTGATCTGAATCTAATCATGAAGAAAGTGAAAAACTCCTAAACAGGGGGTAGTCAACAGGACAACTGGACTCCACAAAATCTTTGATGTCATGAAAAAAATATCCTAGATTGGAGGAAGACTAAAAGAATATAATTTCCAAATGCAATGAACTTTGATTGGATCTTGCTGCTGCTGCTGCTGCTGCTGCTGCTGCTGCTAAGTCACTTCAGCCGCGATCATAGGGCAGAACAAATAACCAGACATGAGAGTCACTTTTAGAGATAACTGAGATAAAGGACAAAATACATGCTAGAATACACTTTTGAATTAATGCTGATTTTCTTAGATGAGATGATAACGTTGTGCCTGTCAAGAAAAACTGCCCTTGGGAGATGCAGACTGAAGAACTGAGGCGTGGACTACAGAGTCAATGCAATTTCTATCAAAATCCAAATGGCATTTTTCACAAAAATAGAAGGAAAGAAAACCCCTAAAAGTCATATGCAACCACAAAAGACCTCAAACAACCAAAGTGAGTCTGAGCAAGAACAAAGCTGGAGATATCACACTTCCTCATTTCCAATTTCAAAGCATATTACTAAGCTATAGAAATCAGAACAGTATGGTAATGGCATAAAAACAGACATATAGACCAATGGAACAAAATGGAGAGCTTAAAAAGTGATCTTCAACAAGGATGTCAAGAGTACAACCATGAGGAAAGGGCTGTCTCATCAATAAATAGTACTGGGATATGCATATGCAGAAAAACTAAACACTATAGCATCATACATCAAAAATAAAAATCAACTCAAAATAGATTAAAGACTTAAATATAAAACCAGAAACTGTGAAACTACCAGAAGAAAACATAGGAGAAAAAAAGGGAAAAGTTTTCTGACATAAGTCTTGGGAATTGCTTTTTGAATAGGATCCCAAAAGCATAGGCTACAAAAGCAAAAAAAGGATGTGTGAGGCTGTATCAAAGTAAAAAACTACTGCACATTAAAAGAAACAACAGAGTAAAGAGATAATCTACAGAATGGAAAAAATATGTGCAAACCATACATTGATGAGGAATTAATATCCAAAATATGTAAGAATTCCTAGAACTTGAGAGAAAAAAAAAAAAAAAAACCCCAAAAAACGAATTTTAAAAATAGGCTAAAGACATGAAGAGACATTTCTCAAACAACGCATACGAATGGCCAAAAGGTATAGAAAAAGGTGTTCAACATCACCCACCAGCAGGGAAATGCAAATGAAAACTACAGTGAAACGTCATCTCATATCTGTCAGAACAGCCATTATCAAAAAGATAAAAGATAAATACTGGAGAGGATATGAAGAAAAGAGAACCCTTGAGTAACAGTGGTGACAATGCAAACTGGTATAGCCACTATAGAAAACAGTATGAAGAGTCCTCAAAAAATTTAAAATAGAATGACCATATGATCCAGCAGTCTCACGTCTAAGTATACATCCAAAAGAAATGAAGTCAGGATCTCAGAGAGAGATCTGCATCCCCATGTTCACTGCAGTTTTATTTACAACAGCCCAGACATGGAAACAATCCATGTTTAGTCAATGCAAAAATGGATAAGAGAATGTGACACAGATTGATAAATCTATATAGAGAGAGATATAAACATTATTTAGCTTTGAAAAAACAACTTGCCATTTGTGAAAACATGAATGAATATAGAGGATGAAATAAACCAGACACAGTCACAGATGATCTCACTTAAATGTGGAATACAAAAAGGTTGAATCTGTAGACACAGAGAACAGAATGGTGGTCAACAACGGCTAGTGGGCAGAAGAAATGGGAAGATGTTGGCCAAGGGATACAAAGTTTCAGTTATGCAAAATAAGTAAGTTCTAGAGATGTAATTTACAGCATGGTGACTATAAATTAGAGTTACTAATACTGTACTATAAACCTGTAACTTGCTAAAAACAGTAGATGTTAACGCTTTCTCATCACACACACAAAAATGGTAACTATGTGAAGTGACTGATACATTACTTCGCTTCACTGTGGTAGTAATCTCACAGTATATACATATAAAAAAGTTACACTGTACACCTTACAAATATACAACTTTTATACCTCAACAAAGTTGGATTATTCCCTGGTAGCTCAGCTCAGTAAAGAATCTGCCTGCTATGCATGAGACCCCGGTTTGATTGCTGGGTTGGGAAGTTCCCCTGTAGAAGGGATAGGCTACCCACTCCAGTATTCTTGGGCTTCCCTGGTGGCTGAGATGGTAAAGTATCCGCCTAAAATGCAGGAGACCTGGGTTTGATTTCTGGGTTGGAACAATCCCCTAGAGAAGGAAACAGCTACCCACTCCAGTATTCTTGCCTGGAGAATGCCACAAAGAGTCAACACAACTGAGTGACTTTCAAGGGATTCCCTGGTGGCTCAGTCAGTAAATGCGGGAGACATGGCTTCCATTCCTGGTTTTGGAAGATCTCATGGTGGAAAGCATGGCAACCCACTCCAGAATTCTTGGCTGGAGAATCCCCATCAACAGAGGAACCCGGCAGGCTGCAGTTCACAGGGTCGCAAAGAGTCGGACATGACTGAGCAACTAAGCACAGCAAAGTTGGATTAAAAAAGAATTTAGGAGTTGAATGACACGATATCTGTCAACTACGTTCAAGAGGTTAGGCAAAAGGGTAGTATATGCATGTGCAGAAAGATATGGAGGAGGTATAGCTAGATCTTAACAGTCAATGACTCTAGTTAATGAAGTAATCAGATACTCATTGTAGTGTACTCTCAGCTTTGAGACTTGCAGCTCTTCAGCTTAAAAATACCTCTAGGGTATACAGGAGCAGTATGTGAATACATCTATATGAAATCATTCTGTTTTCCCTATAAAGAAGTTAATTAAGCAAAAGAAAACATCAGCTCACTCCCCAATTAAATTAATAAATTCCAACACAGTGAAATTTGATATTGATATTTTTAATAATTTTTAAAAACTATGAAACCATGTACTTAGCCTTCCCCTCAGTCTCTAATGCTATAACAGAAAATAGTAACAGATTGTAAGATGTCTTGAGATATGTGTTTAATTAACTCTTCCTTGTTTCTTTTATTTTAGTGCTTAGATTGTTTTTAATTATCTCTGGATCTCTATTTCCCTCTCATTAAACTATAGTGCCTAAAGGACAGGGAATGTGTCATTTATTACAAATTTGTCATATGTCTATATGAAACACAGAATCTGACCAACTAGCTGTTAAATATAAGCTGCATAAATGAAAAAGAAAAATTGGACAAAACTATTTCAAATGAAGTGATTATTTCCAATTACTCTGAGTCTGGAAATTCACTTAAATGCAATGATTTAAGTACAGAAATGTTCATCCCACTATGATTTGTAATAATAACATTTTAGAAATAAATACATAACATTAGGAAAAGAAAAACAAATATATCCATATAATGCACTTTAATACAGTCATTAATAATGGTATCAAAGCACATTTATTGGCTTAAGGAAATTTAAAAGAAAGGACACTGCAAATTAGATATATGATATTATGTTTAAAAATGTGTTAAAAATGCAATAAAAGGAAACTAGAATTACTAATTCCTTATAAAACTGGATTATGATCTTTTTTTCTCTTTCTCATATACCTCCTATAACTTAAAAATTTTCTGGAAGTAGGAAGCATTATTCTTACAACTAAGAAAAAGAAAAATTTATTTAACCATCTTTTCCAAAACTACCTTCTTTCCTATGACATTCCAATGTCCAACTGCAATGTTCAATCTCCTGAAGAATCTTTAATTTTCATAACCCTATTAATTATAAATCTTTTCATATACAAACTGTTTAATAATTGAAAAAATTAAAATATGAATTTAAGAAAAAATTCACTATCAAATTCCAGAACAACAGAAGGATACCATACAGTACCCACAAGCTAGAGATTCAGATATTATATAAACTCTAGAATTAGAACTTTCAAATATCTTGGTTTAAATGAGGGCTCTAAAACCTGTTACAAGCTTCCTTAGGGAAGCACAAAATTCTATTTCTCACAGAGTCGGTTTTTTTTTTTTTAACTCCCTAGCAACAGAAAGCTACATACATTATATCTCTACTTCTCTACATGTTGCTCCACATTCTTCCATAAACTGTTATCTATCACTTCTGAAGCTTAAGTCCAAACCTTTCTTGCTTCCCATGTTTTTACATTAGGAAAAAGCAGCAGCTACCCACATCGTAAATATTTTATTGTCACAATATTTTCCACAACCGACTGAATATTTTACTTACCTTCTTCCATTAACCCTTGGATCTGCTCATCTTTCTCTTTCAAAAGGTCTGCCGTTTCACTACTATTTAATCTAGTAGCAAGTTCTTCTTTTATACTTTTGATTTCCTAATTAAAAAAAAAAAAAAACATGAAGACCATAAAGAATTCATTTCATTCTGGGCATATTTTTCATTTTTTTCCATATTCAATTAACTGTATTTTCAGTAACAATCCATAAGTTTTGTTAACCTGAGTTTATATTACCTTGTTTAATTAAGAGCAAGTAAAGAGCTTTGAAAATTACATAGAAAATCTAAATTCAGACATAAGCAGGTTTTAATATGGAAATGTGAGTATAAGTTAACTTTCAACACCCTTTTTGAGTATCCTACACATGTTTTCTACAGTTGAGACATTATTTTTGGAACATTCAACTAGTATATCTCCATTTTTCACTCTATTTCTTTTCATCTGATACTTAAAATGAGTATTTCTCATCCTCATACTTTAAAATATGTTGCAAAGTGAGAGAAAAAAAAATAACTTCATAAGGTTCAATCTACTTTAATTAAGCAGAGATTTAACAGAAATATGTTATGATATTTCATCTTTTGAAACAATGGTGATATAAAGTGTCCTATGATTTAAAATTTGTTGTTCACAATGCTTTGAAACTAAACAACAGCTCAAATCAACTAACATTTACTAAGTACTTAAAGTATACTTTGTATCCATTATCATTTAATCGTTACAACAGTCCCAGGAGGGAGGAATTTGTACTATTCAACTACACAAGTAAGAAAATTAAGATTAAGAAAGCTTGAGCAAACTTTGAAGGTCAGAGAGCTATAAAGAGGTAGAGTTATAACCTGAACCCAGGTCTATGAGTCCCTAAAGTTTGTGTTCTGAACTATCAACAGCACTGCTGTCCATTTTCAACTGCCAAAATTCCATCCATCAAGGTCCAGGAACAATGTCATAGCTTCATGAAAACTTACTCAGTTCCTCTGATTAAAATTTGTCCTCAGAAAACCCTAAAGACTCCACCAGAAAATTACTAGAGCTAATCAATGAATATAGTAAAGTTGCAGGATATAAAATCAACACACAGAAATCCCTTGCATTCCTATACACTAATAATGAGAAAGTAGAAAAAGAAATTAAGGAATCAATTCCATTCACCATTGCAACGAAAAGAATAAAATACTTAGGAATATACCTACCTAAAGAAACTAAAGACCTATATATAGAAAATTATAAAACACTGATGAAAGAAATCAAAGAGGACACTAATAGATGGAGAAATATACCATGTTCATGGATTGGAAGAATCAATATAGTGAAAATGAGTATACTACCCAAAGCAATCTACAGATTCAATGCAATTCCTATCAAGCTACCAGCAGTATTTTTCACAGAGCTAGAACAAATCATTTCACAATTTGTATGGAAATACAAAAAACATAGAATAGCCAAAGTAACCTTGAGAAAGAAGAATGGAACTGGAGGAATCAACCTGCCTGACTTCAGGCTTTACTACAAAGCTACAGTCATCAGGACAGTATGGTACTGGTACAAAGACAGAAATATAGATCAATGGAACAAAATAGAAAAGTAAGTAAGTAAGTAAAGTCACTCAGTCGTGTCCGACTCTTTGTGACGCCATGGACTGCAGCCCACCAGGCTCCTCAGTCCATGAGATTCTCCAAGCAAAAATACTGGAGTGGGTTGCCATTTCCTTCTCCAGGGGATCTTCCCGACCCAGAGATCGAACTCGGGTCTCCTGCATTGGAGGGAGATGCTTTAACCTCTGAGCCACCAGGTGGCTCAGCTGTAAAGAATCTGCCTGCAATGCAGGAGACCCAGGTTCAGTCCCTGGGTGGGGAAGATCCTCTGGAGGAGAAAAATGACAATATAGAAAGCCCAGAGATAAATCCACACACCTATGGACACGTTATCTTTGACAAAGGAGGCAAGAATATACAGTGGATTAAAGACAATCTCTTTAACAAGTGGTGCTGGGAAAACTGGTCAACCACTTGTAGAAGAATGAAACTAGATCACTTTCTAACACCATACACAAAAATAAACTCAAAATGGATTAAAGATCTAAACGTAAGACAGACACTGGGTTTTAATGTGGGAGGTGCGTGTGGATATATGTGCAGGAAATCTGCTGCTCCAAGTACGGCACAGGGTTATTATATACTTGATGCTTCGTTAAATGGTGAACATCAAGAGTTACTATCCAATTAACCTCACCTATGTAACATCATTTATGATTGCTTCATTATTTTGTGCCAATCATATTCATAGAAAATGCTTCGCCCATCAGACCATTTATATTATTTTATGTTCCAAACGCTCCAGTTTTCTGAAAGGAGGAACATATTGCCGTATGAAAAGATAATGGATCTGTACATCGCTGAGCATTCTTGTTCTCACAGATCAACTTCATATGTACAAGAAAAATAATTCAACATGAGTTCTATGATTTTTTTCTGTAGCTCCCCTTAGCTGTTATCTTTCTTTAAAACTACATTATATCTAGGATTGAACAAAGCAATTTTTAACAGATGTTTACTGCAATTTCATAAACCTTTGTAACACACCTAAAATTTGCCTGGATGGGTGGTAGGTTTTGGAGGGGATAATAGTGTATTGCATAATGCTCTGCTAGAAATATAGGTACATGTTAAAATAGTGACTCTGCATATATAAACATTTTTTCCTAAAAGTTTTTTAGTGATACTATATACGCCACACTCTTTTTTTCTTATGTATTAATTTTCTGGATAGATGGATTAAATAAATTTAATAAGTTTCTTTGCTGTAAGATTTTTTCCTTTAAAGTTATGAGAAGCCTAGCCAACACACTAAAAAGCAGAGACATTACTTTACCAACAAAGGTCAGTCTAGTCAAAGCTATGGTTTTTCCAGTAGTCTTGTATGGATGTGACAGTTGGACCATAAAGAAAGTTGAGTGTCAAAGAACTGATGCTTTTGAATGTGGTGTTGGAGAAGACTCTTGAGAGTCCCTTGGACTGCAAGGAGATCCAACCAGCTAATCCTAAAGGAAATCAGTCCTGAATATGCATTGGAAGGACTGATGTTGAAGCTGAAACTCCAATACTTTGGCCACCTGATGCAAAGAACTGACTTACTGGAAAAGACCCTGATGCTGGGAAAGATTGAAGGCAGGAGAGGAAGGGGATGACAGAGGATGAAATGGTTGGATGGCATCATCAACTGAATGGACATGAGTTTGAGCAAGCTTCAGGAGCTGGTGTTGGACAGGGAGGCCTGGAGTGCTGCAGTCCACGGGCTTGCAAAGAGTTGGACATGACAGAGCAACTGAACTAAACTACATTATTAACCTTTAAGAAGATTTGTAATATGTACTATTTGCCAAACTTATTTACCCTCTGAACTTTTTTTCTTTTATATAAACGTAAGTCATTGAATAGTCTATGAACTGGATTTTGGATGATGGTATATAAACAAATTTATTTTCACTGCTGCTGCTGCTGCTGCTAAGTCACTTCAGTCGTTTCTGACTCTCTGCAACCCCATAGACGGCAGCCCACCAGGCTCCATCGTCCCTGGGATTCTCCAGGCAAGAACACTATCCATATTCAAAGTCTAAATTATTGTAAAGTAGGATTATTCAAGAAGATTCATAGGGAAAATGAAATTAGTCAAGATTGGATTTTCAGGTTGTTCGAGATTTATATTCATTCTTTTTACAGACATCTTTTATATATAAGAAAGGAAAATGTGGTATTTATGTGACTCCTTATTCTTTTCCCTTTTATTCTTCCTTTCCCTCTGCTAACTGGTGATATTTACAGGACTCTGATCCAACTCTAGGAAAGCAATTGTCAAAGGAATTAATCCAAAAAGTAAGCAAGCAATTTGTACAAAATATTTATAACAGCACTATCTTAAGCAGTGAAAAAAGAGAAAAAATTTAAGGCCATAAATTTGGAGACAGTTAAGAAATCTACCATGGAATACCACAGTCAGTTCAGTTCAGTTCAGTCGCTCAGTTGTGTCCGACTCTTTGCGACCCCATGAATTGCAGCACGCCAGGCCTCCCTGTCCATCACCAACTCCCAGAGTTCACCCAAACTCATGTGCATCGAGTTGGTGATGCCATCCAATCATCTTATCCTCTGTCATCCCCTTCTCCTCCTGCCCCCAATCCCTCCCAGCATCAGGGTCTTTTCCAATGAGTCAACTCTTCAAATGAGGTGGCCAAAGTATTGGAGTTTCAGCCTCAGCATCAGTCCTTCCAATGAACACCCAGGACTGGTCTCCTTTAGGATGGACTGGTTGGATCTCCTACCACAAGGGTGCTGCAAAAGATAGACATGTGGACAAATGTACTATAAGGTTTTGTATGTTAAAAATATTAGTCAAAAGTATGAGTTCAAAATCATAGAAAGAAAGAAAGTGTGTTGGTTGCCAGTCGTGTCCGACTCTTTGCTACCCCATGTGCTGTAGCCCACCAGGCTTCTCTGTCCATGGAATTCTCCAGGCAAGAATACTTGAGTGGGTAGCCATTCCTTTCTCCAGGGCATCTTTCTGACCCAGGGATCGAACCCGGGGCTCCTGCATTGCAGGTGGATTCTTTACCACCTGGAGCCTGCCGATTACAATCTAAATTAGAGAGCTCGAAGAGTTATGTGGAAAATATAGTGGTGTAGTTAATCATTTTTTTGCATTAGGTTTTTGTTGTTTGGAATAATAATTGTAAAAGGAAAAAATGTCATCTAGTTTCCCTCTCTGTCCGAGTTGGGTTTGCAGAAAGCAAATGTGGAGATGGGCTTTGGAGTGAGAGGTATGAAAGAAAGCAGAGGAAGCAAGGCTGAGCATCAGGAGAAATTGAAAGAAATTGAACCAATGCAGACCCATGTATCTTGGACCAGTCCAGCAAGAGTTATGCAGGAATACCGCCCTTCAGAACTGTTTGCCTTAGATTGAAATGTTGAGGGCCCTTCAACTCCAGTTCTGCTCATCCAGCAGATATGGGCAGCCCTGAGAGAGATGTGATGTTAAGGAAGATGGTTCTTTATACCTAAGGTGGACCCTGAAGGAGGTGAAAGCTGGCAGCAATAATGACTACATTCCCCAGAACCAAGCAGCAAGGGTTCTTGAAAGGATTCTGGCAGAGCATCTCTGAATTTACCAAACATCCCTATTACCAAATTCTGTCAAAGTGCACTCAAATAACCTGAGACAAAAGCCGTTACCAAAAGATTTTTTTTCTAGTTTTTGGAGGCTTTCCGTAGTGGCAACTCAATAATGATTCCCCTTGCTGTAGTTTCAGTTCAAACTCTCAAGTTGTTCTATGGGGTTCCAGACTGGAGTTACTACAGATTATACAGCCAGGCAGAGATGAAGATGAAACTAGTATTTGACACTGACGGTCGGAAAACGTTTGGCTCTGTTGAGACGGTAACATTCACAGTCACGTTTTTGACACTTGCAGAGGAGTAACTGTGATTAGTCTGGCTGGAGCAGAGATGATCCTCAGTCATTTTTTGTACCATTTTCCTCTCAGTTGTTTCTCTCAGTTCTCCCTCACAGAACCCAGAGAATTTCCTTTATTCTATTTGTTGCTTACTAATTAATGCAAAAATCCATGATCAGAAAAATACCAACATTTTAAAGAAGGATGAGTGACAGAGCCATGCTGAATCACATTAGAGCCAGAAAAAGAGAAAAGTCTACAACACTGGCCTTATTTTTATTTAAAATTTTGACACTTTGTTCCCCGTGGAGTTTTTGCACAAATTTTAAATACAGTGCATTAGAATGTGATTTCTCTGAATTACCGAGCTCGTGACACTCCTAAATTTTGCACTTTGTACTTATTACACCCTAGTCCCAGTTCTGGTAATTTAAAAACCCTCTTTGTACAAAGTTTCTAATTGTTCCTGGTTAGGGGTCAGGGAGGCATTGGTCTAGTAAAGGATGAATTCTCCACTACTAGAAGTGAAACTCACAATACTCAGAGCCAGTAGTTCTGTATAATAAGAAGTGAAAGCTTTCAAATAGCCTGTAGAGTTTCTCTTATACACCAAGCAGAAAGATCTCAGTTTCTAGAATATCAGACATAATTTTTGTAACTCAGGGGGCTCATGGCCCTGCCATGTTTAAATCATTCTCACTCATTAGCCTGATGGTGAAACTCTGTGCTATTTATCTTGGCCTTCTCCCATTTTCTAGTACCCTCAACTCCCAAGAAGGTATTAAAATTTTATTCCTGATACTGAAAAAAAAAGTGGCATTTTGAAGTAAGAAATAGATAAACCAATAAATATTTGGGATATTTTCTTTTACTTTAGCATTTGTTGTTATGTGAAAAGTATGATCTTGACCATATGAATAATGCCACCAATCTCTATAAATTTTATTAAAAAATTGTACTTAATAGTATACTTGATAACCTAAACAGTATCTAAAAATGACCAGCTATTATGTTTAGTATTGGGACATCTTTAGTAATTAGGACATCTGTATTGAATACTAAAAGATATGTTTGAATTACATTATGAAATTTGGGGCAGAAAGAAGGGAATCTATATGTAATATAGACAGCGGTAAGTATTTACTTCTTTTCCAGTTGCACTTTTTTAATGCAAAACTGATATTAAAGCATGTAATAGAAAGGTACACCAGAGGATGGGAAGGCCTCTCCTTTCCATTTGAGTCCTGAATGTAACTGGGCTATCTTGAGACTTCTCTCTTTTATCCTGTCATGTCCAAAATAAACTAACGTGCCACACGAAATAAAACAGAAAAAAAGTCTTGAAAAGCAATGGAAAATTATTACATTTTATTGAGGTTTCCCTGGGGAGTAACCTCATCATGCGAAATTCTGGGCAGGATAAATCACAGCTAGAATCAAGATTTCTGGGAGAAATATCAAATATGCAGATGATACTACCCTAATGGCAGAAAACAAAGGGGAACTAAAGAGCCTCTTGATAAATGTAAAATGAGAGCGTGAAAAAGCTGGCTTAAAACTCAACTTTCAAAAAACTAAGATCATGGCAGCCAGTCCCCATCACTTTATGGCAAATAGATGGGGCAAAAGTGAAAACAGTGGCAGATTTTATTTTCTTGGGCTCCAAAATTTTTGCGGATGGTGACTGGAGTAATGAAATTAAAAGATGCTTGCTCCTTGGAAGAAAAGCTATGACAAACCTAGGCAGCATATTCAAAAGCAGAGATGTCGCTTTGCTGACAAAATCTGTATAGTCAAAGCTATACAATCGTCATGTACAGATGTGAGAGTTGGACTACAAAGAAGGCTGAGCACTGAAAAATTGGTACTTTCAAATTGTGGTACTAGAGAAGACTCTTGAGAGTCCCTTGGACTGCAAGGAGATCAAACCAGTCAACTCTAAAGGACGTCAACCCTGAATATTCATTGGAAAGACTGATGCTAAAGCTGAAGCTCCAATACTTTGATGAATTTAATGCAAAGAGCTGACTCATTGGAAAAGACCCTGCTGCTAGGAAAATTTAGGGTAAAAGGAAAAGGAGGTGACAGAGGATGAGATGGTTGGATGGCCTCACCAACTCAATGGACATGAGTTTGAGCAAATTCTGGGAGACAGTGAAGGACAGGGAAGCCTGGTGTGTTGCAGTCCATGGGGTTGCAAAGAGTCAGACGTGACTCAGTAATCAAACAACATCTAGGTTACTCTGGGGAGTATTAAACAAACATCACACAGGAAAGCATATTAAAATTTCCTTTACATATATTTAGTTCAGCCCAGTCGTTCAGTTGTGTATATTGGGTTGACCAAAACGTTTATTTGAATTTTTTGTAAGATGTTATGAACAAACTTTTTGGCCAACCCCAATATTTCCCTTAAATCCCTGCCTTTTTTTTGTAATCACACATTTTTGTATCCCCAGCTCTCTGCTTCTGAGTTAGATTCTCCCTGACTCTTCTATGTCAACCCCAAATTCTCTGTTCCCCCCACCTTTTTGTTCCCCATGTTAATACTTTAAGGGCCTTTTGTTAGTTCCTTTTTTGCTTCCTACATCTTATTCTGTTGCACAGCAAAATCATTCTCTTTATCTGACTTTTTTTCGTTCTTTATTCATACTTATAACCTCCAGCACCACCACCGTCTAAATCAGCATAATGAAGAAGTATAGCTGAGCAACTAAAAGTCTTTCTTTCATAAGCAGGAGAAGAGGAAAGATGGTGAACATCTGACTTTTAATGTTTTGACCTCTTTTATTACATAATTTTTTTTTTCTGGTGATTGCTATCTTGTTTCATAGAATTTAGGTTGGGAGCAAGTATCTAGATTCTACTGAGATCTACAGAGCTGATTGAACATTTATAATTTATATATATTTATATAAATTAGTATACAATATTTTAATGCCAAATGTATCATGTATTATTTGATATGTAGACTTAGAGTAGATGCTATGTTTTTAGCATCCTTTTCATAGTTACTATGGTTATAGCATTTGTTGGTCAGTTGTGTCTGAATCTTTGTCACCCCCTGGAGTGTAGCCTGCAGGCTCCTCCATCCATGGGATTTTCCAGGCAAGAATACTGAAATAGGTTGCCGTTTCCTTCTCCAGGGGATCTTCCTAACCCAGGGATCGAGCCCAGTTTCTAACATTGCAGGCAGATTATTAACCATCTGAGCCACCTGGGAAACCCTGTAGTACTGGATATGGTTAAATCTGCCACCAAAGAAGCTACATGTGTTAATTTTTTGTTGTTGTTGTTGTGAGATTTTACACAACTGATGTTCATGTCAAACTTCTACCTTCTACAAATCAGTGCTTCACCTATTTCTAAGCAGTCCTTGGGGGCTATGGTCAGGCAAGCTGTTGGAAGACTATGAATGTGTATGATACTCAGCAAGCTCTTCTCTCTGAACAGGACCAGTGCTCAGTGAAACGTGTTTAAAACCATTTTTACTCAACCCATTACTCTAGACATCATCACAATATCAGGGGAAGGAAAATAACATTCCTATTTATTATGTGATAGTTTTAGGAGAAACCAATAATTTGGCCACCTGATGCAAAGGGCTGAATCATTAGAAAAGACCCTGATGCTGGGAAAGGTTGAAGGCAGGAGGAGAAGGGGACAACAGAGGATGAGATGGTTGGATGGAATCACTGACTCAATGGACATGAGTTTGAGCAAGCTCCGAGAGATGGTAAAGGACAGGGAAACCTGGTGTGCTGCAGTCCATGGGGTCACAAAGAGTTGGACATGACTGAGTGACTGAATAACAACAACAGTAGTGAGAAGCTTTGAATTGGCTTTTGTTATTTGGACAAAGGAGCCTGGCGGGCTACAGTCCATGGGGTCGCAAAGAGTTGGACATGACTGAGTGACTAAGCACAGCACACAGCATTTGCTTTTAATTTATATTGTCAGTTCTTGTATTAGTCATGGTACAATCAGGGGGTGGGAACCATGACAGCAGTTTGTCCAGGTAAATATAAGTATAAATGATTATCAATTAGATATAGGATGGCTAACTACTATAAGAGATAATAGAGAACTCAAAGTTATTCTGGTAGCAGCTGTAGAAAGAAGGACTCTTGGGACTTAGCAAGATACAAGGAAAAAAGGGAGCTCTGGAAGAAAGGATCTTTTAACAGGTGAGAGTCAGATCCCTGATGGTTGTGGCTCCCACACAAACATGCTACCTGATGCTGGGCTGAAGGGGAAAGGAGATGGAGGTTGTCAACTGCTGTAGAACTATAAGAATGTCCACTCCTGAGAGACACTTCCAGGACACTGTCCCACATCACCCTTCTCCAGCACACACACACCGATTTTCTCACCATAGCATGAGAAACAGAGCCCTGGAAGAAGAAAACCTCTCTCCTTCCTTCATCCTTGCAGTCTCTCCCAGCTTCTTGCATTGGCAGGACCTAACAGCAAGCTAGCTTGCCAACGAGAAATGTGGTGTGCAAAGCCCAGTTCTGGTATCACAAAGCAGGGCCAAAAGAATGTGTGGAGATAAAAGGTAATAAATTAGGAGCTAGAATGACCCAACTCATTATTGTCACTAAAGAAAGTTAACTCACTAAGCAGTATGACCTCACTTCTAGTATTTTTAATTTGGTTCATGATAGCTTGGATAGCATTTAAGATATAAACAAACTTATAAATGAAGTTTCTCAAATTTATACTAATTTTTATGACATGTATGATTCAGAAAAGAAGGCATTTTAGTTAGCCGTTGCTCATTTGTAAACATCATAAAATCAAGGAATGTGACTATGGGAAAATTTTTCAGCGATCAAGCCTAGATTAGTAGGATTCCATTATATATGGGAATGTTGACTATAGTTCGCCATCTAAATTCTTTTTAAATACTCATTCATAATAACCAGAGTTTAGTTCATGAGCTGATAAATCACTTTTTTAAAATCTAGAAAGTTCTAATTTTCACAAAGTTTCTCCTTACTCTGTGCCAAAATTTGCTTCTTCTTAACCGCCTGCCACTGGGCCTCATCCTGTCATATGAAATGTACTAAAAGCTTCTGTTGAAACCATTATGATAGCCAAGTATTTGAAAGTTCTGTCTTCCTTGTCTCAACTGTGTTCATTAACCATTCTTCTTGTGGCCGCTTCTGTACCCCTACGTCACCAAAGTCATGATCTTATAACCTAACCATTTCTTCCTAAAATTTCTTTTTAAATGTAATGCTCAGAAATGAACTTTATTAATTAGATATGATAAGACTGATGCAAAATACATGTAAATTACTTTTAAGATCTGAATACTATATTTCCATGAATGCTGCCTTAAGATTTAACTGGCTTTTTCAATAATTACATCACACTTTTGCTTTAATTATCAAAACTAAAGCAAACTTCTCCCCCTCACCCCATTATTTTAAAAAAGCTGCTGCTGCTGTTGCTAAGTTGTGTCAGTCATGTCCGACTTTGTGCGACCCCATTGACTGCAGCCCACCAGGCTCCCCCATCCCTGGGATTCTCCAGGCAAGAACACTGGAGTGGGTTGCCACTTCCTGCTCCAATGCATGAAAGTGAAAAGTGAAAGTGAAGTCGCTCAGTCATGTCTGACTTCACAAAAGCTAAGACTCTCTGTTTTCAGGAATCAAGGGGTCGCATATATACTGCACATGAGATGTTCAACATTGCTAATAGAGAAATGTGAATTAAAACTACAAGGTATCACCTCATACTGGTCAGAATGGCCATCACCAAAAAGTCTACAAATAATAAATGCTAGAAGGGGTGTGGAGAAAAGGGAACCCTCCTATACTGTTGGTGGGAATATAAATCGGTACACTATGGAGTTCCACTGCGGAGAACAGTATGGAAATTCCTTAAAAATCTAAAAATAGAGTTGCCACATGATCCTGCAATCCACTTCTGGGTGAACATCCAGAAAAGATGAAAACTCTAATTCGAAAAGATGCATGCACTCCGATGTTTATAGGAGCACTATTCACAATAGCCAAGACAGGAAGCAAAGTAACTGTCCATTGACAGATGAATGGATGAAGAAGATGTGGTTATATACAATGGAATATTACTCAGCCCTAAAAAAGAAATGAAATAATGCCATTTGCAGCAACATGACAGACCAAGAGCTTATCATATTCAGTGAAGTAAGTCAGAGACAATATTGTATGATATCACTTATATGTGGAACCTAAAAAGAATAAGCAGGTAAACTTGATTATAGAAAAGAAACAGACTCACAGACACAGAGGGTGGACTTGTGTTGCCAAAGAAGAAATGTCGGGGGGTTGGGTGGGGGATGAACTGGGAGGTTGGGATTGGCATATGCACATTACTATATGTAAAATAGATAATCAACAAAGACCTACCGTATAGCACAGGGAACTATACGCAATACTTTGTAATAACCAATATGGGAAAACAATCTGAAAATGTAGATATATGGGTGTATATAACTAAATTACTTTGCTGTATGCTGAAATTAACACAACATTGTGAATCAACTATATACCAATACAAAATAAAAAATTTAAAAATTATACATATATAGCATATCTTATTCTAAGAATAATATCACTTTAAGTGCTAAATCATTCTTTACTTCCTCTAAAACAACTCTCTCAATTGGGATGGCAGGAAGAGTCGGGGTAGAAGGTTTCCTTGATCTTCCAAGCCTCCTCATAAGCTTTTAAGATTTATTTGCTCTAGAAGTGGGGAAAGCAGAATTTACCTGGAAGCTGAGCGCTGAAGAATTGATGATTTTGAACTGTGGTGTTGGAGAAGACTCTTCAGAGTCCCTGGGACTGCAAGGAGATCCAACCAGTCCATTCTGAAGGAGATCAACCCTGGGATTTCTTTGGAGGGAATGATGATGAAGCTGAAACTCCAGTACTTTGGCCACCTCATGCGAAGAGTTGACTCATTGGAAAAGACCCTGATGCTGGGAGGGATTGGGGACAGGAGGAGAAGGGGACAACAGAGGATGAAATGGCTGGATGGCATCACGGACTCGATGGACATGAGTCTGAGTGAATTCTGGGAGTTGGTGATGGACAGGGAGGCCTGGCGTGCTGCGATTCATGGGGTCGCAAAGAGTCAGATACGACTGAACGACTGAACTGATTGACTGACTGACAATCCAAAAGTGAAAGTTGGATATGAAGCTAGATTATTTTTTAATTCCTCCTCAGGTAGGGTTCATGACATATTTATTTTCTCTATTTTATCTAAGATAACGTGAAACATGCCGGGACACAAATTATCCCTCACAAAGCAGCATTTTGTAATGAGTGCTGCTTTCTTTGTTTTGCCTGTTCTGGATTTAGAATCTTGATCGTGGCTGTTAGTTAAGATCCAAAGAAGTCTTGAAATCTATTTCTAGTGACATCTGGCAGGGCTATTTTATTTAGTTGAAGGCAAGAAAAGGATTTGCCTGAACATGATAATTCATGCCTAAAATATATTTTAATTATGTATAATGATCATGTAAATGAATGAAATACTTATTTTACTACATGGAAATCTAAGTACTGACAGCAATGCCCGAGCTGGATTCTCTTAACCTAGAGTTTTGTTCCTTCAGATAGCTGTTGAGAATTCCTTTATCTCCTGCAAGTCTTTGCTTAAACATTGGCTTATCAATGAGGCTGACTTAAACAACTATTTAAAAAAAAAAACTCTTTATTTGTCTTGGGGTATAGCTGATTAATAATGTTGTGACAGTTTCAGGTGAACAGCAAAGGGACTCAACCATACATATACATGTATCCATTTTCCCACAAACTCCCCTCCCATTCTGGCTGCCAAATAACCTTGAACAGAGTTCCATGTGTTCCATGGACAACAGTAGGTCCTTGTTGTTCATTTTAAATACAGCAATGTGTACATGTCCATCCCAAACTCCCTAACTATCCCTTCCTTCCTCCATTCCCTTCAATTAGAAAGACTGTGAGTCTCTTTCTGTTTGAACAACTATTTGATATTGTGACTCACCCCTTCTGCCACCTTTTTCTTCCTTTTTGTACTGAACTTTATCTTCTTCCACAGTATTTAGCATTTTCTAACTTACTATATCATTTATATATTCCTTGTGTTTAATGCTTCATGCCAATCATTTCTCTCCTCCTCCTAGTCCCTCGTTGTAAGTTCCCTGAGAGCAGAATCTTTGTCTTCTTGTTTTCTTTATACCTTGATGTAACACAATAAATATTTGTTGAATTAACAACATTAACTTTCAGTCTCTTCTCACAAACTGGTGATAATTATTGCTGTTAACGGTATATTGTTTGTTCTGGTTGGGCTGAATTTTCTTTTTCTCTATTGTCCAAATTTTGTAGCTTCTTTTATGTGCAGCCCATGTTATTTTACACTTTCAGACTGCCCTGATTGATACTTTTGTTGTTTTAGTCTTTTCTCAAGTTCTGTCAAATTAAATAAAGTACATCTTTTAATTAATTGAACCTGAGGATTTGCTTGCCTTTGATATGCTTTGCAAAATGCAGACATCTGGCTCAGTCTGCCCTGCAGCTTCTTCTAACTGAATCAGCTCCATCCTCAGCCTTCTTTACTAGTCTCTGGGGAAGGAAACACTTTATAATTGTCCTCTTTGATAAGAAAAGTCACTCTCTGACCGGAAACTACAATGACACTCATGTTTTAGGATAGGATGCACTGGTGTGTACTACCTACAGAACACCATTAGACATCCTTGTTGTACAAGCAGTAACACTGGATCATTACTGCCTAACCATTTCCTCTCTCGCTTCTGACCAACATTAACAACTTTGTGTAAAACCTCCTGCGTTAGTTAATTTGGGCTGCTATAACAAAGTATAGGCTTGGTGGCTTTTAAACAGCGTGTTCTCAGTCATGTCCCACTCTTTACGACCCCATGGACTGTAGCCCTCCAGGGTCCTCTGTCTATGGAATTTCTCAGGCAAGAATACTGGAGTGGGTATCCATTTTCCTACTCCAGGGGAACAACAGGGATTATTTCTCATGGTCCTGAAGACTAGAAGGCCAAGTCCAACATGCTAGCACTGTTGAGTGCTAGTGAGGACCTTCTTCAAGGTTGACCGCCTTCTTCAATTTTAGACCGCCGACTTCTTGTATCCTCTGCTGGCAGAGAGCAGCGAGGGGGAGCAAACTCTGTCTTGACTCTTATAATGCCATGACAGGTCGACCACATGGACTCATCTAATCCTAATTACCTTTCAAAGGTCTCACCTCATAATGCCATTCATTTCAGGGATATGGTTTCAGCATGAATTGTGAAGGGAGCACAAATAATCAGTCTATAACACCCTCTTCCCCATTAGTCACATTACCGACCCCTCCATTCTTCAGATATCAATTTAAATGTTATATAATTCCCCAAGAACTTTTCCTGGGCCATTTATGGTGGATAATGACCCTTTATTCAAATACTCTGTGTACTGGTTATTTCTTCACAATCCATAACTCATAATATGTATTGCTTATTATCTGTTTCTCCCATTGGACACTGACCTCCAATATGTCTGTTTCATGTGCCCCGTCCAAGGATGGTACTAGAGCAAGTCCTCCAAAATAAAAATAGATCTGAAGGCATATCAGCATGTTGTCAATTTATAAAACTTATTCAACATATGTGATAAGTTGGCCTGAAGTGAAAGTGAAAGGAAGTCGCTCAGTCATGTCCAACTCTTTGGGATCCCATGGACTGTAGCCTACCAGGCTCCTCAGTCCATGGAATTTTCCAGGCAAGAGTACTGGAGTGAGTTGCCATTTCCTTCTCCAGGAAATCTTCCCAACCCAGGGATTGAACCCAGGTGTCCTGCACTGCAGGCAGACGCTTCACCGTCTGAGCCACCAGGGAAGCCCAAGATGGCCTAAATTGGTGCTTATTTAGGTATAGGGTCTGTATCTCTTATCTCTTAGAGACTGGTACTATATACTTCATTTATTCTTCTATTTGGTAACTTATTAATGGATATTTTCTGGATTAGAAGCCCAGGACAAACCTGGGAACATTTAGCTGTCTCCATTCATAATCTTTTTATGATTGTATTTACTGTCTTTATTAAAATGTGGCCATGGATGTTTGATGAGGGAGCACCACTGTATATCTATGGGATATCTGTTTTAAGTAATTTGTTGTATATGGAAAATACACTCAACAATTTACATAGATTAGTAATTAAATGTGAAGAAGGCAATGGCACCCACTCCAGTACTCTTGCCTGGAAAATCCCATGGATGGAGGAGCCTGGCAGGCTACAGTCCGTGGGGTCGCTAAGAGTCAGACACGACTGAGTGACTTCACTTTCACTTTTCACTTTCATGTATTGGAGAAGGAAATGGTAACCCACTCCAGTGTTCTTGCCTGGAGAATCCCAGGGACAGGGAAGCCTGGTGGGCTGCTGTCTATGGGGTCGTACAGAATCAGACACGACTGAAGCGACTTAGCAGCAGCAGCAGTAGCAGCAGCAGTAATTAAATGTGAACACCTTCAATACAAAAAATTCCTAGCACATACAAATATTGGAAGCATACATATGTTCAATAATATCTTTTAAAAATTGAGTAGTCCATCGCACAACTTATACTAGAAGGCACACATTTTATAATCTATTTTGAATAAAACAATATGTCTTCATATGCCCTATCTCACTTAACATTAATTCTATGAATTTAGTATTATTATTTTTTTCATTTTTGTTTTTCTTTCACAAAATGAAAGAGTTAATTAGGGGTTAAATAACTTACCCAAGATTTTACAACAAGAAAGCAACAGAACTGTGAGAAGTTGATCTTAACCATTTTGCCCCACTCTTCTAGTGTGTGTGTGTGTGTGTGTGTGTGTGTGCGCGCGCGTGCGCTAGTCACTCAGTCGCGTCCAGCTCTTTGTCATTCGATGGACTAGCTCACTAGGCTGCTCTGTCCATAGGATTCTCCAGGCAAGAATACTGAGGTGGGTAGCCTTTCCCTTCTCCAGGGGATCTTCCCAACCCAGGGATGGAACCTGGGCCTCCCGCATTGCAGGCAGATCCTTTACCGTCTAAGTCACCAGGGATGGACAAAATTGCTGAGGGGACACTCATCTAGAAGATTATTCAAATAATCACTTCCTGGTATCATTGCTTATGAAAGTTAGAAATTTTAGTAGATGGAACACAGAAACAGCATTCAATGAATGTGCTTTACTTTTTTGCTTTGTCTAAAAATGAAGGTATGGGTCTTCAAATGAGAAGACAGTAAATAGAGTTTTCGTATAATTTGAGGACAGCATCCATATTTCCTTCTAGACATTTGAGTCAGGGCTGGGATGGGTAGAACAACGTAGAACCAAATTTGTGAGTTTGTATTCATTGCCTTCTCCAATATTGTTCATCTATTACCTTGCACTCCTGTCAAGTCAAGGTTATGGAATATCTATTCTGTAGTCCAAACACCATGCACGAAATACCCATAAGTAGTTTGTTTTCATGGGACTAATTCATTTTTATAGCTGTTCCCCTGAGGCCCTAAACAGAACACTGAAGATGGGATTTCCAAGGTGATTATATCTGACAGCCAAAAACATGAGACAGACATTGAAAAATTATAATAACTTGAAATCCAAAGCTAATATTCCTTCACTTCCTACTGTGTTCAGTTTGACATTTTAAAAAGTACAAATCTAAGCTATTGAAGTGATTTGTGTTACATTTCTGTTTGCAAATGCGTATTTTTCCTTAGAAAGTTTCTAACCTTTGATTTGACTGACAGCAAGTTGAGTCTTTTATAAGAGAGGAGAGAAGACAACAAGACAAATTAGTTCTGTGCCTTTCTGCTTTAAGGAAAAAACACTGGTAACTACGTTCTGATCTAACTAATTTTTTATCAGATGGTCAACTTTTGGTCAAATGCATTCTTTATGTGTAAACTGTATGCAGTTAACATGACTATAGTAGCTATGAGCTCTTAAAAGACCAGAGAAAATGAATTGCTTTGACTGACATCATGGTCTAAATAATTTTGAAAGTATTCTGCTTCTGTATAGGCAGCCTTTGGGAAAGTGTTCACCAAATGGTAAAACAGAAAGGCCCCAGGCACCTGAGCTGAGATGGTGTTGGGAAGGAGATTGTGTAGGTCTAAACAGAAGGATCCCAAAGGAAGAGTTTTCAATGTCATATCAAGCCTGGAAGCTGTTCTGTTCTCCTCTTGCCAAAAGCTGGAGTGAGATATGAAACTCTTCCAGCTGCTACATTAAACCTTAAAAAAAAAAAAAAACAAAACAAAACAAAAAAAAACTACACAAAGCTGTAGACAGAGAGGGGTCATTTCCGGGAAGCTGGCAGCTACAGTAGCCATTTGACTCAGTTTCCACACAAGTATGTCAAAGCTTAACATGAAACAAAGGAGGAGTGTGTAATTTTTTTTTGTTTTAGAAGGGCAGAGCTTTCCTTATGACAAGAACTTCAGACAAATCATCACGTTCTAGTCTTTTTTGAACACTGATAAAGAATCTGTGCTGAAAGAGTAGACTTGGAGCAGATACAGACAGAATTAGATACTTCTTCATTTATTATCAGAAATACGATGACAGAGGGTTGCTCTTGTTAAAACAGACAGGAATGGGATTCAGTGAGGATGCTCAGCAGGTGATGATAAAAGATACCCATATGGCCTGACATAGACCTGGGTGTTTTCCAAGTGGCTAAGGGTTTTACTGCATTCTTATGAGGAGAGGTTGATCAATCAATCAATCAATCAATACCAAAACAATACTGTTTAGTTTTTGAAGCTTATTGTATTGCAGTTGCCTCCAAAGTAAACAGTAGACAGTTTTTTAATACATAATGTGTGCTTTGTTCATTCTCAGTGAATATTTTGAATGTCTTTGAATTCCAAGTTCCAAATTAGAGAATTCCAAGTTATCTGCAACAATACCTAAAAAAGCTAAAATACTCTGGCATTAACGATACTTAGAAAAATTAAAGGATTGTTAACAATGCTAGATATTGGTAAAGATGAATACTTGAATTGAATGGACCTTTATATAGTATTCAGTGTGAGCAAGTAACCAGATGACCTTCTTAAATATTGCAGAGTAGTGCGGGAATAAGGTCAAATGCTGTCAGTGTTACAAATTACACAAGCGACCATTATGTTTTGTGATGCAATCCAGTTAAAATAGGAGGAGGCAGCTGCTCTGCAGAGTGTAAAGGAAGCTGCCAGTTGTTCAAGGGAGTTGCTAGACGACCTGCCTCTTACTAGGTAATAGCAGACAAGCCTCCTCTTGATATAAAGAGAGCACAACATTCCTTTGGTGCCAACATGGTTATGTATTTTCCTACTTTACAGGAGTATGATTTTATATGTGATTGCACACAGTTACACATGTATTTTTTTCAGCATTTTTAGAGGACATTGTGTTTTAGAGCATGGTATTTTCAGAAGGCTTTGAATAGTACACGATCAGAAACACAAACACAATTATGTGCTATTTGCATACTGAAATATCAGACAAGTAACTTGTCTTCAGGGAAAGAGCAGTTTCTGATAATCTGAGTTTGTGTGAAGTGATTGCCAACCGCATTTGGACAATTAGGTCAAAAGAGAATTCTTCCAAACAGCACTCAGCAATTTCTTTATTGCAGATAGTGTTTTATTTACTAGCGCTGTCAGAATTCAAAAGCTGAACTTCAGTAATAGTTGATGTGGCACTTTATAAATAGCATAAATCAATTGAAAAATGAATTACTCATGGTTTGTGACCAAAATAAAGTAACAATGATAAACCCATCATACAACTGTCTAGGAATGGGAGAAAATGTGACTAGGGCAAAATATTGGTAACAGATTATGCAAACTGACAAAACTATGACTTTGGAAGAAAAAATATGACTTTTACATGAAATATTTGTTTACTCTAGAACTGCTCTGAAGTATGGTTTGTTGAGCATTCTGGACCGTTCAAAAGTGTGTTTACATTTATAGATGATTGGTTGAAAGACATATTCTGGATGAAGTGATATGGTTTATTGGATGAATATTTTCAAATGCCATTTGATTCTAAATTGATTCAAAATCATGCTTTTTTTTTTTTTAAAAAAAACCACATTGTAAAGAGCATTTTGCTAAAAATTGAATCCCCCGTGGAATCATAATGCTTGAAGGAGTTGTAAAGGTTATAGAATGAGGTTTCTAGTTAAATATTCATGACAAGGTCTTGCTCTTTTTGAATGATGGTATGCATATATATTTTTCTTATTGTTCAGTTATGCCTATACACATATATAGTGTTGGCAGAAAAAAAGAAATTGAGACCAAAGGGTCATGCCAATTCATAAATTTATAATTAACTGATTTTATGGTTAAGCAAAGGAAATACCCTGAATGCATGCAGGTAGCCAGCAAGTAGCTACACTATTACAATAGATTTTTAGCTCTATTTATATGGAATTAATGGAGATGGCAATGGCACCTCACTCCAGTACTCTTGCCTGGGAAATCCCATGGATGGAGGAGCCTGGTAGGCTGCAGTCCATGGAGTCGTTAGGAGTTGGACACGACTGAGCAACTTCATTTTCACTTTTCACTTTCATGCATTGGAGAAGGAAATGGCAACCCACTCCAGTATTCTTGCCTGGAGAATCCCAGGGATGGAGGAGCCTGATGGGCTGCCATCTATGGGGTCACACAGAGTCAGACACGACTGAAGTGACTTAGCAGCTTAGTATATGGAATTAAAGCTAAAGTTACATACCACCCCACCTTCAGTGAATGATCACAGATATTCAGTTTGCACCAGTAGCTACATTGAGCTTACTCTGAGATTTTATTCTTCATCATTCTTTATCAGTACTTCCTAAGGTTACCCCTGACAGTATTTCTAACGTGTTTGATTAGTCAACTTTTTCAACATTCCTCAGTGAGGTTAGATCAAGTTCAGTTTTCTCACAACAGGCAATCCCTGACATTCCATTGCTTGCTCAAGTATTTGGATCTTGTGCATTTAGCCTTGTGTTTGGTCTTGATGCCCCCACAATGCCAGGCACATACGAGGCACTCAGTAAATACATGCTAAAATGGAACAAGAGTCTCTCACAGACAGCAGATTCACTGGCTAGAATTCCCTCTCTGTTAACTACAGAGCTTCTCTTTTTTCATGCTCTTCTGTTTCAATACTGCAGAACGCACAACAAAAGCTGCCTTCATGACACTGTCTTCTCACCCCACCTCACACCTCAGTCAAGTCATGGTAGGTAGTCAAAGTATTTACAGTGGTTTTGTTGGACCCAGAGAGACAGTTAAGAGAAGGGAAAATCCCTATACTGTTGATGCCTGGCGTCCTCTTGCCTCCCTCCTCCGTGCCCCCTGCCTTTCCACATTCCTGTTTGCAGACCTTTGGAGCAGCGGTTTCAGTAAGATATGCATCAGGCAAAGTAGAGTCTCCACATCAGCTGCAAATAGTTACTCTACAAGAGACGTGCCCGTGCATTCAAAGGGGGAACTCTGAATGCATTTCCAAGAGAAATTTCATTCCATTTTTTGATTAGCCTACAAAAGTACTGTTTCTAGTATGCTTTAGTAGCACTATGGAGAAACTGCATCATGGTGGTCTAGCTCTGAAAGTTACCTTCCATCTCAAAAACATTTTTCTAATTTTTGCATCTTTAAAAAAAATATGAAAAAAGCTTTAAGTTTCCCCAATTTTGACATATAGAACTCTGTAACTTGAACTGTTAATAAAAGAAGGATTTTAGTGTATGCTCGAGTGTGCCACTTAAATCCCCCTACTGGGACCGACACACTTGTTTTCAGCTGCTGGCAGTACTGGCCGATAGCTGTGATCTGAATCCTTCTCTAGGAATTTTCTGCCTTCAGAGGAAGCTGCCTCACTTAATGTGACATCCAAGATTGCATCTCCCCTCTGAGATTTGATCTTGATCTGGTGACTGGTCAGTGGAGTCAAACACCTGGGTCCCTGGCTTCCTTTGGGGCAACTCTGAGAGACCATCCCAGCACTGGGGCTCCTGGGAGGCATTTGTGGCAACTGCTTTCAGCTTAACTCCTTCCTTTGTCCAATCCTGCTTCCCTTACTCCCTTGGGAATGTAGTTCCCACAGACATGCACCCCCAAATCTCTTTCACACGATCTTTCCTGTCACAGGCTGAAATAGAGAACAATAATTTACATATCACTTCTGTCCACTTAGATGGTAAAGTGTTTGCCTGCAAGGTGGGAGACCTGGGTTCAATTCCTGGGTCGGGAAGATCCCTTGGAGAGGGAAATGGCAATCCACTCCAGCACTCTTGCCTGGAAAATCCCATGGAAGGAGGAGCCTGGTAGGCTACAGTCCATGGGGTCGTACTAGTCGGACAAGACTGAGCGACTTCACTTTCACTTTTCACTTTCATGCATTGGAGAAGGAAATGGCAACCCACTCCAGTGTTCTTGCCTGGAGAATCCCAGGAATGGGGGAGCCTGGTGGGCTGCTGTCTATGGGGTCGCACAGAGTCGGACACAACTGAAGCGACTTAGTAGCAGCAGCAGCAACCTCTCATGACTCCTAATACTGCTTCTTACTTATACGGTAATTATCTTAGCATTTACACAATTCAAATTTTTATTCAAACAATATTTATACCTCGTTTAAAAAGACAAATAGTACTACAATATTTACAGTGGAAATAGCAGTGCCCATCCTAGGCCTCTCTTAGAGCTTATATTGCAATTGCATGGATTTTAAAGCTATAGTCATTATTTGCTGACTTTCTATTATAAAGGATAAAGATTTAAACCTCCTATACTCCTCCACATTCCCCACTATCTATTCTCTCATTAGCCAGTTTAGAAAATAAATAGCCATTGTTTAAATTATCATTAAATGCACCCTTCTCATAATAATCTTTACTGCTGAGCCACACAGTATAGTTTGGTTACATTTCTTTTCTTTCTTAAATAACATTTTCCCCCAGAGGCTAGCAATTTCCTTCTATTTTTAAAAATTTCGATTGTTTAGTTTTCTTGTACTTATTGCTAGTTAATCCCCCCAACTTTATGTCAAGTGCCTCTCAGGATGATAAAGCATATTTGATCATCGTTCAGTTCTATTTCATGCCCCCCGTCCCTTGGGGACATCTGTCTTGGTGCCCCCAATCTAAACTTCCCTTTCTCCATGCCTGGGACATCAATTGTTATCTTGGATCTTCTGCACCTTGCCCTGGGATTTGCCTTTCTCTCGTGTTGAATTCTATGTACCTTAGACTGCTTGCTTTCCTTTTTCTTGGTGTGTACCTTTGTTCTGCTGAAGTTATTCTCCGGAACTCTCCTGAGAGTGTACATTGTTGAAGCTGTGAATGTCTAAACTTGTTTTCACTCTACTCTCACCTCATTTGTGTATATACTTATGGGCTGTAAATACTTCTTAAAGAGAAATTTGAAGTTGTATCTCCATTACTGTTTTGAGAATTATAAGGCCATTCTGATTCTTCACTATTGGGACATGACTTGTTTTGTTTGTTTTTCCTCTTTCTCCTGCTCATATCTTTCTTCTGAGGAACCTCTCTTTACTCCAGGTGTTCTAAAATTTAATAATAAGGTAGCTTGTTGTGGATCAGTTTTTACTCATTGGACTGAGAACTGTCTGAACTCTTTCAACCTGCAAACTTGTATACTTCAATTCTGAGAAAATTCCTACTATCTTTTATTATCATTTCCTCTTATTTCTAGGTTATTTTATTCTGGAATTCCTATTAAATATCTGTATCTTCTGAAATGATCCATTTATTACAATTTTTTTTTCTAATATTGTCCTTGTCTTTGTGACTTTCATTTTATTTTTAAATTTTATTTTACCTTACAGGTGATTTACTTTATCTCCCTAACTTGATAAATTCTGTTATATTTTTAATTTTTAAGGGCTCTTTATTGTTCTCTTAATGTTGTCCCACTTTTTAAAAGTAGCATTCCGTTCTTGTTTCATGAATGCCACATCTCTTATCTCTTGAAGCAGATTTATTATCGTTGCTTGCAATTTTCTTCTGCTCCTTAATATGGTAATGTGGTCTTTGTTTTCTTTCATTTTCTTATTTCTTTATTTTGGTTTGGTCTTGTAAGTCAGATTCCCTCTACTTATGAATTATGTTTTTTAGTCATTCATTTATATTTAAAAGTGAGACACTAAAAGATAAGTTGGAGTTTCTATGTGCACTGGTGGACCTTGCCGACTGGTGGGACTCCCTGTGAGTGACTAGACATAGCAGACCATTTCTTTGGCAACACCAACTGTCAGTATTGATAAGCATTTTCTCATGGACTTATCAGATTCTTTAGAGGGATCTTCCAATCTCCTGCCTTGCGGACAAGAGGAGGAGTATATAAGATAGGCAACAGTGTTCTGAGAGTTGAGGGAAAAATGCTATCTTCCGCTAAGAATACACAATTTTGATTTCATTGATTCCCTTACTTACTCCTGTTGCTTCCCAGTAGAGCCTCTTGGGTTCATGATCTCCAGAGAATAATCCATTTGGCCAGGGGAGAGGAGAAAGAAACCTAAATATTCTTCATTCACTTTAACAATCCAATTGTTTCAGCCTCAACTTATATATATAATCTCAGAGATAGCTGATTCATCTTCTAAGATTTTTGTGGAACTCTGAAATACTGATTAGTTTATCTCTTTTTAAAAAAATATAAATTTACTTATTTTAATTGGAGGCTAATTACTTTACAGTATTGCATTGTTTTGCCATACATCAACATGAATCCGCCACGGGTGTACACGTATTCCCTTAATGACCTCCTCACACTGCCCCTGGCGTTTCTCTTTCTACCCAGGACTCAGCAGAAAGAAGGCTGAAACCTAAGCCATCTACTGTGTTTTTTTTTTTTTTTAAATTTTGTTGACTTATACTTTTACCTCTTTTCTCCTGTTCTCTTTGTCTTTATGACTTTGTGCATTTTACTGTCATTTCAGTGATTTTCAGGAGGAAGCAGAGATTCTTGGTTGTGTTCAATCTTAATGGCTAACGGGACATTTATGATTATTTCTTTAATTCTGTCTTCCTTGCTCCACATCTATCTGGTTGACTATTGAATTTTTAGGAACAAACCAAGGACTAGCACATGCAGGAGGCACAATACACTTTTGTTAAATAAATTAAGGGATGCAATTTTATTTTAGTATCTGTCCAGATGCAATGTAACTGAAACTCTCCTAAATTTATAAATGATTTGGTAATGCCAAGAAGGAAATTTCTAGAAATTTAACAAGGTTGGGCTATCAAAGAAGACTGAAACTTTAAGGGTCCAATGGTGTGATTAGTTAAGACCAGCTCTGTGATGAGAAATTCTAAAATAAATAATTAATTTGTATTATATTGGAGTGAAACATTTTATCTCTTTCCTCAACTTTAACAGAAGCTATTCATATTTGAAGATAATTTATAGATATTATTAATGTCTTTTAGATGATTAAACAAATTATTCAGTCTGTATATGATATGCTCAAGAAAGTTATTGTTTAAATAAAGAAAGCTTTATATTTGTGAGTTTTATTTTCATAATGGTGTTTCTCTTCAATTTTATCAGTTTGGGGGAGTGTCTTCATAATACGCTATCCTCAATTAGATGATTACAACTGTAATATTTCTTCCTTTAGTAACTAGCAGTTGAAAAACTACACAAGAAAATTTGAATGTGGTCTTGCCTGATACATAGGAAATGGCATTTTCAAGGCTATAAATTGTACTACTTTTTTGTGAAATATGTACAATCTATTTTTAGGAAGATGGGTTTTGAAGTGACATATATAGATAATTCATCAGGGATAGTTTTCATATGTGTGTATATCTTTGAAAATTTAAAACTACACTGCTATAAGTTTAGCCTCCCACATGCCATAGTATGCCATACACCATATGGCCTGGTATACAGCGATAATCACCAAAGTTTGTTCCAGTGTATTCAGAAAAAGTGATAAATTATCCGTGTCCTGGGTCAGTGTTAGTGCAATAGTTCCCCTGCCCCCGCATCTGCAGAGTATGTATTCTGAGATACCTATGGGATGCCTGAAAAGGAGGTTAGTACTGAACCCAACATATACTACTTTTTCCTTACACGTATTTATCTTTGACAAAGTTTAATGTATACAATAGTCACAGAAAGAGGTTAACACAATAGCTAATAATAAAATAGAACAATTATGATAATATACTGTAAGTAAAGATTATGTGAATGTGGTTTCTCTCAAAATACTATATGACTTTAATACCACTTCCATCTTAACTAAACAATTATCATACACTGTGGCCCTAAATTTGGCGGTCTGAAGCTCAGCAGCAAAACTAGCATGTATTTCTTTTTCCTTCTTCATAATTTCACAGATAGACGATTTGTTTGTACCATAGATTTTTAGCAACCTAAACATGTCATTTTTTTTTTCCTTATTAAGTTAGACGTTTCACCTTTTCATTTACAGGAGGCATTTTATGACTTCTATTTGGAGGTCTGGATTGCTAGCATCACTGCTCTGGTACTTTGGGGCTATTATTAAGTAAAATAAGGGTTATTTGAACACAAGCTCTAAGATACCATGACACTCAATCTGATAATGGACATAGCTACTGAATGACTAATGGGTGGAATATGCTGGACAAAGGGATGAGTCACATCAAGTAAGGATGAAATGGGACAGTGTGAGACTTCATTACACTATTCAAAATGGAGCACCATTTATAATTTATGGATTGCTTATTTGGGGAATGTTTCATTTAAAATCTTTGGAGTGCTGTTGACCACAGGTCACTAAAACCATGGAAAGCAAAACATAGATAAGGGGAACTACTGTAAGTAAAAACAAAATCTTAGCTTTAACTTATATTTAAGTCCATTTCTTAAGCTTTAAATTATGACAGGGATAAGCTGTTTAGCTTATATGTATGGGTGGAAATCTTTAAGGATTTTACCCGCTATGCACACAAAAATATGATTACTAAATAGCTTTATTTTAACAACAGGTGTTGTAAGTTAACCTCACCTTAATAACTTTCTTTTTGCAGATTCTGTTAAATTTGTCTTTCTTTTGTTACTTTGAACATTAATTTGTTCTATTATTGGACTTAGGATAAATTCTATTTATTTTTAAGAGGCATTTGACATGGTAATATTTTGTTTGTTTTCAGTTGCTTTGACTCCTATAAAAACCTTATAAGGTTTGAACATTGGAATAGAGCCTAGTGCAAGTGATCATATTTTACATGTTGAAAATCAAATTAAGTTGCTGCACAAAATTAATTTTGTTATGTTCATGACTACTTACAATTCATGTATATTCATTTGATTCAGTAATGACATTTTAGCAATGAAAATCTTCTTTCTATGATTAATTTTTTCCTAAGAAATAGTATGAAAGAAGGCCAAGATGGCATAGTAGGAAGACTCTGAGTTTATGTCCTTCTATGGGCACACCAAAATTGAAATACTTATAGAGCAACTATTGATGAGAAAGACTGTAACAATAGTTAAAAAAAAACAAACGATGACTAAAATATAAAGAAGGAACCATAAGAAGACAGGTAGGAGGATAGAGCTGTAGGATAGTCAAAATCTATACCCCCAGGGTGAGAGACCCACAAATGGGAGAATAATTACAATTGCAGAGGTTCTCTCCAATGAGCAAGTCACCTGAGCCCTATATTAGACTCCCCAGTACGGAGAAGACAAGCCCCTCAGAACATTTGGCTTTGGAGGCCAGCAAGCCTCTGGCTGGACTGCTGTGGAAAAGAAACTCCACTCTTAAAAGTGCACACAAAATCTCATATGCTCTGGGACCCAGGGTGAGAGCAGTCATTTGGAAGGAGCCTGGGTCAGATGAACTTGCTGCCTTGGAGATTCTCCTGGAAAGGTAGGGGGTGATTTGAGCTCACCATGGGGACATAAGCATGGGTGGTAACCATTTGGGGAGCTTGTTCAACCACAAGGGCAGTAAGCATCATTTTGGATTCTCTCTTGAGTTCATTAGCATTGGGACCTGGCCCCACCCAGTAGCCTTTTGGCACCAGTACTGGGATGCCTCAGGCCAAGCAACTAGCCAGGCAAGGACACAGCTCCACTCACCAGCAGGCCAGCTGCTTTAAGACCACTGAGCTCACAGCCACCCCAGGACCCAGTCTGGTTCACCAGAGGGCTCATGATGTCAACCCATCAACAGTGCACTGGCACTAACCCTGGGATGCCCAGGCACCTGCTGCCAGACAGCATGGGATTCAGTTCTGCCCATCAGTGATCTGGAAACAGTTCTGGGAATCCCTGGGCCCTAGTCCCACCCACCAGCAGGCTGAAAGCATCTCTGAGACACTTTGGATCCATCAGCCATTTAGCCGGGGATCCAGCCCCAGCCCCGCTCACCAGTGGGCCAACATCAGCTTTGAAACACCTTGGATTCCACAGTCAGCCATGTCAGGAACTGGTACTACCTACTGGCAGGCTAACACTAGATCTGACCCTACAGCCACTCACTCCAAAACAACCCTGCTTTGCCAGCAGTGGGTTGGCACTACAAGGACACCTTGGGACACTGCAGCCAGCAGCCCCAAAACTTGACCTCACCAGTCAGAGGCCAGCAGTCTCTGCACAGGGCAGGACCTGGCAGTGAACTGAGTGAGGGGCCAGTCATGCCTGTTAGACCACCCAAAGTATTCAGTTTGCCACAAGAGAAGGATCCACATAGTCCAAAGAGGGGACACCCTTAGAACACATACCTCTGGTGACTACAAGGGAGAGCACTGCTGGGATGCATAGAGTGTATCCTACAAAAGGCCACATTCCTAAGGTTGTTAAATGTAACCACCTTATCTATTTGGAAATAAAAAAAGCAAATTAGACAAAATGGGACAACAGAGGAATAGCATGCAAATAAAAGAACAAGTTAAAACCCCAGAAGAAGAACTAAGTGAAATGGAGATAGGTAATTTACCTGGTAAAGATCTCAAGGTAATGATTGTAAAGATGTTCAAAGACCTCAGAAGAATGGAGGAACAGACTGAGAAGTTTTTAATGAAGAGTTAGAAAATATAAAGAACATCCAAACAGAGATGAAGAATACAATAACTGAAATGAAAAATACACCAGAAGGAATCAATAGTAGATTAGATGACACAGAGGAACAGATCAGCAAGCTGGAAGACAGATTAATGGAAATATCTGAAGCTGAGCAGAAAACAGAACTTAAAAAATGAAGCCAGTTTAAGAGACCTCTAGGACAAAATCACGGAGAAGGCAATGGCACCCTACTCTAGTACTCTTGCCTGGAAAATCCCGTGAAGAAGGAGTCTGGTGGGCTGCAATCCATGGGGTCGCTAAAGAGTCAGACACGACTGACTTCACTTTCACTTTTCACTTTCATGCATTGGAGAAGGAAATGACAACCCACTCCAGTGTTCTTGCCTGGAAAATCCCAGGGACAGGGGAGCCTGGTGGGCTGCCGTCTATGAAGTTGCACAGAGTTGGACATGACTGAAGGACTTAGCAGCAGCAGCAGGACAAAATCAAGCATGCTAATATTCACATTATAGAAGCCTCAGAAGGAAAAGAGAAAGGGGCAGAAAATACATTTGAAGACATAATAGCTGAAAATTTCCCAAAGCCTCGGAAAGGAAACAGACACCCAGGTCCAGGAGGCACACAATATCCCAGACAGGACTGACCCAAAGAGGAACACACCAAGTCATGGTGTAATTAAAGTGGCAAAAATTAAAGATAGAGAATATTAAAAGCAGTAAGGGAAAAGCAACAAGTTAAGTACAAGGAAACTCTCATAAGGCTATCAGCTGACTTCAGCAGAAACTCTGTAGGCCAGAAGGGAATAACATGGATATATTTAAAGTGATTAAAGGGAAAAAACCTACAGCCAGGAATATTCTATTTGGCAAGGTTTTCATTCAGATTACATGAAGAGATTAAAAACTTTATAGACAAGCAAAAGCTAAAAGAGTTCAGCACCATCAAATCAGTGTTACAAGAAATGTTGAACTTCTCTAACCATAAACAAAAAAGCCACAACTAGAAACACAAAAATTACAAAAGGAAAAATCTCATTGGAAACAGCAAATATACAGTAAAAGCAGTTAATTTGCATTGCATAAAGCTAGTGAGATGGTTAAAAGACAAAAAGAATAAAATCATCCATATCTGCAATAAGTAGATATGAGACACACGAAACAAAATCTGTAAAAACATAATGTCAAAAGCAGTAAATGTATGTTGGCAGGAGCAGTAAAAATGTAGGGTTGTTAAAGTGCTTTTCAGCTTAAGATATTAGTTATATATACATATACATACATAGCTATATATAGCTATAAATAGCTCTAAAATATATTTATAAATATAGAGCTATGTACAGTGAGGAATATAGTCAATAACTGTGTGATATTTTTGTATAATGACATGTTGTAACTAGACTTATTGTGGTGATCATTTCAAAAAGTGTAGAAATAGCTAAATCACTATGTTGAGTAAGAGGAACTAACATAGTGTTGTAGGTCGTTATATTTAAAAAACAAATGAAGTCATAGAAAGAGACTGATTTGTTTACCAGAGGCATGGGATTCTGGGAATGGGAATCAAATGACGATGGTCAAAGGTGCAGACTTCCAATAATAAGATAAATAACTACTAGGATATAATGTAGAGTATGATAAGTACAGTTAACACTGCTGTATGTTATATATGAAAGCTGTTAAGAGAGTAACTCCTAAAAGCTGTCATCACAGTAAAAAGATTCTTTTCTATTTAATTTTTTATTTGCATGAGATGATCGATACTAAACTTGTGGTATTTCATGATGTAAGTCAAAGTGTTATGCCACGCATTTTTAAATGTAAACAATGCTGTGTGTCAATGATATCTCAATAAAGCTGTAGGTAAAAAAAGAGAAAAATAAGAAATGTTATGAGAAACGGGTGTTGCAGAAAATTACTTATTACACAAGTTCCCAAGTTACTACTGACAATGAGGAAAAAACTCCATCATTAGAACTGAATCGGCAAGACCGCCCTGAATCTTAGAGAATGGGACACATCAAAAAACTTGACCTTGAATATCAACGACTTCCTCCCAAGATGAAGAGTTGGTACCTTCTTTGGTAAGTGGTCCTTAGAGTCGCCTTGTGTACAAGCTGCCTTACTCTGCTACTGCCTCTAAATATCTTCTGCTTAACTCTTCCCACTGTATCCTAATTTTTAAATTAGCTATGCCTGTTAAAAGAGATTTCCACATACTATGCTTCAGAAGTTTCATTGAGCCAACAAATACTTGTCATATCCTGTGTAATTGAATATTATTTTAGGTATCCAAATAGGACACCTAAAATAAACAAATAAAACAGACAAAAAGCCATGTCCTTCTATTGTTGTTACATTCTAGTTTACGTACTAGTGGGAAAAGAATATATTAAACAGGATAAGTAAGAACACATAGAGTATGTTAATCCAAAGTAAATACTAAAGTGGTAAAAGAGTAGGGAAAGATGATAAATGATTTCATGGTAGGAGTACCATTTTGAATGTAGATGGGGTAACCAGGAAGAGAATTGCTGTAGAGGGAGCTGTGTCACCATTTAGAGAAAGAGCATGTCAGTCAGATAGGGGTCAAGAAGTGAAGAAGACCCAAAACAAGAGAGTTCTGGGATGTTTGTAGGAGGAGTCCTGTGTGTCTGGAGCAGTAATCAGAGATGGAAGTCCAAGAGATAAAGAGTGTGTATGTGAGAAGCAGTTCATGTAGGTTTCAATGCAAGGAAGTCTTGTGCTATGAGTGAAATTGGAAGCCATTGCAAGTTTTCAACAGGAGGGATGTGTTTTAATAGGACTGCTTTGGCTGCTAGATTAATGGTAGTGCTAATGTAAGGAGCAAGAGCAGAAGCAGCGACAGACAAGAGGCAAATGCAAGAATCCAGAGGGAAACCAGCGACTTGAACCTGGTGAAATGAGGAGAGATTGTGAGCAGAGGTTTAATGTTGAAGGCAAAGCCTAAAAGGTTTACTAATAAATGAGGTATTGAGTGTGTGGCAGAAATGGAAACGTGAAGGTGATTCCTCCTTTTGGTTTGAGCAGTTGGAAGTGTTGTGGAGTTTCCATTAACTCAGGAAGGCCTCAGTGGGGCAGGCTTCCTGGGGATATGAAGGAGACTGATATCAAGAGTTTACTTTTGTTAAAAAAAAAAAAAAAAAAAAAGGCAACAAACCCTTAAGGGCTTCCCTGGTGGCTCTGTGGTAAAGAATACAATTGCCAGTTCAGGAGACACAGGTTTGACCCCTGATCGAGAAGATCCCACAGGCTGCAGAGCAGCTAAGGTCGTGCGCTGCAATTACTGAACCGTGCTCTGGAGTCCAGGAGCCACAACTGCCGAGCTCACGTGCTGCGCCCGCTGAAGCCCGCACACGCTAGAGCCCCTGTCTGCAACAAGAGAAGCCACCACAACGCTTCCCATGCGCCACAGCTAGAGAGCAGCCCTGCTCTCCACAGCTAGAGACAAGCCCATGCGGGAGAGACCCAGCACAACAAAGAGAAACACATTAATAATAAAAAAAAGGTTCCGTTTTGCTCATTTTAGATCTAGAGATGCACATTAAACATTCAGATGAAAACGGTGAGTGGGCAGTTGGATATATAAGTTTGGAATTCAGAAAAGAGACATGGGCATATAATTTGTGAGTTAACAGCATGTGGAAGGTATTTAAAGCCGTGAGACTGATGATCCATTTCATGTAAATTGTGACAGACTTCTGCCATTACGAGAGAAGTTTATCATATTAAGTTTCAAGAGTAATGCTATTTTTAAGATAATTCTATTTTAGTGTAATGTTAAAATCCCTGTGCTCTCCAGAACTCAGTGAATTTCTGCAGACTTAGAAGAGCTGCAGGTCCCAGCATTTGTTACAGAAAACATAGAATAAAGCTTATGTTAAAATCACAAATGAAAAAAATAATAAGCAAAATTATATGTATTATATCATCAGAAAAATGTAAAATATGTTTAGACAAAGATGTGAAGAAAATATGAAATTCTTGATTGTCCTGTGTATTTTCCAAATTTGCCAAGTTTTCTTAATTTTCCATAAAGTGTGAGTTATTTTTAAAATGGAAAAAGAAATAAAGTTTGTCTTCCAAGGTTATGCAAATCAAAATTTCTTCTTGTACACTGATTAATGCTTGGATATGTAATAGAACCCAGTGACTAAATTAATCACACTGCATTTCATCATTTGGGATTATATGTTGTATGATATAAAAGCATAAAAATGAAGATGAAGGACATTCACCAATATTATCTGAGTATCATATAAAAATATTCAGTCAATTGACAACTTATCAATACCTTAGACCTGGTGTTTCAGAGAAATAAGAAAACAGGCCCTATCTCCAGTCCATGGAACTCACTATATTCAGGCAGCCTATTGTTTCCAAATCAAATCGATGCAATTTCCAGCTCCTGTTTTGGTCTCTGATCTCCTCTGGCACATAGGCTTCCGTTGGAATTTCTTTTTAACACTAACTTTCATCATGGGTTTTTTTCCACCTTATTCTTCCAGCAAGTGAAAGGTTTTGATTCCTGATGTTTATTTCAAAGCAGTTCAGAAGGGGACCTCCTGAAGTGGTGTAAAATAGATTTAACAATACCAACCTACCTCATAAGGCTGCTGTGTGGAATAACAATATAAAGGACTACAAAGCACTTTGTAAATATAAAGTTCTATACAAAAGCTTTATAATAATTACTGGGTGCAGTACAATGAAGTCCTTGTGCATTTCCAGAAGTGCCAACGAGTAGGTAAGTTTCCTTCCTCCAGTCATTTTTCAATTTTTATAATAAAAATATCTTATTTAAAATCATGTACAGAATGTCCTTGTGCTCTGGGCCTTGGATATGTTCCCAAGTAAGAGCTGAAACAATGTCAGGCTGAGAGAAAAGAGCGGGGTGTCTTGGGTGCAGCTCTCTTCATGTTTGAAGATGCTTTGGCACACTAGGGAAGCCAGAGATGTGAAACTTCATGCAATGTTTTCCTCTGAATGGGCAGATATATATAGATATAGTTACAGAGATAGAGATAGATATATGTCCATTGACAGTGCTGTGCTTGCTGCATTCACATCAGTGTCAAACTTGGCTGAATTATGTAGTCATACCTCTGTTTCTGACTATACAGGGAAATCAACTTTACTTTTAAAATTTTCATCCATTGGCACTGACGTGAAACAGCTTCAAGTTTCTTGTGTTCTCATAAGTTTCTTTTAACAACTCCTTTAATTCACTAGACATTTACAGCTTTGGTCTACTGATCTGTTTTCTCATCAGTAACCAGAGCTTCCAAGTACAGTATTCTTTCAGTGTCCAAAGAGTATCCACCTTAGAAACCATCTACTTTTGGCTATTAGAGTTCTCATGAAAAAAAAAAAAAAAAAACTGATCAAAATAGTTTTATTTGGAAATATTTTTACAATTCTTTTCTATAATGAAATTTGACCTAAATTATTTCCTTGGTAGTCTCCCATTGCAATGCTGCTGCTAAGTCACTTCGGTCGTGTCCGACTCTGTGCAACCCCATAGACGACAGCCCACCAGGCTCCCCTGTCCCGGGATTCTCCAGGCAAGAACACTGGAGTGGGTTGCCATTTCCTTCTCCAATGCATGAAAGTGAAAAGTGAAAGTGAAGTCGTTCATTCGTGTCTGACTCTTAGCGACCCCATGGACTGTAGCCTATGGTTGTTAGCATAAACTTGATTGGTTTTCCAAAGCCCAAAACTATCCCTGTCACATCTAGAAGCCTGGACTGACAGGGGGTAGGGACTGGGCAGAAGGGAAACTGTCTACTCTCTGCTCCAGAAAAAGGGAAATCTCTAATGTAAGAAAGTGTTTAATCGAGTGTGGGAATTCCACACTCTTCCTGTCCCCAAGGTGAGATTTGTATCTGATCTTTCATTCTTTAGCAAACATTTACTGAGTCACTACTGAGTTTCATGCACTGTGCATAGTGCTGGGAAAAAGTTTATAATAAATGTTCCACAGTACTTGGCCTTAAGTCAATCAAAATCTGATAATTGACTCAGACAATATTAACATACAAGTGGGATAAGATAACATTCATTTTATAATGAGGGTACTGCATAAAGTGAGGTAGCTTCTGAGAGAAAGAAAATGTTCTTCTTGGGGGAGTCAGAATGTTTTCACAGAGGAGGCAACATTTAACAAAGGTCTGGATGGGTGATTAGCATTTACCAAGCATTTGTGAAGTTTTGGGACTACAAAGGGAGAATGATATGGCATAATTGGCAAATGGTGAGAGATTCAACATGAAATTAAAAGATGCTTGCTCCTTGGAAGAAAAGCTGTGACAAATCTAGAAAGCATATTAAAAAGCAGAGACATTACTTTACCAACAGAAGTCCATCCAGTCAAAGCTATGGTTTTTCCAGTAGTCATGTATGGATGTGAGAGTTGGACTATAAAGAAAGCTGAGTGATGAAGAATTGATGTTTTTGAACTGTGGTGCTGGAGAAGACTCTTGAGAGTCCTTTGGTCTGCAAGAGGATCAAACCAGTAGATCCTAAAGGAAAGCAGTCCTGAATATTCGTTGGAAGGACTGATGCTGAAACTGAACTCCAATACTTTGGTCTCGTGATGTGAAGAACTAAAATTGTGGATAAGACCCTGATGCTGGGAAAGATTGGGAGCAGGAGGATAAGGGGACGACAGAGGATGAGATGGTTGGATGGCATCACTGACTTGATGGACATGAGTTTGAGCAAGCTCTGGGAGTTGGTGATGGACAGGGAAGTCCATGGGGTTGCAAAGAGTTGGACATGACTGAGCAACTGAATGTCTGTCTGAGAAATTAAGAACGGCTAGAGAATTGATTGTGGGAAGGGTTTGATGGAAGAGGAAACTGGAATGATTGGCTGAGACCATGATGTGAGGAGCTAGGAAAGAATCTGGACTAGCTGCCAAAGAATTTGGGACTCCCTGGAGAAGGAAATGGCAACCCACTCCAGTACTCTTGCCTGGAGAATCTCATGGAGGGAGGAGCCTGGTAGGCTACTAGTCCATGGGGTCGCAAAGAGTCGGACACGACAGGACTGAGCGACTTCACTTTCACTTTTGTAAGCAGTGGAGAGTTAGCTAAAATTAGAATGATCACATTTGTGTGTTAGACAATGTTGATATTGTATGGAGAACAGTGCAATTCAGGAAACAATAGAAATGGTTCATTTAGAGATGATCAGGAGCTGAATAAGCACTGTGTTTAAAATGAGCCTACAAATCCTTCTGGGTAAATGCCCTAGACACTCACATTGGGGTATAGATGTTGCTTCCAACATCAACTTCTCAGCAATGTCCTTAGGAGAGCCCACTAATATCTAAGAGGTATATGGCTTCTTTCTGACTAAGAAAATTTTAACTTTGGTAAGACACAGTACTAATGATTGAGTAGTAGGTGAAGAAACCTCTACTAACTTTAGTACCTTGGTGAAAGTCAGAAATCTTCAGGATAGAAAGGATTCTTTTTTTTTTTTTTAGTTTAATTTTACTAATACATTTCTTCCATGTGGAAAGCAATTCCTTAAAGTTTACACAACAGAGTTCTTTTACACTTTTCAATTAGTCTAATCAGACTACAATTTCACTTGACTACAAATACAGCAACAGCAATTATACTTTATGCCTAATTCCTAATTGCCTGTGAACTAACATGACTTACTTTTGTAAACTGCTAACTCAGGTTGACAACTCATTAAATATTCAACTTAAAACAGCATCCACTAGCAACATAAATTCTCAACTTGTTCTTCTAATAGAGTAGATTAATTGACTGCATCCCTCAGGCATTCTCTTTCTCTCTTATATTACTGTCCTTGACGTATGTATATATATAATCTTGCCAATCATTTTTTTCATTCAAAATTTTACTTTATTTTTTTATCAACTTTATTGCAGAGTACTTTATATGTGTACATTTGAAGGTGGAGCGCCGAAGAATTGATGCTTTTGAACTGTGGTGTTGGAGAAGACTCTTGAGCATCCCTACAAGTCCTTTCTGAAGGAGATCAACCCTGGGATTTCTTTGGAAGGAATGATGCTAAAGCTGAAGCTCCAGTACTTTGGCCACCTCATGCGAAGAGTTGACTCATTGGAAAAGACCCTGATGCTTGGAGGGATTGGGGGCAGGAGGAGAATGGGACGACCGAGGATGAGATGGCTGGATGGCATCATGGACTCAATGGACGTGAGTCTGAGTGAACTCTGGGAGTTGGTGATAGACAGGGAGGCCTGGCAGGCTGTGGTTCATGGGGTGGCAGAGTCGGACACGACTGAGCAACTGAACTGAACTGAACTGAAGAGAGTTTTGAAAGCATATGTGCTGTCAAGTGGGTACCACCAATCCATGTAAGACACAGAACATTTTCATCATCCCAGAAAGTTCCCCTGTGTTGTCAAACTCCTCTGCTCTCCTTCCCCAGGCAACCAATGGTATGATTCTTACCTTTGTAGGTTAGTTTTACTCATTTTAAGGCCGTATGAATGAACTTCTACAGCGTGTGCTTTTTTCTGTTAAGCTCCTTGTTGAGATTCATGCATGTTGTATATAGCAGTAATCTGAGTCTTTTCATTGGTGAGTATATTCTATTGGATGTGTGCCTTAGTTCTCAGTCGTGTCCAACTCTGCAACCCCTTGGACTGCAGCCCACCAAGCTCCTTTGTCCATGGAATTCTCCAGGTAAGCATACTGGACTGGGTGGCTATTCCCTTCTCCAGGGGATCTTCCTGACCCAGGGATTGAACCTGGGTTTCCTGCACTGCAGGAAGATTCTTTACTGTCTGAGCCACCAGGTAAGCCCAGTTACCAGGGAAACCCAATTTTAGCGTATTGTGTGAGTACACCACAGTTTGTGTATCTATTCAGCTGTTGACAGATATTTGGATTGCTTCTAGTTTTGCTATTATGAATAAAATTGCTGTAAATATCAGTCTATAAGTATTTCTTGAGGACACGTGTTTCTTTTTCTCTTAGAAAAATACCTAGAAGTGAAATTGGTGGTTTTGGCTCAGACAGTAAACAATCTTCCTGTAATGCGGGAGACCCAGATTCGATTCCAGGTTGGGGGATCCCCTGGAGAAGGAAATGGCTACCCACTCCAATATTTTTGCCTGGAAAATTCCATGGAAAGAGGAGCCTGGTGGGCTACAGTCCACCGGGTCACAAAGAGTTGCATATGACTGAGTGGTTAACACTTGCTGCTGCTGCTGCTGCTGCTGCTAAGTCACTTCAGTCGTGTCCGACTCTGTGTGACCCCATAGACGGCAGCCCACAGGCTCCCCTGTCCCTGGGATTCTCTAGGCAAGAACACTGGAGTGGGTTGCCATTTCCTTCTCCATAACACTTGCTATGGTAAGTATATGTTTGACTTGTGTGAAACTGACAATCTATTTCCCACAGTGGTTAAACCACTTTACACTTCCATCAGCCATGTGTGAGTTCCAGTTGCTTCACATGCTGTGTCAGTTTTAATATTTTCGTTGTTTCAGTGAATGTGCAGTTGAATTTCATTGTGACTTCCTTGGTGGCTGATGTTGAACATCTTGTCAAGTGCTTTTTGCCCAACTATGTCTGTTTAAGTTTTTGGCCTATTTTATAATTGACTTTTCTTTTTATTATTTAGTTTGAATCTTCATATATCTTGGATACAAACCTTACCTCCAATATATACATACTGTGAATATTTTATCCCAGTCTGTGGCTTGCTTTCTCATTTTCTTAATGGTGTCTTTCAAAGAGAAGATTTATATTTCAATAAAGTCCAATTTATTAATTTTTATTTCATGATTTATGTCTCTTGTGTCCTGCTTAAGGAATAATCACCTATGCAGTTTGTAAAAATTTTATTCAATGTTTTGTTCTGAAAGTTTTATAGTTTTATTTGTACATTTAGGTTTATGTGCTGTACTTAGCTGCCCAGCCATGTCTGACTGTGACCCCATGGACTGTAGCCCACCAGGCTCCTCTGTCCTTGGGGATTCATCAAGCAAGAATACTGGAGTGGGTTGCCATGTCCTTCTCCAGGGTATCTTCCCAACCCAGGGATCAAACCCAGGTCTGCTGCATTGCAGGCAGATTCTTTACTATCTGAGCCACCAGGGAATCCCAAGAATGCTGGAGTGGGTAACCTATCCCTTTTCCAGGGGAACTTCCTGACCAAGTAATTGAACCCGGGTCTTCTGCATGCTGATTCTTTACCAGCTGAGCTACCTAGGAAACCCATTTAGGTTCATAATTCATTTTAAATGTATATTTTGTGTATGGTGTGAGGTTGATTTTTTTCCCAAAACTCCAATTATTTCAAAATCACATATGGAAATATTTTAGCTTCCCTTATTGAATTAACTTGACACTGTTCCAAAAATCAACTGGCAAGACCAAAACAGTTCTATTTCAACCCTCTATTTTGCTCCTTTGGTTATATTTCTCTTTTTACTAATACCACACTGTCTAGATTACTGAAAATAGTTCTTAAAATAAGGTAGTATAAGCTCCCTTAGTTCTTTTTAGTTTTGATAATGCTGGGTCCTTAACATTTTCATATTAATTTTAAAAGAGATTGTCAATTTTTACAAAATTCCTTTTCAGTTTTTATTCAGATTACATTGAATGTCTAGGTTAATTGGGGGAGAACATAATGTCTTAAGACTGTGCTCCATAAACATGGTATTACTCCCCATTTATATAGATTTTCTTTAATATGTCTCAGCAATACTTATAATTTCACTATAGAGGTCTTATTTATTTTTCATTAAATTGATACCCGTACATTTTTTTGTTTCTGGATAATATTGAAAATTATATTTAGAAATCTAATTTATGATTCCTTTTTTCCTAGCATATATAAATATAATAGATTTTTGAATTCGCCTTCTTAATGTTCAACTTTGATAAATTGTCTTATTGATTCCAATAGTTTAGATTCCTTAGCATTACTTCAGATGCAAATGGAGAAAGTTTTACTTTTTCCTTTCCAATCTATGGACATTTTATTTCTTTTTATTGTTTTTTATATTGATTAGGATAACTAGCACAGTATCAGATAGAAGTGGGAAAATCAGATATCTTGGCATTATCTCTGATCCTATAAAAAACATTTAATATGAAACATAATATTACATAATATCATAAAAGGATTTTATTGATGTCCTTTATAAGGTTGAGGATGTTTTCTTGTATGTCTTGATTGCTGAGACTACTTTTTAAGTTATCACGAATGAATGTTGAATTTTCAAATGTTTCTCTTTTCAGATGTTTACATGTTTTTTCTTCTTTATTCTGTTAATATGATTAATTACATTAGTTGATTTTTTCCACTTTTGAACCAAATTTCCATTCAGAGGTAAATCCCACTGGATAGGATGTTATGGTGGTGGTGCTTTATTCTCTCAGTCATATCCTACTCTTGTGATCCCATGAACTGTAGCCCACCAGGCTCCTTTGTTCATGGGATTTCACAGGCAAGAATACTGGAATGGGTTGCCATTTCCTTCTTCAGGGGATCTTTCCCACCCAGGGAATGAACTCATGTCTCTTGCATTGCAGGTAGTCTCCTGCTTTGCAGGGCTTCCCCTGTGGCTCAACGTTAAAGAATCTGCCTGCTATGTAGGAGGCATGGCTTCGATCCCTGGGTCAGGAAGATCTCCTGGAGGAACATGGAAACCCACTCCAGTATCTTGCCTGGAGAATCACATGGACAGAGGAGCTTGGCCAGCTATAGTCCATGGGGTTGCCAAGAGTCAGATATGATTTAACTGACTTAGCACATATGCACACACCAGGGAAACCCTCCCCTTTTACATATATCCCTGAATTTGTTTGCTAATATTTTATTGAGTATTTTTGTGTTTGTACTCATGAGGAATAATGATATGCAATTTTCTTTTGTTTTAATGTCTTTGTCAAGTTTTTATGAGTGTTACCATGGGGCATAAATTGAATTAGAAAGTGTTCTTTCTCCTGTTTGTGTAAGATTATTTTTATTTATTTCTTAAATATTTGATAAATCTTAACAGTTAAGTCACCTACACTTGATATTTTCCTTTGGGGATGGTTTTTGATTATGGATTCAAGTTTTAGACTATTCAGATATTCTACTCATTATTGTGTTAAATCAGTATGTCACCTTTATTCAAAAAATTTTTTAATTTCATCTAAATTTTAATGTGTATTGGATAAAATTATCTGTAGTCTCTATTAGTATCTTTTTTAATATCTACATAATCTGTAGTGATATCCTTTATATCACTATTGATGTTTTTAATTTGTCCTTCCCCCACCTTTTTATTCTTCATTAGTTTTAAGCAGCGTATATAAACGTTATTAACCTTTTCAAAGAAACATTTGATTTGATTAGTTTTCTGTTTTGTTTTAGGTATTCTATTTTTATTGGCCTAGGTTCTTATATGTATTATTTCTTTCTGACTTTGCATTACATTTCCTCTGTGTTTTATAGCTTCTTAGTCAGAAACTTGTATCATTGAGTTTAAAGCTTTCTTCTCTTCTAGTATAGGCATTTAAAGCTATGCATTTCATCCAAGCACTTTTTCAGCTAAATCTCACACACATTTCTATATATTGTGGTTTTGTTAATATTTAGAAAAAAATTTAAATTTTCCTTGTGAATTCTTCTCTGACTTTCATGTTATTTGGAAGAATGATATTCAATTTCCAAATATTTGGGGAATTTCTAGATTCTCATTGTTATTGATTTCTAAGTTGATTTTGTTGTGGTCAGAGATTTCAGTCTTTTAAAATTCATTTAGACTTATTTTATGGCCTTGCATGTGCTGTGTTATGGTGGATGTTCTCTGCACACTTTATCCATTGCACTTTCCAGAACGTGTGTTCTGTAGTTTTGCAGTGTGGAATTTTTTAACTGTCTGATCAAGACAGTGAATAGTGTTTTTATTTATTTATTTATTTAAAATTTTCTTTTAGGGATTTATTTTGCGTTTATTTTTTAAATTAATTTTTATTTTTTAGTTTGTTTTGCTTTACAATACTGTATTCATTTTGCTATACATTGACATGAATCAGCCACGAGTGTACATGAACTCCCAATCCCTACCACCCCCCCTCCTGCCCCACATCATCTCTCTGGATTATCCCCGTACATCAGTCCCAAGCATCCTGCATCTTGTACCAAACCTAGACCGGCGATTCGTTTCACTTATGATATCATACATGTTACATTGCCACTCTCCCATATCATCCCACCCTCTTCCTCTCCCACAGAGTCCAAAAGGCTGTTGTATACATCTGTGTCTCTTTTCTTGTCTCGTGTACAGGTTTATCATTACCATCTTTCTAAATTCCATATATATGTGTAAGTATACTGTATTGGTGTTTTTCTTTCTGGCTTACTTCACTCTGTATAATCGGTTCCAGCTTCACCCACCTCATTAGAACTGATTCAAATGTATTCTTTTTAATGGCTGAGTAATACTCCATTGTGTATATGTACCACAGCTTTCTTATGCATTCATCTGCTGAAGGACATCTAGGCTGCTTCCATGTCCTGGCTATTATAAACAGTGCTGTGATGAACATTGGGGTACATGCGTCTCTTTCAATTCTGGTTTCCTCGGTGTGTATGCCCAGCAGTGGGATTGCTGGGTCATAAGGCAGTTCTATTTGCAATTTTTTATGGAATCTCCACACTGTTCTCCATAGTGGCTGTACTAATTTGCATTCCCACCAACAGTGTAAGAGGGTTCCTTTTCTCCACACCCTCTCCAGCATTTATTGCTTGTAGACTTTTGGATCACAGCCATTCTGACTGGTGTGAAATGGTACCTCATTGTGGTTTTGATTTGCATTTCTCCGATAATGAGTGATGTTGAGCATCTTTTCATGTGTTTGTTAGCCATCTGTATGTCTTCTTTGGAGAAATGTCTATTTAGTTCTTTGGTCCATTTTTTGATTGGGTCATTTATAGTGTTTTTCAAATTTTATATCTTTATTGATTTTTATGTGTTTTTTTTTCTTCCAGTTACTGAAAGAGGGCTATTAAAATCTCCATATATGATTATGTGCTTGTCAAAATTTGTCTACAGCTATGTCAGTTTTCACTTCATGAAATTTGAGGGTCTGTTATCAGATGCATAAAAATTTAGAATTTTTATATTTCACTGAATTATCTCTTTCATTATTATGAAATATTCCTCTTATGTCTTACCTATCTTCAGATTAATATAGACACATCAGCTTTCTTATGCTCTCTCTTGGAATACTATATGTTTCTCCTTTCTTTAATTTTAAATTATTTGTATCTTTAAAGTTAAATAACCAGGGTGACGATATACAGCCTTGACGTACTATTTTTCCAATTTGGAACCTGTCTGTTGGTCAATGTCTGGTTCTAACTGTTGCTTCTTGACCTGCATACAGATTTCTCAGGAGGCAGGTCAGGTGGTCTGGTATTCCCATCTCTTTCAGAATTTCCCAGTTTGTTGTGATCCACTTAGTCAAAGACTTTGGCATAGTCAATGAAGAAGAAATACATGTTTTTCTGGACTCTCTTGCTTTTTTGATGATCCAAAAGATGTTGGCAATTTGATCTCTGGTTCATCTACCTTTTCTAAATCCAGTTTGAATGTCTGGAAGTTAATGGTTCATGAAACATTGAAGACTGGCTTTGAGAATTTTGAGCATTACTTTGCTAGTATGTGAGAAGAGTTCAATTGTGAGATAGTTTCAACATTCTTTGGTATTGCCTTTCTTTGGGACTGGAATGAAACTGACATTTGCCAATCCTGTGGCTACTACAGATTTTCCAAATTTGCTGGCATATTGAGTGCAGCACTTTCATAGCATCATCTTTTAGGAATTGAATGGCTCAACTGGAATTCCATCACCTCCACTAGCTTTGTTCCTAGTGATGCTTCCTAAGGCCCACTTGACTTTGCATTCCAGGATGTCTGGCTCTAGATGAGTGATCATACCATCGTGTATATTTGGGTCATGAAGGTCTTTTTTGTATAGTTCTGTGTGTTCTTGCTACCTCTTCTTAATATCTTCTGCTTCTGTTAGGTTCATACCATTTCTGTCCTTTATTGTGCCCATCTTTGCATTAAAAGTTCCTTTGGTATCTCTAATTTTCTTGAAGAGATCTCTAGGCTTTCCCATTCTATTGTTTTCCTTTATTTCTTTGCATTGATCACTGAGGAAGGCTTTCTTATCTCTCCTTTCTATTCTTTGAAACTCTGAATTATGATGGGTATATCTTTCCTTTTCTCTTTTGCCTTCCACTTCTCTTTTTTTCTCAGCTATTTCTAAGGCCTCCTCAGACAGCCACTTTGCCTTTTTGCATTTCTTTTTCTCAGGGATGGTCTTGATTCCCGCCTCTTTACAATGTTACAAATCTCTGTCCATAGCTCATCAGGCACTCTGTCTATCAATTCTAATCCTTTGTCACTTCCACTGTATAATCATAAACGATTTGATTTAGGTATACCTGAATAATCTAGTAGTTTTCCCTACTTTCTTCAATTTAAGTCTGAATTTGGCAATAAAGAGTTCATGATCTGAGCCAGAGTCAGCTCCTGGTCATGTTTGTGCTGACTGTATAGAGTTTCTCCATCTGCAGCTGCAAAGAATATAATCTTTGATTTTCATATTGACCATCTGGTGACGTTCATATGTAGAGTCATCTCTTGTGTTGTTGGAAGAGGGTGTTTGCTATGACCAGTGTGTTCTCTTGCCGAAACTGTGTTAGCCTTTGCCCAGCTTCATTTTGTACTCCAAGGCCAAACTTGCCTTTACTCCAGGTATATTTTGACTTTCTACTCTTGTATTCCAGTTCCCTATAATGAAAAGGACATCTTTTTTTGGTGTTTGTTCTAGAAGATCTTGTAGGTCTTCATAAAACCATTCAACTTCAGCTTCTTCATCATTACTGGTTGGGGCATAGACTTTGATTACTGTGGTACTGAATGGTTTGCATTAGAAATGAACAGAGATCATTCTGTCATTTTTGAGATTGCACCCAAATACTGAATTTTGGACTCGTTTGTTGACTATGAGTGCCACTTCATTTCTTCAAAGGGATTCTTGCCCATAGCAGTAGATATAATGGTCATTTGAATTATACCTAAACTGTGGTGTTGGAGAAGACTCTTGAGAGTCCCTTGAACTGCAAGGAGATCAAGCTAGTCAATCCTAAAGGAAATCAGTCTTGAAAATTCATAAAGGACTGATGCTGAAGCTGAAACTCCAACACTTTGACCACCTGATGCGAAGAACTGACTCATTTGAAAAGACACTGATGCTGGGAAAGATTGAAGGCAGGAGGAGAAGGGGACGACAGAGGATGGATGGTTGGATGGCATCACTGACTCAATGGACATGAGTTTGAGCAAGCTCCAGGAGTTGTTGATGGGCAAGGTGCCTGCCATGCTGCAGTCCATGGGGTCACAAAGAGTCAGACATGACTGAGTGACTGAGCTGTATTGAACTTATCTCTAAAGTATGTATATCCCTGGTAGAAAGCATATGGGTGGATTACCCCTTATGTCAAGATTGGTAATCACCACTTTTTAGTTCAGTTGCCTAGTTGTGTCTGACTCTTTGCAGCTCCATGGACTGCAGCACTCCAGGCCTCCCTGTCCATCACCAACTCCTGGAGTTTACTCAAACCCATGCCCATTGAGTCAGTGATACCATCCAACCATCTCATCCTCTGTTGTTTCCTTCTCCTTCCACCTTCAATCTTCAATCAGGGTCTTTTCAAATGAGTCAGTTCTTCATATAAGGTTGCCAAATATTGGAGTTTCAGCTTCAAATCAGTCCTTCCAATGAATATTCAGGACTGATTTCCTTTAGGATGGACTGGTTGGATCGCCTTGCAGTCCAAGGGATTGTCAAGAGTCTTCTCCAACACCTCAATTTAAAATCATCAATTCTTTGGCACTCAGCTTTCTTCATAGTCCAGCTCTCACATCCATACATGACTACTGGAAAAACCATAGCCTTGATTAGATGGACCTTTGTTGGCAAAGTAATTGGAATGTTAATCTACTTGTATTTAATGTAATCACTGATATTTTTTGGATTTAAGTCTTCTATTTTTTGATTCATTTTCACCTTCCCTTCAGTTTTTATTCCTCTGTTTTTTCTCTCCTGCTTTACTTAGAGTATCTTTTGTATTCGTTTTTATTTCTCTATTGGTTTCTTAGGTATAATCTTTTTTATTTTTATTGATTGTTCTACAGTTAGTAACATTCATCCTTGGCTCATCAAAGTCACTTCATACTCAAAATGGTCCCACTTTCCATCTCACTATGGTAACTTCACACTTTCTATTTAAGACTTCACAAAATTAATAATATTACAACAATTTAACTTTCAGAGTATTCATGCTGACATTGTCACTGATTTTACTTTCGTATGTTGTGACTCTCACCTTCCACTGTTGTTTTTGCTTCAAACTGTCAGTTGTCTTTTAAAGAACTTACATGAAACAAAAGCACAGTCCTTTGCATTTATCCATTTATTTATTATTTATGGGGCTCTCTTTCCTGTATATCCAAGTTCCTGTCTGATATGATTTCTATTCAGTCTGAAGAATATTCTTTAGCATTTAGTTTTCAGTGAAGGTTAGTTGGCAACAAGTTTAACATTTATGTACCTGACATTGTCTTTATTTCCCTGTCAATTTAAGATAATTTTCCCTGTAAATAGAATTCTAGGTTAAGAACTTTTTTAAAAAGTATGTTAAAGATGTCCTTCTTTGCCTTCTGAACTTTACTGTTTCTGAGAAGTTGGCTATTATTCCTCTTGTTCCCTTTGTAGCATGCCCAGATAATTCTGGTTGCTTGAAAGTTTTTTTTATTTTTTTTTATTTTTATATCACTCTCAGAATACTGACAGTCATATTTCAAGTGTAGTTTTCCTTGAATTTATTCATCTTGCAGTTGACTGAGCTTCATGAAACCTATAATTATTTTTTCAGAAAATTTAGGAAAATTTCTTCAAAGTTTTGTGCCTTATTCTCACTGTCTTCCCTGTTTATCAATTCTACATTGTCCCACAGGTTTTTCATACTCTGTCTCCTTTTCTCTCTCAACATCTGCAATCAGATATCTTTCTTCTGACATTTACAGTCTGTAGTTAAACTCATTTGGTGAAATTTCTATTACAGTTATTATACTTGCTTATGTAACAATTCTATTTGCTTCTTTTTAAAAAATAGTTTTCATTTCTCTGCTTAGATTATCTGTCATTCATTAAAATTATATCTTATTTTAGTTTTAAACACATTTTCTCTTAATTCCTTGAACATATTTGTAGCTGTTAGCTAAATCTAACATCCAAATTATCTCAGGTTCCATTTCTATTGACTATGTTTAAATTGGCTATGGGTTACATTTTTACTTTTCTTTGAAGACTTCATAATTCTTAATTGTATATTAGACATCATCAGTGTATTTTGTAGAGACAGGATTCTATTATCTTACCTTGAGGAGTGTTGATTTTTGCTTCTGTAGTTAGTTCCATTACTGGTTGGTCAGTCTGAACTTATGTAGGCTTGTTTAACTATGTTAGGACAAATCTGTAAAAGTTCCAAGTGGCTCTCAAGCTCTTTAGATTGGTAAAACTGAAACATTTTAAAACGCTGTTTCTTCTGGGAATTTTTTTCAGGGTACAGTTTTAGGCTTTGCTAAGGCAGGTCAAAAGCAAGCCTTATTCTGAGGCATGTTTTTTACTTCTAAGGCTTTTTATTTCTGTTGGCTCAGCTGGGTATCTCAGGTGTTCACAAGGTGTTAAGGAAATTTCCCCATTCGGATGGGCTAGATCTGCAGTATCCTCTGTCTCCGTTTGATCTCGTGTGTCTGTTCTGTTCTAAATTCCAGACCAGCCACTCTGTTGTAGTGGTAGTCTTGAACAAGCCACCAGCAAAGACTCAGGGCACTCCTGTATGACGTTAGCCCTTCTCCATCGATTACTTCCTCATCTTCAGTAACTTGCTGCACAGATTCCAACCGTTTTAGCTGGCCTGTACTCTAACTTCTTCCAGTTTAGCCCAGTCAGAATCCTGTACTCATTCTCAATTCAAGCTTTCTCTGCCAGGTCAGGAAATGGTTCTCAGGCAGAGTCAGTGCAATTTCAGGGATCATAGAAATCAGTACATCCATTAGAGCAGATTGTATCAAGTACATATTTGGGCTCCTGGTCTTGGAGAGATGATTCAAAATCAGTCCCAAGACTGTCCAACCAAAAATATTTCCAACTAGTGACTGTTAAGGCAGATAGTCTCTTATTTCTGATCCTATAACTGTACAGTATTTTTCATATTTAAAATCTGACTCCTCTTTTCTTTTTTTTTCAAATGCATCTGTACTCTGTTTTCAATGTAAGCTGGGTTTATCTCCACTTATCAAGATATAGATATTGCTTCTGTGGATCTGAGTATTATTTGAAGCTTGATGAGAAAAAGACTAAGAGAAATCTAAGATCATTATTATCATTAATATAATATCATTTTAATTGGGTTTTATAAATCAACAGTTTTGCTTTCTCACAATAATTTCCAAAATATTGGCATGACATAACTACTATATATATTTAATTATTCATAGCTGTTTTTTTTTTTTAAACCAATCTTGAAGTTTGTATTTGTGACATTTTCTCAAAGCCATCTCTCATCATTCAGTTGGGACTCTTATTCATCATCACATAAACATCAATTCTGATAAATAGAGCTAGGAACTGAATTACAATGGCTTAAAACTCTACGCTATAAAGAAAGCTGAGAGCCAAAGAATTGATGCTTTTGAACGGTAATATTGGAGATGTCTCTTGAGAGTCCCTTGGACAGCAAGGAGATCTGACCAGTCCATCCTAGAGGAATAAGTCCTGAATATTCACTGAAAGGACTGATGTTGAAGCTGAAACTTCAATACTTTGGCCCCCTGATGCAAAAAACTGACTCATTTGAAAAGACTCTGATGCTGGGAAAGATTGAAGGCAGGAGGAGGAGACGACAGAGGATGAGATGGTTGGATGACATCACCAACTCAATGGGCATGAGTCTGAGCAAGCTCTGGGAACTGGTGATGGACAGGAAGACCTGATGTGCTGCAGTCCATAGGGTTGCAGAGTCAGACATGACTGAGCGACTGAACTGAACTGAAAACTGCACACTTGTAATTTTATTTCTGTAGTTTTGGCTATGCTGGGTCTTTATTGATGCATTAACTTTTGCTAATTGCTGTGAGGTGGGAACTACTCTCTAGTTGCAGTGTATGGGCTTCTCATTGTGGTGGCTTCTCTTGTTGCAGAGCACAGGCTCAACAGTTGTGGTGTATGGGCTTAGTTGCTCTGTGGCATGTGGGAATCTTCCTGGATTAGGTATCAAACCCATGTCTCCTGCATTGGCAGGCAGATTCTTTACCACTGAGCCACCAAGGAGGCCCTAAAACTGTACATTTAGATGCAACTCATTTATTAAGCCAATATGAGAGCTCTGTCGTTTTATAATTGTGATCTTAAAAAATTGGAGGTGATTTTATGCAAAGAGATGGAAACTTTACCTTTAGGTATGACTTAAATAGTTTGTGATATTCTACTACTTGTGAGAAGACAAATGATGCTATCAGAGTATATTTTTGAAATGTCTTTAAGCTTGAGAAAATAACTTTGGAGTTTTAAAAATTGACTGCCTACTAAAAAAAAAAATATCTCCACAAAACAACCACCAACAGAATCCATTTATATAAAAATAAGCTGTAAGTTTTACATATTTTGAAATTAAATCCTTCTCAAATTTTTAATATTATGAAAATAATGAACATGAAATTTGTTCCCTATATATTATAGATATTGAATTTTCAATCATTAACTAGTGGAATGTTGTTGTTGAACTATGTGGTCTAAATTTATTTTCAAGAAAATACTTTCAATATCCTATTAGAACGTGTTTAATACCACTATTGCATTCTCTTTTATAATATTCAAGTTTTTGTTAAAAACTAATATCTACAGACTATAACATATCTGACTCCATTTTTAGGCAAAGTAAATTGTCCCTTCTAGGGAATTATTTTGAAGCATGCAAAGCTTGCTCATCTCAAAATATATTCTCTAGAAATCTACTATAATTTCTTTTTTTATTGATTTTTTTTATTGAAAGATAATTGCTTTACAGAATTTTGTTGATTTTTGTCAAATTCAACAAGAATCAGCCATAGGTACACATATATCCCCTCCCTTTTGAACCTCTCTCCCATCTCCCACCCCATCCCACCCCTCTAGGTTGATACAGAACCCTGGTTTGAGTTTCCTGAGCCATACAGCAAATTCCCATTGATTATCTATTTTACATATGGTAATATAAGTTTCCATGTTACTCTTTCCATACATCTCATCCTCTCCTCCCCTCTGCCCATGTCTGTAAGTCTATTCTCTATGTCTATTTCTCCATTGCTGACCTGTAAATAAATTCTTCAGTGCCATTTTTCTAGATTCCGTATATGTGTTTGAATACAATATTTATTTTTCTCTTTCAGACTCATTTCACTCTGGATAATAGGTTCTAGATTCATCCGCCTCATCAGAACTGACTCAAATGCGTTCCTTTTTATGGCTGAGTAATATTCCATTGTGTATATGTACCACACTTCTTTATCCATTCATCTGTTGATGGACATCTAGGTTGCTTCCATGTTCTAGCTATTGCAAATAGTGCTGCAATGAACAATGGGATACATGTGTCTTTTTCAATTTTGGTTTCCTCAGGGTAGATGCTGAAGAGTGGGATTGCTGGGTTATATGGTGGTTTCATTCCTAGTTTTTTAAGGAATCTCCATACCATCTTCCATAGTGGCTGTATCAATGTACATTCCCACCAGCAGTATAAGAGGGTTCCCTTTTCTCTACACCCTCTCCAGCATTATTGTTTGTAGACTTTTTGATCATGGCCATTCTGACTGGTGTGTGGTGATGTCCCGTAGTTTTGATTTGCATTTCTCTAATAATGAATGATGTTGAGCAACTTTTCATGGGTTTGCTAGCCATCTGTATGTCTTTGGAGAAATATCTGGTTAGATCTTTTTCACACTTTTTGATTGGGTTGTTTTTCTGGCATTGAATTGTATGAGCTGCTTGTATATTTTGGAAATTAATCCTTTGTCAGTTGTTTCATTTGCTATTATTTTCTCCCATTCTGAGGGTTATCTTTTCACCTTGCTTCTAGTTTCCTTTGCTGTGCAAAAGCATTTAAATTCAATCAGGTCCCACTTGCTTACTTTTGTTTTTATTTCCATTACTCTAGGAGGTGGGTCATAGAGGATCTTGCTTTGATCTATGTCTTTGAGTGTTCTGCCTGTGTTTTCCTAAGAGTTTGATAGTTTCTGGTCTACATTTAGGTCTTTAATCCATTTTGAGTTTATCTTTGTAAATGTTGTTAGGAAGTGTTCTAATTTCATTCTTTTACATGTAGCTGTCCAGTTTTCCCAGAGAAGGCAATGGCACCCCACTCCAGTGTTCTCACCTGGAGAATCCCAGGGACGGGGGAGCCTGGTAGGCTGCCGTCTATGGGGTCGCACAGAGTTGGACACGACTGATGTGACTTAGCAGCAGCAGCAGCAGTCCAGTTTTCCCAGCACCACTTATTGAAGAGGCTGTCTTTGTCCTATTGTACATTGTTGCCTCCTTTGTCAAAAATAAGGTAGCCATAGGTGCATGTGTTTATTTCTGGGCTTTCTATCTTGTTCCATTGGTCTACATTTCTGTTTCTGTGCCAGTACCATACTGTCTTGATGACTGTTGCTTTGTGCTACAATCTGAAGTCAGGAAGGTTGATTCCTAAAGCTCCACTCTTCTTTCTCAAGACTGCTTTGGCTATTCGAGGTCTTTTGTGTTTCCATATGAATTGTGAAATTTTTTGTTCTAACTCTGTGAAAAATGCCATTGGCATTTTTGATAGGGATTTCATTGAATCTGTAGATTGCATTTGATAGTATAGCCGTTTTCACAATATTGATTCTTCCTGCCTAGGGACATGGAATATCTCTCCATTTATGTAATTTTTGATTTCTTTCATTAGTGTCTTATAATTTTTTGTGTACACTTCTGTTGCCTCCTTAGGCAAGTTTATTCCTAGATATTTAATTCTTTTTGTTGCAATCATGAATGGGATTGATTCCTTAATTTGTCTTTCTGATTTTTCTTTGTTATTATATAGAAATGCAAGTGATTTCTGTGTATTGATTTTATGTCTTGCAACTTTGCTAAATTCACTGATTAGCTCTAGTAATTTTTTGATACTATTTTTATGGTTTGTAATGTACAGTATCATGCCATCTACAAACAATGAGAATTTTATGTCTTCTTTTCTGATCTGGATTCCTTTTATTTCTTTTTCTTCTCTGATTGTTGTAGCTAGGACTTCCAGAACTATGTTAAATAATAGTGGTGAAAGTGGAGCGCCTTGTCTTGTTCCTGATCTTAGGGAGGATTCTTTCAGTTTTTCACCATTGAGAANAGGGTGAGATTTGTGCTGAGTTTTTGTTTGTTTGTTTGTTTTTCCTCTGATAGTCAAGGCTGACTGAGGTGGTTATCCTGTCTGCTGATGATTGAGTTTGGATTTTTGTTTTGTCTGTTGTTTAGATAAGGTGTCCTACACAGGATGCTCCTGGTGGTTGGGTGTGGCTGGTTCTTGTATTCAAGTGGTTTGATCCTCCCTAGGGTTAGTTCTCTGGTAGTCTAGGGTCTTGGAGTCCGTGCTCCCACTCCAAACGCTCAAGGCTTGATCCCAGGATCAAAGATTCCACAAGTGGCTTGTTATGGCATTAAGTGAGGTTAAAATAAATATCCAAAATGAGAGGCCAAAGATGAACCTCAAACAAATGGCAGCTACAAAATCATGGAAATAATAATTAAAATAATGGAATATACAAATATACATATATATCCATGAGCCAAGTCAAAACAGCCCAAGGGAAATAAAGTACAGTAGACTGACCCAGCAAACAAAAGAAATCAAAAATTATATTTATCCATTAAGAACAAAGCTAACTAAAGCACAAACAGGAAAATAACACTAGAGCAAGGTGCCAAATGGGGAATAAAGCAATGAAAACAAACTAACAAATATGTTGAGAGGAAAGGAAATAAAGAAAAGAATAGATATGCAAAGTTAAATAGAGGTAGATGAAGGAGATTTATATATATTAAAGATTAACTGCAGGGGGAAAAGAACAGTAGGGAAGGCAAACAAAAGAATAAATGTAGAAAAAGTATAATAAGTTTAAAAAATTAAAATTATAAAAAAGAGAAGAGAAAAAATAAAAGGAAGAAGAAAAAGAAAAAGAAAGAAGAAAAAAAAGAAGACTCCATAGAACTGGAAAAGCCCAAGGTAGAGGCAGAGGTTTATAATAACAATAAAATGTGTGACTGAATATACACATATGCATATACACCCATCAGCAAAATCAAAACAGCTCAACAAAAATAAAGTACAATAGAGTGATCCAGTGAACAAAAGAAAGCAAAAATTATATCTATCAGAACAAAACTAACTAAAGCACAAAATGGAAAACAAAACTAAAGAAAGGTGCCAATTGGGGAATAAAGCAATGAAAGTAAAACTAACAAATATATTGAGAGGAAAGGAAAGAAAGAAAAGAAAGAATAGATATGCAAAGTTAAATAGAGGTAGATAAAGAAGATTAATATACATTAAAGATTAACTACAAGGGGGAAAGAACAGTAGGAAAAGCAAAGGAATAAATGTAGAAAAAAATAATAAAAGGTTTAAAAAATTAAAAAAAAAGAGAAAAGAAAAAAAAAAGGGGGAAACTCCACAGAACTGCAAAAGCCCAATGTATAGTCAGAGGTTTGTAACAGTAAAAAACGTGTATGAGAGGAAAAAAAAGCTCAAAAGCTTAAATAGATTTCATAATGCCAATAAAATCAGCAACTACAACAGTGTGGGTGGAAAGGGGAAATAAAAGAAAAAAATCCAAAAGAATCTACAGAATAAGTGAAAACATAAGAATAATAGATGTTTTTCTTGAGTCACTGATGTCAGAGTCCTTTCCCTCGCTGGGAGTCACAGTCCACCTCACCTCCATAGGATGCCCTCCAATACTGTGCTGATCTTTGGACCTGCTGTGGTGGCAGCTCAGATTCCAATCGGGTCCTACTCCTGTGTGTTCTTGCCTCTAGTGTCCACAGCTATCAGAACTAGAGTGTTTTCTTTTGTGGGAGCTCTCAATGACCTTTTAAATACTCCATAGATAGAGTCTGGCTGGTTGATTGTGTGCAATATAATCAGCAGCTTGTACAGCTGGTGGGAAAGTTTTGGGTCTTCTTCCTTAGCCACACTGCCCTTGGGTTTCAATTGTGGTTTTACTTCCATCTCTGCATGTGGATCGCCCACACGGTTTGCTCCTGGGGCTGCCCTGGAGGACTTGGGTTTGCCCCTGTGAGGGCCAGGTGTGGAGGTGGTGCAGCTGTTTGGGTTGCAGGGGAACGTTTTGGCAGCACCAGGTACTCAGAGGAGTTGGTGGCTAGGGCAGCAGGAAATAAAGTGTTCTAGAAAGCTGTGGCAACCAGTACTGGACAATACGCTCCAGTATGGGCTTCCCTGGTGGCTCAGAGGTTAAAGCGTCTGCCTCCAATGCGGGAGACCCGGGTTCGATCCCTGGGTTGGGAAGATCCTCTGGAGAAGGAAATGGCAATCCACTCCAGTATTCTTGCCTGGAGAATCCCATGGACTGAGAAGCCTAGTAGGTTACAGTCCACGGGGTCGCAAAGAGTCGGACACGACTGAGCGACTTCAACTTCACAACAACTTCATTCTTGCCTGGAGAACCCTGCTCCCTGACAGAGAAGCCTGGCAGGCCACAGTCTACAGGATCACAAAGAGTTGGACACTACCGAAGCGACCCTGTGCGCAGAGATGCAAGACTTTTTTTTATCTGTGGCAGCTCTGCCCCAGTGAGAGTTCAGTGTGAAAGTGGAGCATCTGCTTGGCTTGCAGGGACCCTGGCGGGCCAAGTGTGCCGCCTTGGACTGCCTCTGCTGCAGGAGTTATGGCCCCATCAGAGTCTTTTTTCCGAGCCTCTTGTAACTGGCTATCAGAAGGCCTCTTTGGCCTGTCTTTCTCCACAGCTCCGCCTGTTCAGGCACTTAAAGGGCTCCCTTGCCTGGGGTCCTTCTCTGTTGTTTGGTGCATCAGGCACATAAAGGGGCCCCCCTGGGTGGGGTCCTACCCTGTAGTTCGGCACATCAGTCACTTAAAGGAGCACCCTGGGTGGTCCTGCTCTGTAGTTCAGTGCGTCAGGCATTTGATGGGCCAGCCTCTCTGTTCAGCTGCAAATGCTGGCATGAGAGAAAGGCTATGGTGATGGGTCCACCCCCTATAGGTGACTTGGCAGTATTGCCTTGTTTCCATCACTGCCTGGCTTTCCTCCACTGGCATTTCACACCACAGTCTCCTCCCTCACATCCCCTGGATCTGTCTCTCTGCAGTCAACAGCAGCCCTCGCCCTGGGATTGCTCCACAATCCCTAAACTCCAGCTCCCAGCTGCTGCCCCTTCCAGGAGACCAGCATTCCTTTCCAGGGTATGTATGGCTGTGGCAAGGACTGTCTGATTCTCATTCCATTTAGGCTGCCATGGATCAGCTGTTTCACTCACAGCCTTAAATGTTTCTCCTCCTACTCAGACAGTTTGCCCTGCTGTGGGGATCATACCCCCTGATTCTGTTCCCCCACCCACTGAGGGCAGATCCAGTCCTACTAACACTCCCATTTTTCTCCCTAGTTCCTTGATCCTACCGCATTTTGGGTGGGTCTGTATATTCTTTTCCGCTGGTCAGGTCCTCCTGTCCACTCTCAGCTGGTGTTCTGCATGCACCTCTGTATCTGAAAGTGTATTCCTGATGTATCTGTGGAGATAGAAGTACTTTATGTCCACTAACTCCTCCATCTTGTTCTCTGCCTACAATTTCTTGAATTAAGATGTTGCTTCCAGAAAAGATCCATTAACCTGAAAATATGCTGCTGTTGCTGTGTCGCTTCAGTCGTGTCCGACTCTTAGCGACCCCATGGACTGCAGCCTACCAGGCTCCTCCATCCATGGGATTTTCCAGGCAAGAGTACTGGAGTGGGGTGCCATTGCCTTCTCCAGAAAATATGCTAACCGACCAATTATCATGTCATCACAGTTCAGTAGCTTTTACCTATAAGCAGACACTTATGGAAATGGAGCCAGGATAGGTAAATGTAGCTGCTGTGGAGGTAGAAGACAAGCTCCTAGAAAAGATCCATTAACCTGAAAATATGCTGCTGTTGCTGTGTCGCTTCAGTCGTGTCCGACTCTTAGCGACCCCATGGACTGCAGCCTACCAGGCTCCTCCATCCATGGGATTTTCCAGGCAAGAGTACTGGAGTGGGGTGCCATTGCCTTCTCCAGAAAATATGCTAACCGACCAATTATCATGTCATCACAGTTCAGTAGCTTTTACCTATAAGCAGACACTTATGGAAATGGAGCCAGGATAGGTAAATGTAGCTGCGTGGAGGTAGAAGACAAGCTCCTTATGTGAAGCACTGCTGGAGGATTGATTTAGTAAAGGGGGTGAGGCAATATAAGGACCCAGAATTGAATACCTTGGGACAACTAAGTGGAAGAAAGGTGGAAATATTAAGAGGCACTAAAAATAAGCAGAACTTGATATGCAGAGTAAGCTCTGTTTTCTAGAACAAAATTAAGCATATATTTTGGGTTTTCTCCTAAGACTTTTAGATAAGGTTATCAGACATGGTGCTGGCAGGAAAATTTAGTTGAGTGTCTCCATGAGTGTGATGAAATGGCATGCTCATGTTGTATTTTGACAATAGTTTAATAAAGGGAGTATTTATTGTGGGCAGAGTGTGGGAAAACTGCAAGAGATACTGCAGAAAACAATGTTAGTAACAGCTGTCACTATCCCAGTCAAGAGGGGACAAAGGGAGGGGACAGCATGGGGAGCCCAGATTATCACCCATGCAAGAAGGGACATGGGGAAGAGAACGGTACTTGAAAACCAGAGACACAGAGGCTGGTGGTGAGGTCTGCCTGACAGCAGCTGTGACTTTTGGTTGAGGGATCAGCCAGCCTGTGGCATAAATACCATGACTTCACTCTCCTTTTTCCTTCTGATCTCATGCCAGTGTTCTTCATTAACCAAACCCATCAGGAAGCCAGTGGGCAGGGGAGCCATTATCAGGCACAAATGTTCTCCCAGAGCAGAGAGCAGGGTGGCGGAGAGGGTATTTACAGGGCAAATGAAAGACACGGTGGATGAAGAAAGGGGGAAAACGTCCCTCAATATATGGGAAAGAATATTTACTTTCAGAGTTTGGAGTGTATACAAATATTTTTATATGTAAGAAAATTTTTAATGGTATAAAACAAAATTCCAGAGAATCTATTTTGAAGATGTATGCAGAAATGTAAATTAAACCGATCTATCTGCTCTATGTAATACATACTTGATTATAAGTAACAAGCTTAAGTGGATTAAGAGTATATGCTGACTATGTTTCATTTCTATAATATTTTGAGTTAGAAAACTCATATTTCGACGTTGTCTTGAAAAAGACAGAAATGAAATATTCAGCATATTTCATGTTGGATAAATTAAAAAAAATTTACTCCAGTATAGTTGATTAGCAATATTATATTAGTTTCAGGTGTATAGCATCAGTTCAGTTCAGTTCAGCCACTCAGTTGTGTCTAACTCTTTGTGACCCCTTGGACTGCAGCATGCCAGGCTTCCCTGTCCATCACCAGCTCCCCTGTCCATCACCAGCTCCTGGAGCTTGCTCAAACTCATGTCCATTGAGTCGGTGATGCCATCCAACCATTTCATCCTCTGTCGTGTCCTTCTCCTTCTGCTTTATCATTCAATATTTTATGGATCATATTCCATTTAAAGTTATTATAGAAGAGTGGCTCTATTTTCCTTGTACTATATAATATATCCTTGTTGCTTATCTATTCTGTACACCGTAGTTTGTATCTCTTAATCTCTCACCCTTATTTGACCCCTTCCTACTTCCCTATCCCCACTGGTAACCATGAATTTGTTCACTATATCTGTAAATTTGTTTATTTTTTGTTACATCTATTTGTTCATTTTTTAGATTCTACATATTAGTGATAACATACAGTACTTATATTTATCTACCTTTTTTCACTAAGCATAATACCCTTCAGGTCCATCAATATTGGTACAAATGGCAAAATTTCATTCTTTTCTATGACTAGTATGTATGTGTGTGTTAGTTGCTTGGTCATGTCTGACCCTTTGTGACCCTATGGCCTGTATCCCACCAGACTCCTCTGTCCATGGAATTTTACAGGCAAGAATACTGGAGTGGGTAACCATTCCATTCTCCAGGGAATCTTCCTGACCCAAGGGTTGAACCTAAGTCTCCTACATTGCAGGCAGATTCTTTACCATCTGAGCCACCAGGGAAGCCCTACGTATGTGCCGCTAAATATTTGTATATGTACACATATATATAATAGCAATAAGCCACTCTTATAACCACTTTAAATTTGGATTATTGATATCTAATCTAGAAAGAGCACTATTAGGCAAGCCTGAATCCAATCTGGTCTCTTACTGCTGTTGTTCAGTTATCCAGCCATGTCTGACTCTTTGTGACCCTGTGGAATGCAACACACCAGGCCTCCCTGTCCCTCACCATCTCCCAGGATTTTGCCCAAGTTTACAACCTCTGCATTGGTGATGCCATCCAGCCATCTCATCCTCTGATATCCTCTTCTTCTGCCCTCAATCTTTCCAGCATCAGGGACTTTTCCAATGAGTTGGATTTTATTAGATGAATACAACTTAAATCTAAAGATATTCACTTCCTAAGGATGCTCACTTTCTAAGGAACCGTGAGTAAAGATAAAATAAATGGGATCTCATGGCTATGTTTATGTATATATGTAGCACTGTTGTGAGAAACATAATTTTTATGACTATAATTTGTGGATAAGAGAGAAAGAGTGAGCTCACAGTTATACTGTACTTGCATATGCCAGGCCCTGTTTTAAGCATTTTATATATAGCTATAATTATTTTTTCATATAACAATCTTACACCATTATAATAAAAAGAAAATTTTTCGCTGATGAAGTAAGTCTCTCAAGGTCACACAGCTAATAAGAGGATTGAACCCAAGAGAGCCTGGCACTGGAGTTTGAGTTTTGAACTAGCACTTGATCCTGTCTCGTACTAAACTTGAACAGAGAATGCCCAAATGCATTTCTTTTTGCTCTGGATTACTACTATCTATGATGAATAATCATTAATATTTCAAATCATGATTTTACCTCTGAAGCTAAGAGACTACTCTAACATATCCTCCATAAAAATGGTAAGGAATAGTATAGACCATCTTTAGAACTTTCTAATAAGCTGAGTCACTTAGGCAGCTTTTTGCCTATACCAAATGACAAAGATAATTTCAAGTATTTTTTAAATTAACACAAATTAGTTTTAGGGGGGACGTTGTTTGTTTAACTTATTACTCTAGCATTAGGTAGACATAAGCCATGTGAGTGATTGTTAAAGCTAAACATGTAGTTTTAGCATTGTGTACAAAGTAGTGTGCTGCTTGGAAAAAATGCCTGGACATTTCCCCTCATAGTTATTATTCTTGATATAAAGCCATTAAGAAATCTAAAAAAATAAAAACTAAAAAATGAAAAGAAATAATAATAAGAAGAAACTTTGAGAGAGAATTCCCTTTCAAAGAAGATGGCTAGATTAATCTAAAAATGTTGAGTACATTCAGCCAACTTTAATGAAATGGGGAGATGTAGGCTCTTCAGGAAAGGATTTCTTACAGTGGCACTGCAGAATTGTCCTGGCAGAAACAAGGAGACAATCCCTCTAGTCAATTTTTATTGCATTTTGTAAAAATCACTCCATTATAAATACATTCTTTCTCTGATTTGGGGCTCTGCTGTGCCTCCCCACCTTCTCTATTTTTAGCTTTGCTCATATTAAAAAATTCTATACTAAGACAATGGAGAAGGAAATGGCAACCCACTCCAGTAATCTTGCCTAGAGAATTCTGTGGACAGAGGAGCCTAGTGGGCGACCTTCTATGGGGTTGCACAGAGTTGGACACAACTGAAGTGACTTAGCAGCAGCAGCATACTAAGGTATATTTGGTGAGAACTTTCTTGAGAATATTTTGCTGGCACCTCGAGATGCAGTAAAATAACTCAAGCCTAAGATTCCAGTGTGATATAATGAATATGACATGGGGTCTCTGAAATGATAATTTATACTCATAGGGCTATGAAATACCAACGATTCAAAAAAAAATCATGGAATAGTTATAGAAGATGTAGAATAAGGCATTTAAAATCATATTTTTAGGAACAATGAAGTGAAAAATCAGTATAGAAAGGATTAGCATTTTCATTTTTCACCAGGGTACTCAGGGCACATTGCCACAGAAATGAATTTACACGATTATTCACCACTCATAATATCCAGGGTTGTAAGCAGTTTCTCAGACATTTAAGAAAATTTCAGTTCCACAACAAAATTTTAGCCAATGCAAAAGGCTGTGTCTCTTGTCACCAATACATGACTTACTAGTTAAAAGCTAACAAAATGTTTTGAATAAATAGCCTACTGTTAATAAAATCCCCATGTGCCAGAGATAAAGAACCTCAAGTCAAAGTGAGCAGGAACAGAAGTGAAATGCTAGGTTATATAAAAATAAAACAAAACATAGGCTGTTGTGGAAGGATAGGCCAAAGAGGGAAATGAGGGTGAATTATTGGTCTTAGGCCTGAGTGGAAAAGGAGTCCTGCTTGAAGTCTCTTTGGAATCAGAGAGTTAGAGCTGAAACTCTAGAACAAAGCCAGGATTAGGAAATGACTGCCTTGCCTGAAAATAGTGCTCAGAAACACCGCTTGTCTTGACAGAGGCTGGTAACTGAGCAGCTGGCCTTCTCCTAATGAGCGTGGCCTTAGTCACTTGCAGAAACCGGAAGCCTGAGCATGGACACTCTACTGTCTGGCACAAGCCTCATCATCTTGTAAGTGAGCAATTATTTACTGAATGAATGAATGAACACTATCTCTTCATGCAGGTACCACAGGTAAGTACCAAATAAAACTGTATCTCCAGTTTTCTTGAGCACCTACCATGGTCCAGGCGTGTTTACATATGGGGATATAAAAAAGGAAAAACAAAATAAATACAATCCTTGTTCTCATGAAACTCATATTTTAGTTGTCAGAAAATCAACTGCAAATAAATACACAAGGATAAACATAAATTATGTCATGTGATGGCACGTGTTGTGAAGAAAAATTAAGTGGAGGAAATGAATAGCAAAGGAGCTGTTATTCTATATAGTATTATTAGTGATGGTTTCATTCATGAGGTGACATTTGAGCAGCCCTAAAAATTAGAGAGTGACCAAGCAGAAGTGTTGGGGAGGGCACTCCAGGCAGAGAGAACAGTGAAGGCAAATGCATAGAGGCGAGGATATGTGAGATTGACTCAAGGAACAGCAAGCAGAGAGGTGAGCAGGGAAAACAGGACAGGAGATTCGGCCTGAGAGGTTGCAGGAAGGGCTTACAAGGTGCTTTGTGAGCTCGTGAAGGAGTGTGGTTTCAGTCACATGAGCTGGTTTAGAAGGATCAAGAGCAGGTGTGTGGCAAACACACTATAAGGAAGACACAGAAGAGTTGGAAGACCAATAAGAAAGGCTATGCAATATGGATATTGATGTAAAAATCATAAATAAATCATTAGTTCAGTCACTCAGTCCTGTCTGACTCTTTGCGACCGCATAGCATGCAGGGTTCCCTGTCCATCAGCAACTCGCGGAGCTTGCTCAAACACATGTCCACTGCGTCACTGATGTCATCCAAATGTCTCATCCTCGGTCGTCCCCTTCTCCTCCTGCCCCCAATCCCTCCCAGCATCAGGGTCTTTTCTAAGGAGTCAGTTCTTCACATCAGGTGGCCAAAGTATTGGCATTTCAGCTTCAGTATCAGTCCTTCCAAGGACTGATTTCCTTTAGGATGTACTGGTTGGATCTCCTTGCAGTCCAGGGGCTCTCGAGAGTCATCTCCAATACCACAGTTCAAAAACATCAATTCTTCAGAGTTCAGCTTTCTTTATAGTTCAATTCTCACATCCAATCATGACTACTGGAAAAACCATAGCTTTGACTAGATGGAGTTTTGTTGGCAAAATAATGTCTCTGCTTTTTAATAGGCTGCCTAGGTTGGTTGTGGCTTTTTTTCCAAGCAGCAAACTTCTTTTAATTTCATGGCTGCAGTCACCATCTGCAGTGATTTTGGAGCCCAGAAAAATAAAGTCTATCATGGTTTCCATTGTTTCCCCATCTATTTGATGGGACCAGATGCCATGGTCTTCGTGTATTGAATGTTGAGTTTTAAGCAAGCTTTTACACTCTTCTCTTTCACTTTCATCAAGATGTTCTTCATTTTCTGCCATAAGGGTGGTGTCATCTGCATATCTGAGGTTATTGATATTTCTCCCAGCAATCTTGATTCCAGCTTGTGCTTCATCCAGCCTGGCATTTCTCATGATGGTCTCTGCATAGAAGTTAAATAAGCAGGTGACAATACACAGTGTTGACATACTCCTTTCCAATTTGGTACCAGTGTATTGTTCCATGTCCACTTCTAACTGTTGCTTCTTGACCTGCATACAGGTTTCTCAAGAGGCAGGTCAGGTGGTCTGGTATTCCCATCTCTTTCAGAATTTTCCAGTTTGTTGTGATCCCCACAGTCAAAGGCTTTGGCATAGTCAATATAGCAGAGGTAGATGTTTTTCTGGAACTCTCTTGCTTTTTCCATGATCCAACGGATGTTGGCAATTTGATCTTAGTTCCTTTTCCTTTTCTAAATCCAGCTTGAACATCTGGAAGTTCACGGGTCACATACTGTTGAAGCCTGACTTGGAGAATTTTGAGCATTACTTTGCTAGCATGTGAGATGAGTTAGGATGTATGATAGTTTCAACATTCTTTGGTATTTCCTTTCTTTGGGATTGGAATGAAAACTGACCTTTTCCAGTCCTGTGGCCACTGCTGAGTTTTCCAGATTTGCTGGCATATTGAGTGTAGCACTTTCACAGCATTATCTTTTAGGATTTTAAATAGCTCAAATGGAATTACATCATCTCTGCTAGCTTTGTTCTTAGTCCTGCTTCTTAAGACCCACTTGACTTTGAACTTCAGGATGTCTGGCTCTAGATGAATGTTTACACCATCGTAGTTATCTGAGTCATTGAGATCCTTTTTGTATAGTTCTTCTGTGTATTCTTGCCACACCTTCTTAATATCCTCTGTTTCTGTTAGGTCCATACTATTTCTGTCCTTTATTGTGTCCATCTTTGCATGAAATTTTCCCTTTCTATCTCTAATTTTCTTGAACTGATCTCTAGTCTTTCCTATTCTACTGTTTTCCTCTGTTTCTTTGCATTGATCACTAAAGAAGGCTTTCTTATCTCTCCTTGCTGTTCTTTGGAACTCTGCATTCAAATGGGTATATCTTTCCTTTTCTCCTTTGCCTTTCACTTCTCTTTTTTTCTCAGCTATTTGTAAGGCCTCCTCAGACAACCATTTTGCCTTTTTGTGTTTCTTTTTCTCAGGGATGGTCCTGATCCTGCCTCCTGTACAATGTCATGAACCTCTTCCCATAGTTCGGGCACTCTCTATAAAATCTAATCCCTTAAATCTATTTGTCACTTCCATTATACAATCATAAGCAATAAGGTCATACTTGAATGGCCTAGTGGTTTTCCCTACTTTCTTCAATTTAAGTCTGAATTTTGCCATAAGGATTTCATGATCTGAGCCACAGTCAGCTCCTGGTCTTCTTTTTACTGACTGTATAGAGCTTCTCCATCTTCAGCTGCAAAGAATATAATCAACCTGATTTTCATATTGACCATCTGATGATATTTACATGTAGAGTCATCTCTTGTGTGGTTGGAAGAAGGTGTTTGCTGTGACGCATGTGTTCTCTTGGTAAAACTCTTGTTAACCTTTGCCCTGCTTCATTTTGTACTCCAAGGCCAAACTTGTCTGTTACTCCAGGTAACTCTTGACTTCCTACTTTTGCATTCCAGTCCCCTATGATGAAAAGGGTATCTCTTTTTTTTTTTATGTTAGTTCTAGAAGGTCTTTTAAGGCTTCTTAGAACCATTCAACTTCAGCTTCTTTGGCATTATTGGTTGGGGCATAGACTTGGATTACTGTGATTACTGCTCTATTATTTTTTCTAATGTTAATCTGTCTATGAAAAGGCAAATAAATCATTACCATATAAAATTTACCAGTATTAAAAAAAAAGATATGATGACTAAAGAGTTTATATTAGAGGTAGGAAGACAGTTTAAGACTAAAAAAATAAAAAGTAGAGCAAAATATCATATTAGCATACTAAAGGGTTAAAGAGAACATCTCAATAGTTTTCAAAGAAGAAATTGGTAAAAGGTACTATATGTTAAATATAAACTCTTGCAAGCTAAGGATAGAAGAGAACTGTCTTAGCTTGACAAAGAACTACTACCAACATTCCCTACAAATATTAGTGACACACATTTAGAAACATTTTGGTTGAAGTTAGGAGAAGAATATATGTTATCAGCCTATTTTTCACTGTTTTACTGAAGAATCTGACTGTGCATTAAAAGTAGAAAAAAATTTAAAAAATAAAATAATGACAGGGAGGAAGCAAAGTGATTTTTATTCGTAGATGACAGAATATATATCAAGCCTAAGCTCCAAAATCACTGCAGACGGTGACTGCAGCCATGAAATTAAAAGACACTTACTCCTTGGAAGAAAAGTTATGATCAACCTAGACAGCATGTTCAAAAGCAGAGACATTACTTTGCCGACTAAGGTCTATCTAGTCAAGGCTATGGGTTTTCCAGTAGTCATGAATGGATGTGAGAGTTGGACTGTGAAGAAGACTGAGCGCTGAAGAATTGATGCTTTTGAACTGTGGTGTTGGAGAAGACTCTTGAGAGTCCCTTGGACTGCAAGGAGATCCAACCAGTCCATTCTGAAGGAGATCAGCCCTGGGATTTCTTTAGAAGGAATGATGCTAAAGCTAAAACTCCAGTACTTTGGCCACCTCATGCGAAGAGTTGACTCATTGGAAAAGACCCTGATGCTGGGAGGGATTAGGGGCAGGAGGAGAAGGGGATGACAGAGGATGAGATGGCTGGATGGCATCACTGACTCAATGGACGTGAATCTGAGTGAACTCCGGGAGTTGGTGACAGACAGGGAGGCCTGGCATGGTGTGATTCATGGAGTTGCAAAGAATCGGACACGACTGAGCAACTGAACTGAACTGAACTGAAGAAAATATGCAGACCAATGTTAGAACTAAAAAGAGAGTATTAAAGGATCCCCAAATATAAAAAAAATCAGTACATAAAAATAAATCTGTACATCAGCCATAAGCAACAATGAAATCTTAGAGAAAACTGATACCACTCAAAAATTACAAATACACAGAAATAAACTTCACAAAAGATGTTTAATAATGATATGAAAGAAACATAAAATGTTATTGAAGGAAATAATGTAAAAATTTGCTATGGTTATGGCTGAAAATGTTCAAAACTAGACATATGCTAAAATTTTCCCTTTGTTAGTTCATAATTATAATGAAATTAAAATAAAATTCTTAAAACATGTTGTATAGAAGCAGACAAACTGAATTTGTTATCTATAAGAAAGTTTCACGTCCCATAGAGTTCTGAGAAAGAACAAGAGGGAATCTTATCTTGGCACATCTTCAGTTCAGTTCAGTCGCTCAATTGTGTCCGACTCTTTGCAACCCCATGAATCGCAGCACTCCAGGCCTCCCAGTTCGTCACCAACTCCCAGAGTTCACTCATACTCATGTCCATTGAAGTGACTTGACACACAGATGTCACCTTTACAATTATACAGTGGAAATGACAAATAGGTTCAAGGGATTAGATCTGATAGAGTGCCTGAAGAACTATGGGATGGAGGTTCATGACATTGTACAGGAAGCAGTGATCAAGACTATCCCCAAGGAAAAGGAATGCAAAAAGACAAAATGGTTATCTGAGGAGGCGTTACAAATAGCAGTGAAAAGAAGAAAAGTGAAAGGCAAAGGAGGAAAGGAAAGATATATCCATCTGAATGCAGAGTTCCAAAGAATAGCAAGGAGAGATAAGAAAGGCTTCCTCAGTGATCAATACAAAGAAATAGAGGAAAACAATAGAATGGGAAAGACTAGAAATCTCTTGGAAAAAGATTAGAGATACCAGGGTCTGCCTGCAATGTAGGAGACCTGGGTTCAATCCCTAGGCTGGGAAGATCCCCTGGTGGAGGGCACAGCAACCCACTCTAATATTCTTGCCTGGAAAATCCCCATGGACAGAGGAGCCTGTCAGGCTACAGTCCATGAGGTCACAAAGAGTCAGACACAACTGAGCACCTCAGCATAGCACGCAGTACAGTGTTTATTTCAAAAGCCAATTCATAAGCTCATTCATTTCTGGTAAATTAGCTATAGGAGATTTTTAAAAATGCAAAGAGTAATTTTCTGGAATTCATAATGACTTAAATAGAGACCCATTCATTAAAGCTTTCTAAACAAATTATGTGATATTGAAAATGCTGTTAATCAAATAGCTGTTTTTCTTTTGTTTGTTTTGTTTTGCCTGTGCAGCATGCATATCTTAGTTTCCCAACTAGAGATCAAACCTGTGCCCCCTGCAGTGAAAGTGTGGAGTCTTAACCCCTGGACCATCAGGGAAGTCCTCAAATAGCTTAACGCTAGGACTTCTTGCAGGGAGCAGGCAGTGGTCCCAACACACATTAATATGCAGACTAAGCACAAGAGAAGGCATTAAAAGTGAAGATCGCCAGAGGTCACCTGAGAGATCTCAGGCCTAGGTTCTGGAGGTGAACCTGGGACTCTCTGTTGGCAACAAGACCCCATATTACTCTTATGCAAGAGCCTTTTGACCACACTTTAGGAAAGGTGGGGAAGGAGACTTAGGGGATCTCCTTTCTGGTTCCTCTTCTGGCAAGTAGCAGTGCCATCTTTCTCTTTCTCTTTTCTGTTCCCAAACACAAAGATGTAGGTAGCTGAAATGGATACTGGGTGGGCAAAGAGAAATATCAACTACCTTTATACTTTTGATCTTAATATTCTTTAATGCACTTAGTTATTTATTTGAGGTTCTTTGCTATAGCATGCCGGAGAAGGCAATGGCACCCCACTCCAGTACTCTTGCCTGGAAAATCTCATGGATGGAGAAGCCTGGTAGGCTGCAGTCCATGGGATCGCGAAGAGTTAGACATGACTGGGCAACTTCACTTTCACTTTTCACTTTCATGCATTGGAGAAGGAAATGGCAAACCACTCCAGTATTCTTGCCTGGAGAATCCTAGGGATGGGGGAGCCTGGTGGGCTGCTGTCTATGGGGTTGCACAGAGTTGGACACGACTGAAGCAACTTAGCAGCAGCAGCAGCAGCAGCAGCAGCAGCTATAGTATGCATAGTGATTTGATACAAAAGACTTGACCTATCCTCTGGTCTTGAATTCCAAAACTGTAATTTTGGAATGTGGCCTAAGTCACAGTGGTGCAGTGAGGCTGAAATGAAAACATAAGTAAAATGATATGTAATGCAAATGTTAAATCATATCTTCATTACCAGATTTTATTTATTAAAGATAGCTAGAATATTCTAAGGTAAATGTCTATACTTTTTTGAATATGTGTGGTTTTATTTCAAAAGGGAACCAAAGAACTACAAGCTCTAAACAAGAATTTGAATTTGAATTCTCTACTTGAACAATGTATGCATAAATCTTTGATTTCTTAATAAACCAGATATAACCAGAAAGATCCACTTTTCCAGCCAGGACTACAAATATGATATCTTTCCCATTTTTCTTAGTTAATTATTTGACCTCTCTTCTATCTTCAGCAGTGGCCACAGAACTGGAAATGGTCAGTTTTCATTCCAATCCCAAAGAAAGGCAATGCCAATAAATGATCAAACTATCATACACTTGCATTCATCTCACACACTAGCAAAGTAATGCTCAAAATTCTCCAAGCCAGGCTTCAGCAATACGTGAACCAAGAACTTCCAGATGTTCAAGGAGGATTTAGAAAAGGCAGAGGCCCAGAGATCAAATGCCAACATCTGTTGGATCATAGAAAAAGCGAGAGAATTCCAGAAATACATCTACTTCTACTTTATTGACTATGCCAAAGCCCTTGACTGTGTGAATCACAACAAACTGGAAACTTCTGAAAGAGATGGGAACACCAGACCACCTTATCTGCCTCCTGAGAAATCTGTATGTAGGTCAAGAAACAACGGTTAGAACCAGATATGGAACAACAGACTGTTTCCAAATTGGGAAAGGAGTACGTCAAGGCTGTGTATTGTCACCCTGCTTATTTAACTTCTATGCGTAGTACATCATGAGAAATGCTGGGCTGGATGAAGCACAAGCTGGAATCAAGATTGCCAGGAGAAGTATCAATAACCTCAAATATGCAAATGACACCACCTTTATGGCAGGAAGCAAATAGGAACTTAAGAGCCTCTTGATGAAAATGAAAGAGGAGAGTGAAAAAGCTGGCTTAAAACTCAACATTCAAAAAACTGGATTGTGGCATCTGGTCCCATCAATTCATAGCAAATAGACTAGGAAATGATGGAAACCGTGACAGACTTTATTTTCTTGGGCTCCAAATCACTGCAGATGGTGATTGTAGCCATGAAATTAAAAGAAGTTTGCTTCTTGGAAGAAAGCTATGACAAACATAGACAGCATATTGAAAAGCAGAGACATTACTTTGCCGAAAAAGGTCTGTCTAGATAAAGTTATGGTTTTTCCAGTGGTCATATATGAATACGAGAGCTGAACCATAAAGAAAGCTGAGCATTGAAAAATTGATGCTTTTGAACTGTGTTGTTGGAGAAGACTCTTGAGAGTCCCTTGGGCTGCAACGAGATCCAACCAGTCCATCTAAAGGAAATCAGTCCTGAATATTCATTGGAAGGACTGATGCTGATGTTGAAACTCCAATACTTTGGCCATCTGATGGGAAGAACTGGCTCCTTGGAAAAGACCCTGATACTGGGAAAGATTGAAGGCAAGAGGAGAAGGGGAAGACAGAGGATGAGATGGTTGGATAGCATTACCGACTTGATGGACATGAGTTTGAGCAAGCTCCAGGAGTTGGTGATGGACAGAGAAGCCCGGCATGCTGCAGTCCATGGGTCACAAAGAGCTGGACACGACTGAGCGACTGAAATGAACTCCTCTATCTTAGCTGTGGAAGGCAGAAGACCAGAATCTCCCTCTTGGATATCATTGGGCCACTTGTTCAAGATGTTCACTTAGTAAAATGGGGTTCACTTAATAAAATGCACAGTTGCTGGAGCTGTTTTCAAGCATGGTGAGCAGTGGGACATTCTGATCAGTTTCTTATAGGTCCTTGATTTATGAATGCCTTTGCCTCTGTTTTCAGCTCTGTGTGCTGCTATTATCTGCTGCTCTTTCCCATTCAGTCATGATATCTGATTTGTACCCAGGTTATAGCATTGTCAATCACATTTGTGTACAGAACACTTGTTTAGCACCTAATTATGAGGCAGTCCTTCTCTTAAGATTCTCTGTTGTAATCATGACAAGATTCTTTGCAGTCATTTGTGGTGTTTTGTACCAATGACCACAGTCAGAAACTCCCTAATCCTGAGCACAGAGCATAACTAGGTTGAAATCCTTTTGTTTCTAGCAGCTTTCTCTATTGCTAGGAAACTTTTCTTCTTTCTCTTTGTGCTGTTCTCAATTTCAAGGGGGTTATTAGGAGCAGCACCCTTCATCAAAGCAAAAAATAGATGCTTTATATTCTTTCCCAGGAGTAGTATGTATAAACTGGCATTTGTAAAATAAGAGGGGCTGGTCCAAAGACTCTGAAAACAAAGAATAAATGCTCCAAAGTGACTTGTGTTTTCTAAATCCCACCTAAGCAAGAGTCAATGATTATCACAGAAATTTTAATGTTTAAATCTTTTAAGTGGGGCATGCATTCCTTATTTCTTATATGTCCACTTTATATTCCAGTTACCTTACATTCAACCAGCACACTCACATATGGATACCCACTTCGCCCCTGCAAATATTTTCCTTCACTTGTCTCCTCAAAATTGACTCAAACTTGCCTTTTTTTCTTTTTGCTTAAAAATGAAAAGTTTAGCTTATCATGCACAAACTTAACCTTTTCTAGTTGATTCATATATCAAGAGATGTTTACATTGTCCCATATTATATACAGTTCAGTTATATATTTTGTTTTATTATTAAAAATAATCTAGAGATAGAAAAGCATTGAGTAAAATGTAAATACTTTGTTTATAGGTTTAAAGTAATGTTCTTTCAACAAAAAATATTTGCCAGCCTGTAAACTAGTCACATGCCCCTGTGAAAATGATATGCACCTAATGATGGTGATCATTCGAGGTATAATATGAATATTAAAGGTCATTTCCATTTAAACTTTCTTCTAGACTATGATTATTTCAGGTATGAAACTGTGAATATGAGCTTCTTTGAAGTGAAAATATCAGCAAACCGGGAAACATGGACAATGAAGCTATTTTGTATCTAAATGTTGAGGCAGAGGCATGACCTCATTGGATTTACATTTTCTCTTATGCATAAAGGGGATATAATGACTCTTGCTCATTTTGTGAGCAAGATATGAGAAAAATACATATTTATGATACATCATGAATAGCTGAACTTCTAAAAATTGTGTGCAAATTGATTTTTTCAGGTTGAATTAGAAATGCAATAGGAAAAACTTTTAGGAAATTTATAGTACATTCTTTTATGGATGGTATTGTTACTTTTTAACACCTCATATCTTTAGGTTAAAGTTTAATCCATTATTTTTCTCATAGTAATTTATATTAAACCATATAACAATTCCCTGAAAATAGTTTGAAAGAAAGCTATAACAATTTAGGATTATACTTTTTAATTATAGGAAGGTCAACATTCTAATTAAATCTTTATAAATAATATTTGTAAATTATGTAAAAAAATTCTGGTTAATTGGCCAACACAATAATAGCCCCTTTTCCCCCCTCAAGTACATAGGTAAACAAATTTCAGGGCTTTTTTTTTTTTTTTTTTTTAATTCAGAAGGGCTATGAAGCATGTGGGATTTTAGTTCCCTGACCAGGAATTGAACCTGGGCCCTTGGCAGTGAAAGTACTGAGTCCTAACCACTCGACTACCAGGGAATTCTCAACAAATTTCAGGTTTAAAAAAGGCTAAGTTTGTGAGTTTTTGAGTATTTAGAATACTGATAAAGTGTTAATAAAAGTGATGGGGACAATACGAAAAAATTGTAGTGTATAGATTAGAATTCCAACTTGAAGGCAATGACAAAATATTCTAAGCAGGAAACCTGATAAAATATTAATAAACAATAAAAATAACAATGCTGTACTATATGTAGGTTAGCAAATACAATGCTATCAAATTTTGTGTTTAATGGAAGGTTAGTTTGAAGGAAAATGGTACACATTCTCATCAGAGCACTGTAGAAATTTATTGCTTATGAATATATTTAATTGTAGTATACTTGTTGATTTAAGTCTTTTTTAGTCATATTCATTTCATAATCACTAAATCCACCTGCAAACCTGGAAGAAGAAAAAGGAAGAAATATATGTACAACACTGAGTATATATTTAAACTTAAATTATACTTAACTGAGCCTTATTCTATGATTTTTTTCCATTTTGATGTTTACATAGTTCACACTTGGTTCACTGAAGTTAAATGATGAATTTTTATCAATAGCTGGATAAATACACCATCTTGGCTTATTAGAATTACAAATCAAATGGTAAAGAACAATGGTGATTTATTATTAGAGCCAAGAGAAAAAGTTACTTAGTAACAAATGCATAAACTATCTGTTCCAGCATTTGCTAGTCATGTGAGGCACGTTTTGTTCCATCTCTTATGCAAGATCGTCTCAAAAATGAATGAGATAAGAAAAACACATTGAAAAACTTTTTATATCTATCAGTTCAGTTCAGTTCAGTTCAGTCACTCAGTCATGTCCGACTCTTAAAATTTTTTGTTAGTTTTTAGCAGTGTGAAAAAAATTTTTATCTTTTTAAAAAATTTCAGTGTACCACCATTTTAACTGTATTCTTAAATATTCTACATCTCAATTTTTAATGACTTGTGGTATATTCCCTGTGAAAAAAATACCATTAGTTCAATTGCCTTTTCCCTCTATGTGGTTTAGAGTAGAAAGACTGTTTTGTCTTTTATAAACATACAAAATGACATTGTTTAGCTTTCTAGATCTCTTAAGTGGTATTTGGGGAGAAAATAGTTCTCCTACCATAGCTGTTGTACAAAACGACAAAGGTGACGACTGCTTCTGTCCCAAAGGCACAGCTGTCCACACTCAAAGTGAATGTCATTCCTAGAATCAATTGTGTGTTGAGAAAGAAGCCACTCAAGGCACTAGACTGTATTTTCAAAAAGTAAAACAAAGGAATCTCTAGTTTATAGGTTTTTTTTAATAGGAGGAGAAAAGTGTAGAGTCATTCTTTCCTCATTTTTTTAGATGGTTTAAATCTCACTAATATATTGATACATTGCTTTACATTTACCTTCCAACTTTTTTTTTTTCCCCAGTGTAAAACTGTTTCAGCTTATACAAGGCAGCAGTCTTCATATGACCGAAACAATGTTTACCCCCAAATGTTAACATTTTAACTCAAATGTCCAAAGTGGAAACACTTAAGAATTTTATTGGCCATAACAAATGATATAAATTGAAAAAAAAATTTTTAACCATCCATCAGAATAAATATTTTTCCAATTTGGTACTATTATATAACATAATAACCAGAGTAATATTTTAATTTCCCCTCTTTGTTTAATTCAGGCAATGATTTTTATTTCTCCCTATTTTATTGATGGGGGATTGTTCACATTGTGAAGCATGTTTCTTTTCAAAGAGTTGGACTATCATTCTAGGTCTCATCAGCCATAGGAGCTCAGCAAACATGGAAAATAGCTTGGGATAAGCAGTACTTAGATTCCAGGCTGTTGGTTCATGTTAAAGCCATTCCATGGCTCCAGATGCAGAACTAAGCTTCCTGAGTCTGGGCAGAGCTGTGCACATATCAGACTCAAGCCAGATGGGTGGTGTCATTTTTTTACAGAATGAAAGCAGGCAAAAATTGAGGCAGACATCAGGTCTCATAAACTAGGTGTATGGGGGAGAGATTACTAGGCAAGGTTTCATATTTTAGTTCGCATGCTGGGGGCCAGACCTTATTCCAGGCATTCCAAATCCTATAATCTGAATGGCCATGTTCATTGCAAAGCTCACCAGTATTTTTAAACCACTGCAGGACTTTGAAAGGACCTGTGGGTTGAAGGACTTTGGTATGTGGTAGTGTTAACGTAGTAGATTGACACAGAGTAGGGACTGATACTATTTAAAATATTTTAAGTACTTCAGATTTAGAAAAAGCAGAGGAACCAGAGGTCAAATTGGCAACATCCACTGGATCATCAAAAAGCAAGAAAATACCAGAAAAACATCTACTTCCACTTGATTGATTATGCCAAAGCCTTTGACTGTGTAGATCACAACAAACTGTGGAAAATTCTGAAAAAGATCGGAATACCAGACACCTTACTTGCCTCCAGAGAAATCTGTATGCAGGTCAATAAGTAGTATTTAGAACCGTGCATGGAACAACAAACTGGTTCCAAATTGGGAAAGGAGTACGTTAAGGCTGTATATTGTCACCTGCTTATTTAACTTATATGCAGAGTACATCATGCAAAATGCTAGGCTAGATGAAGCACAAGCTGGAATCAAGTTTTCCGGGAGGAATATCAATAACCTCAGATATGCAGATGACACCACCCTTATGGCCGAAAGTGAAGATGAACTAAAGAGGCTTTTGATGAAAGTGAAAAAGGAGAGTGAAAAAGCTTGCTTAAAACTCAACATTCAAAAAACTAAGATCATGGCATCTGGTCCCACCACTTAATGGCAAATAGATGGGGAAACAGTGGAAACAGTGAGAGACTTTATTTTTTGTGGGGCTCCAAAGTCACTGCAGTTGGTGACTGCAGCCATGAAATTGAAAGATGCTTGCTCCTTGGAAGAAAAGCTATGACCAACCTAGACAGCATACTAAAAAGCAGAGACATTACTTTGTTTACAAAGGTCCATCAAAGCTATGGTTTTTCCAGTAGTCATGTATGAATGTGAGTTGGACTATAAAGAAAACTGAGTGCTGAAGAATTGATGCTTTTGAACTGTGGTGTTGGAGAAGACTCTTGAGGGTCCCTTGGACTGCAAGGAGATCCAACCAGTCTATCCTAAAGGAAATCAGTCCTGAATATTCATTTGAAGGACTGATGCTGAAGCTGAAGCTCTAGTACTTTGGCCACTAGATGGGAAGAACTGACTCCTTGGAAAAGACCCTGATGCTGGGAAAAATTAAAGGTATAAGGAGAAGGGGATGACAAAGGATGAGGTGGTTGGATGGCATCACCGACTCGATGGATATGAGTTTGAGTAGGCTCCAGGTGTTGGTGATGGACAGGGAAGCCTGGTGTGCTGCGGTCCATGGGGTCGCAAAGAGTCAGACACGACTGAGTGACTAAACTGAAGTACTTCATTTTTTTTTTTTAATTTTGAGATTTTTCATTTGAAGGTAAATCTTAATGCTATTAAATTCACAAATATACTAACCCATAAAAAACCCAATTCTATTGTCTAAAACACACATTGCAAACATACAGATATCTATTCTCTCCCATGTCAGAGCCATTCATGTCATGGTTTGGAAATGGGGAGAATAGATTCCCCTTAAACTGCAAGTCAGCAAGTGTTTCTTTACAGTTAACTTTAGCAAAATTCATACAAGATAGTAATTAATAATGATCTTCTTTACTTGTTAACTCACAAGGAGACACCTTCAAAACTGCATTTTATTAAAGTTTCTGTACTGAAATGTAGAAAAACTGAACTATAAAAATATTGAAAAGTTAAAAATTCCTTAATTTTTTATTCCTGGTACCACTACCACGATTTACAGGGCAATATACCTGATGTAATGAAAAGAAAAAGACAAAGTTACAACAGATAAAAGACCTCAGGACTGTACATCTAATTGACACTACATTGCATTAATCAATAGCTGCACTTTTTGCAAACTGTGGCTATGACAGTCCTGAACAAGAAGGGTTTCCTGCTTAAGCTGCAGTAACTTTTCTGACTATGGATCATCGTTCCTTCTGTGGCAGATTTTTATAGTTCCTCTAACGCATTTGGGACGATTGTCTCAAAGTAACCCGCAGCTTTCCTGACAACTCCTCGCTCTCTCTCCTGCAAAGAACTGTAGCCTTTTTCTTCTGAGTTTTTAGAACCTTCTGCTACCATATCCACCATTTCTACCACCAGATCCATAACCACCACCACAGTGACTGCTCAAGCTTCTTCCACCAAAACTACCCCCTTTCATGGGTCCATAACTTGATTTCTGTTGTCCACTATAATTTCCAAAATCATTATAGTTTCCACCACCATAGTTACCTCCAAAATTTCCTCCTTCATCGTAACCATCATATCCTCCACCACTGCCACCATATCCACCACCTTGGTTTCCACATCCTGGTCCACCACCAGCGTGACCTCCTCTACTACTATAACCAGGACCACCGCCATAGTTGCCAGCATCACCTCCAAATCCATCATATCCACCACCACCTCCTCCACAACCCCCTCTGCTGCTACACCTCCACCACCATAGCCTCCTCTTCCACCGAAGTTTCCACCAGGCCAAGGTTACCTCCACCACCTCCAAAGTTTCCTCCAAGACCCATAAAGTTGCCAGACCCACCTCCACAACCTCTTTGTGATCCAGCAGATTGCATCTCTTGTTTAGAAAGGGCCCTTTTCACTTCACAATTAAGCCCATTAATAGTGTGGTATTTCTGAACAACAATTTTGTCAGCTGTATCACGATCATCAAAAGTTACAAAAGCAAATCCTCTCTTTTTCCCACTCTGCCTGTCTTCCATAACTTCTTTGGTTTCAATCTTGCCATACTTTTCAAAGTAGTCTCTCAAACTATAGTCTTCTGTGTCTTCTTTAATACCACCAACAAAAATTTTCTTCACTTTTAGATGGGCACAGGCTTTACAGAATCCTCTCTAGAAACAGCTCTCTTTGGTTCCACTGCACGCCCATCAACCTTGTGTGGTCAAGCACACATTGCTGGGTCCACTTCTTCAACACAGGAGTAAGTCACAACACCAAAGCCCCTGGAACATTTTGTTTGGGGGTCTCTCATCACCACACAATCTGTAAGTGTGCCCCATTTCTCAAAATCATTCTCTTAAGCTATCATCTGTAGATTCAAAGCTCAGACCACCAATAAACAGCTTTCTCAACCGCTCTGGGTCCTTGGGATCATGACCCTCCATTTTGAAACCAGACTCACCTCTTCCAACTTGAGTTCAATATGAGACTCTGAAGTACTTTAGATTATTCCTATCAGTGCAGGGTGGGGGCGGGGGGAGGGGGGAAGGAACGCTAAAATCCTATCATCTGCTAACTTGAATAAAAGGATCTTGTCTTCAAGTAGACTGTCGTTTAAAAATTGCTCTTACACGAACACATATCAGTTCAGTTCAGTTCAGTTACTCAGTCGTGTCCGACTCTTTGCGACCCCATGAATCACAGCAGGCCAGGACTCCCTGTCCATCACCAACTCCCGGAGTTCACCCAAACCCATGCCCATCCAGCCATCTCATCCTCGGTCATCCCTTTCTCCTCTTGCTCCCAATCCCTCCCAGTATCAGAGTCTTTTCCAATGAGTCAACTCTTCTCATGAGGTGGCCGAAGTACTGGAGTTTCAGCTTCAGCATCATTCCTTCCAAAGAAATCCCAGGGCTGTTCTCCTTCAGAATGGACTGATTGGATCTCCTTGCAGTCCAAAGGACTCTCAAGAGTCTTCTTCAACACCACAGTTCAAAAGCATCAATTCTTTGGCTCTCAGCCTTCTTTACAGTCCAACTCTCACATCCATACATGACTACTGGAAAAACCACAGCCTTGACTAGATGGACCTTAGTCAGCAAAGTAATATCTCTGCTTTTGAATATGCTATCTAGGTTGGTCATAACTTTTCTTCCAAGGAGTAAGCGTCTTTTAATTTCATGGCTGCAGTCACCATCTGCAGTGATTTTGGAGCCCAGAAAAATAAAGTCTGACACTGTTTCTACTGTTTCCCCATCTATTTCCCATGATGTGATGGGACTGGATGCCATGATCTTCATTTTCTGAATGTTGAGCTTTAAGCCAACTTTTTCACTCTCCTCTTTCACTTTCATCAAGAAGCTCTTTAGTTCCTCTTCACTTTCTGCCATAAGGGTGGTGTCATCTGCATATCTGACCAGATGCCATGATCTTCGTTTTCTGAATGTTGAGCTTTAAGCCAACTTTTTCACTCTCCTCTTTACTACCTCTCAACCATAAATAGCACAGAGAGTTTGGGGGTATTTAAAATAAGGTCTGGATGGAAGGAAGTAGACATTCAGCAATTTAGTTTTAGTTCTAAATTTAAAAAGAGAAAAATAAAGATACTTGAGTTTTCTTCCAAATTGTCCAGATTAGGTCACATAAGAAAGAAGGAAGAAAGGAATTTGGGACAGTTTGTTCAGTGCAGAAGGTAGGAAAAGACTTTACCTTAAAAACTAGGTGGTCTCTGAGTTGATCATCTCTCTGCAATACATTCTAGGACTGTTGTAGGATATGTAGAGACAAGAGAAAGGAAACTGCTATTAGACTATATACACTCTCCTTCATGTGGCAAAGCAAAAAAAACTCCCCAAATTGCAATGGCTTAAGATAACCAATGTTTCCTTTCACTCAATAACTTTATGAAAAAGATAGATTATCTTCATTTTATGGATAAAGAAACAGACTTATTCAAGAGCATATGAGAGGGAGACTTCTGAGATCTCCCATTTTCCAAAGCCTGTGTATTCTTTCTATTTCATTATTCACAAATGCCTCTCACAAGGAGGACACCTCCAGTCTTAACACTATGTGGTCCTGGCCAGAATGGAGCTCTGAAGATGAAATATCTTTACTATTTCCTACCTGTTTCCTAACTGTGAAGTTCTTCCCTGGGCATCCAGCGAGGAGAGAACTTATCTCCTTCTTCCTCTGTCTCATTGCCTCCAAGAAGGCGCATAGGGTAGGCAAGTGTCCACAAAGTTGACATGGTAATGAGAGGGTAACAGGCAGAAGGCCGGGGGTCTCCAAACAGAGGAAATAGGCTGCAGGTGTCAGACACTTTTTTTTACCTCTCTCTCTTAAGCAGCAGGAGGAAACAAACTAGTGTTATATTTTTTTCCCCTTCTCTATACAAATTTAAAAAGAGATTTCTCTTAAAATTCTGTGTTGCCATAAGACACCGGGTTCCACCTGAATTTAACTTTTCTCAAACCTTGAGCTAACCAATGCATTTTTCTTATGGAAGTGTTTGTCTTAAGCTATGTTAATATTTACCCTAAACTCTGTCTTCAAGTCAGGTTCTGCCTAAGACTCAGAACCTACTTGACAAGCCAGTATAATTTACTCATACATTGTTCTCCTAATCAATGTTAATGAAACTATATTTACTTGGAAACCTGCCCTTCTTCAAGATTCATGTCAATCGTTTTATGACCCAGGATGACTCACCTGGTGCCAAAGTTATCTCAAAATGCATGTTGTGGGTAAGGGGCCTGGTGCCAGTCTCTGAGTTTTGAGACATTTCCTTTCTCTAATTAGCAGACTGCTGGTAGCTATATAATATCCAACTAAAGACTAGCAGGGGGGCACTCTTTATGCCCCCTTCTGATGTCTATGTCAGAAGCTTTCTCTATCTCTTTTATACTTTAATAAAACTTTATTACACAAAAGCTCTGAGCAATCAAGCCTTGTCCCTGGTGCTGGATTGAATTCTTCTCCAGAGGCCAAGAATCCTGGTATATTTCGTGGTTCAGCAACAATCTTTCAGTAAGTTGACATATTTGGGTTTAAATCCTGATTCTAGCTACTTGTCAGCTATGGGGACCTAGATAAGATACTTAACATTTCTCTATCTCAGTTTCCTTGGCCTTTAAAATGGGAATACTAGTGGCATTTATTTCAGGTGTTTGCTGTAAGGATTAAATGAAATAGTAGACCCAAAGTCCTTACCATATTGCTTAATGTGTAGTAAATAATCCATATAATTAGAAACTCTTGACCTCTCGCTTTCCATTTCTATACCTGATGATTCCCACAAACCCTTGACCTGAGAAAACTGGATTGCAACAATTCAGCTTATAAGTATGTTTTTGGAAAAAGGTGGTCCGGTGAGTAAGAAGTATGAAAATGTCGTCTGTGTATGGGGTGAATTCCACTCATACTTACAAGTTTATTCTATAAAGTCAGAGGTGGTTATAGGAATTCTTGAATCTTAGAGATATGAAGAAGGATGTGGATTTTTTTGTTGTATAGTTTATGGATGTATAAACTAAATTTGGTAAACTGAACAAATCTCAAGTTACAACGTGATTAGCTTTTACAAAAAATGGGCATATTTGTGTAACACCCAAGTGATACTCCAGATAAAAACAGAGAACAAGGCCAGCACCATGCAATCACGCCCACATCTCGCCTGGTCAGCCCCTTCCTCCACCCAGTGTAACCACTCTGTTGGCTTCTTATTATCCTAGACTAGGTTTTCCCCTTTGAACTTTTTAAAAAAGAAATCATGGAACATGTATTGTTGATCAGTTTTAAGCTGGTGAAATTCATCCATGCTACTGTGTATAGCAGAAGTTTACTCCTTTGTATTGTTATTTGATTTTCTATCATATGAATCACAGTTTTATTTTCCAGTGTTTTTGTGTGTTGCATTCTTTCTCATTTTTGACTACCACAATGAATACTTTGAATATCCTTAAATATACCCTTTCCTCTTATATGAACACATGTGTTTCTATGGGAATATACCAAAGAGAGGAATTGCTGGGTCGTAGAATATGTGTCTATTCAGGTTTAGTAGAGAACATTACATAGTTTCTCCAGTGTCAGTTTTCACTACCACCAGCAAGATAAGAGAGTTCTATTTCCCCGTACTCTCTAACACTGATCCATCCTTTTGTATTTTAAACTTTTAGACATTTTAAAGGGTGTGTAGAACATTCTCACAGTGATTTGAGTAGCTTTTCTCTAATGCCTGGTGATACTGAGTATCTTTTCATGTGCTCTTTTGTCATTTAGATTTCCTCCTTTAAGAACTATCTCTTCAAGATTTTGCTCACTCAGTCCTGTCTGAATCTTTGTGTCCCTATGGACTGTAGAACACCAGGCTCCTCTGTCCATGGGATATTACAGACAAGAATATTGGTGTGGGTTGCCAGTTCCTATTCCAGAGGAACTTCCCTGCTCTGGGATAGAACTCATGTCTCTTATGTCTCCTCATTGGCAAGGGGGTTCTTTGTCACTGAGCCACCTTGAAATTTTTTACTTATTTTTAAAACAAAAAACGAGCTGTCCTTTCTTATTAATATACAGTACATATTTAAAAATTCAGAATCTAAGTTCTTTGTCACATTTATGTAATACAAATATATACTTGCAGCATTTTTACTGTCTTAGTGTTACCTTTTGATGAACAGAAGTTCTTAATTTTACTTAAGTTCCCCTTACCAATCTTTCTCTTTGTGATAGCATTTAGTTGTCCTGTACTGTTTGCTGGAGATGAGACACTTATGAATCATCTATGGCTATTGATGGGTAATTGGAATAAAAGGGGAGCACTGAAGATGCTTGACTAAACTGAAGGGAGTGAGGACATACTTTTAAAGGCAGAGGGGAAGAACATCACAAAGACCAGCAGGGTCATGATTTGGGGTCAGGGAGTTTATAGTGGAGCAGGACAACCCTGAAGAGACTGCAGAGGTCCCATATGGGCAAAGGCATGATCACTCCTTTATCTTGCAGAAGAGAGACATTTTCTAAGACTTTAGCTTCAAGACAAGACCCTGGATAGAGTCCAGAGTTATGGTTTGATTTTTCTCTCTATTTTTATACTCTTTATTTTTATATTTGTGGCCCATGTATGGCAAGGTGGTGCAGTGCTGATTCAAAGCTTCTGAGGTCTGAGAGGTTGCAGATGGTGTAAAACCAAACTTAAATTGCTTTCAGGATCCAATGAGTTAGAGCAGGTCATGTTTTTATGCATTATATGCTTAGTAAATGCATCTTCCTTTCCTTGCACATAATTATATTAACTTAAGTAACAGTATGAGGATGATTTAGAATTGTAATGGGGTGAAAGCCAAAGTAAGTTTTTTGTTTTTTGATTTGTATGTGTGTGTTCTTTTATTTAAAGCATGGACCATTGTTTTCCTTTTATTTAAAAAATGAATTTCACATTTATTTAGTTAGTATTACATGACTTAGTCAATTTTACATGTGTCACCTAGGTGCTTTCATGTAACTATCTAATTTAATCTTCACAATAAAGGGTATGTTACTGTCACTGTTTTACAAACGGGGGATAGAGGCTAAGACAGATGAAATAATTTGCCCAACAACCCTTGTCTAATAAAATATTTAAGAGCTCAGAATTTAGCTATGTTTTTATTGTGAAATTAGTTATAGTTTTGAATTTTATGATTAAAAATTATTCACTATTATACACCACTATTTTATTTTAGAATAACTTACATTTTAAATTATTTGAATATTATAACACCATTAATAAATTATTTTCTGATTCATAAGCTTAAGATTGCAAGTGTGAATGTGAAATAGGGCTTTACTTTGTAAAACAGAGCAGGAACAACATTTAAATATATGCTGATCTCAGTGGTAACTATATATCTTTGGATGGATAACTTTTTAGGAAGACATAGTTTGATAATGGGGATTTTGGATGAGTTCTTGTGCCTTGCTTGGAACATCAGTTCAACAGGGAGAAATATAGTAAACCAGTGTGATTAATAGCACCCCACTCCAGTACTCTTGCCTGGAAAATTCCATGGACAGAGGAGCCTGATGGGCTGCTGTCCATGGGGTCGCTGAGAGTCGGACATGACTGAGAGACTTCACTTTCACTTTTCACTTTCATGCATTGGAGAAGGAAATGGCAACCCACTCCAGTGTTCTTGCCTAGAGAATCCCAAGGATGGATGAGCCTGGTGGGCTGCCGTCTCTGGGGTCGCACAGAGTCGGACACGACTGAAGTGACTTAGCAGCAGCAGCAGCAGTGCGATTAAGGTCAAATGTGATTCCATAATTACAGGGCCACATATAGTCCCAGTGGTCACAGGACTGACACTTCCCTAAAGTAGTTGTGCTGGATTTTGGTTGTCAGCTTAGCACTGTTGTTACTCATTTCTACAGTTTTATCTGCATTCAAGAAGTATGTTTGAGCTGAATTTCTTTACATGGTAGTTATGAGGTAGGATTTTCCAATGATAGGTATTTGAACAATACTTGGAAGATAGAGAGGAAGACAGAGATGGCAATGGCAACCCACTCCAGTACTCTTGCCTGGAGAATCCCATGGACAGAGGAGCCTGGTGGGCTGCCATCTCTGGGGTCACACAGAGTCGAACACGACTGAAGCGACTTAGCAGCAGCAAAGAGGAAGAAAGGCTGTTACTCCCAGGGAATGGTTTCTCAGACATCTCTTTCAGCTCCTATTTTGTGGCCGGGATGGTCAGACATGGTAGCTTCTCAGACTTCTCTCTTCAAGGCATCACTTTGCATTTTGGTGTCCTGATGTGGAGGCATCTCAGATTTTCCCATGGGCTTTTGTGTCAAGGACCCTGAACGCAAACGCAGTGTCCTACAGTTCTTCCAGTTTCCCTGAGCCCTAGCATCTCTACCTGCACCTGAGCATTAATAACTCTAAATTTCTCAGTTGCCCTCTCATGTTGACTTAACTAGGCTATTCAGCCTCTGTACCTCATTTTCCTTAATTGTTAAATAGAATAAAATAATGCCTACCTTAGGGGATATATGTGTATCTATGGCTGATTCAAGTTGAGGTTTGACAGAAAACAACAAAATTCTATAAAGCAATTATCCTTCAATTAAAAAGATTGTTCTACACTTGCTTATTCTTTTGTTTCCTTTTTCCATGCACCTATGCATTCACTCAGTCACCCACAATGAAAGGATGAATGATGCCCTTCATAGCATTACCATCAAATTACAGCTTGGCCAAACCCCTCCTTAATGCAATGTTTAATATCTGTTTTGTGGTCTAACAGGTTTAGGGTCTCCCTTCTTCTTCCACTCCTATCCCTCCCCACCCATTTAGTCAGGGTTCAGTCCTTGTCAGGTCACATTCAACATGCTTTTCTGCATTTTCAGCTTCTACCATTCATATCTTGTTTTCAATTATTGTGTATTTTTTTAAAAAAATTCAGCATCTCTTGTTCTGTTTCATTTAGATAAGTTTTATTTAGAGGATTGCTTCTCTTCACCTCTCAGTCTATATCGTTTGGGCAGAGGTGACCCCATCCTTGGAATCAAAGACAAGTACATGTCTTAATCCTGAGCAATCAGAGCAATGGATGCATCATCTTGGCCACAGTTATTGGTTTCAGATCAATTCAGTTGCTCAGTCGTGTCCGACTCTTTGCAACTCCCATGAATTGCAGCACACCAGGCCCCCTGTCCATCACCAACTCCTGGAGTTCACTCAAACGTATGTCCATCGAATTGGTGATGCCATCCAGCCATCTCATGCTCTTTTGTCCCCTTCTCCTCCTGCCCTCAATCTGTCCCAGCATCAGAGTCTTTTCCAATGAGTCAACTCTTCGCATGAGGTGGCCAAAGTACCAGAGTTTCAGCTTTAGCATCATTCCTTCCAAGGAACACTCAGGGCTTATCTTCTTTAGAATGGACTGGTTGAATCTCCTTGCAGTCCAAGGGACTCTCAAGAGTCTTCTCTAACACCACAGTTCAAAAGCATCAATTCTTTGGTGCTCAGCTTTCTTCACAGTCCAGCTCTCACATCCATACATGACCACTGGAAAAACCATAGCCCTGACTAGATGGACCTTTGTTGGCAAAGTAATGTCTCTGCTTTTGAATATACTATCTAGGTTGTTCATAACTTTCCTTCCAAGGAGTAAGCGTCTTTTAATTTCATGGCTGCAGTCACCATCTGCAGTGATTTTGGAGCCCCCCCAAAATAAAGTCTGACACTGTTTCCACTGTTTCCCCACCTATTTCCCATGAAGTGATGGGACCAGATGCCATGATCTTCGTTTTCTGAATGTTGAGCGTTAAGCCAACATTTTCACTCTCCTCTTTCACTTTCATCAAGAGGCTTTTTAGCTCCTCTTCACTTTATTCACTTTTTTATTGGTTTCAGTTCAGTTCAGTCACTTAGTCGTGTCCAACTCTGTGACCCCATGAATTGCAGCACGCCAGGCCTCCCTGTTCATCACCACCTCCCAGAGTTCATTCAGACTCATGTCCATTGAGTCAGTGATGCCATCCAGCCATCTCATCCTCTGTTGTCCCCTTCTCCTCCTGCCCCCATCTCTCCCAGCATCAGGGTCTTTTCCAGTGAGTTAGCTCTTTACATCAGGTGGCCAAAGTATTGGAGCTTCAGCCTCAGCATCAGTCCTTCCAAAGAACACCCAGGACTGATCTCCTTCAGAATGGACTGACTGGCTCTCCTTGCAGTCCAAGTTACTCTCAGGAGTCTTCTCCAACACCACAGTTCAAAAGCATCCATTCGAATGGACAAATGACACAAGAAGCCTCAGCAAGACAATAGGAGGGGTGAATTCATGTTTAGAATCAACCCTCATTCCATCAGAGACATTCAGAGGGCTCAAACAAACCTTGTGAGCCCCAGGACCCAGGGACCCCTCAGCGACTGAGACAGAAGTGTGTTTGAGCATCTACTGGGGAGGTACGAGTGGGTGATGGTCTGCCCCAGGGACATGTTCCGTGTGCAGCAGACTTGGGTATGGCATAAGCCTTTTTGGAGAAGGTCACCATTAACCCCACCATAGAGCTGCCAGAACTTATACAGGACTGGGAATTTGAACTATGTACGGAGGTTCATGCCATTGTACAGGAGACAGGGAGCAAGACCATCACCAAGAAAAAGAAATGTAAAGAAGCCAAATCGCTGTCTGAGGAGGCCTTACAAATAGCTCTGAAAATAAGAAAAGCAAAAAGCAAAGGAGAAAAGGAAAGATACACCCATTTGAATGCAGAATTCCAAAGATTAGCACGGAGAGATAAAGGCTTCTTCAGGGATCAATGCAAACAAATAGAGGAAAACAACAGATTGGGAAAGACTAGAGATCTCTTCAAGAAAATTAGAGATACTAAGGGAATATTTCATGCAAAGATGGGCAAAATAAAGGACAGAAATGGTATGGACCTAAAGAAGCTGAAGATATTTAAAAAAAGGTGGCAAGAATACACAGAAGAACTGTACAAAAAAGATCTTCATAACCCAGATAATCTTGATGGTAAGATCACTCGCCTATAGCCAGACATCCTGGAATGTGAAGTCAAGGGGGTCTTAGGAAGCAACACTATGACAAAGCTAGTAGAGGTGATGGAATTCCAGTTGAGCTATTTCAAATCCGGAAAGATGATGCTGTGAAAGTGCTGCACTCAATATGCTAGCAAATTTGGAAAACTCAGCAGGGGCCACAGGACTAGAAAGGTCAGTTTTCATTTCAATCCAAAAGAAAGGCAATGCTAAAGAATGTTCAAGTACTGCACAATTGCACTTATCTCACATACTAGTAAAGTAATACTCAAAATCTCCAGGCCAGCCTTCAACAATACATGAACCATGAACTTCCAGATGTGCAAGCTGGATTTACAAAAGGCAAAGGAATCAGAGATGAAACTGCCAACATCCACTGAATCATCTAGAAAGCAAGAGAGTTCCAGAAAAACATCTATTTCTGCTTTATTGACTATGCCAAAGCCTTTGACTGTTTGGATCACAACAAACAATGGAAAATTCTTCAAGAAATGGGAATACCAGACAACCTGACTTGCCTCGTGAGAAATCTGTATGCAAATCAAGAAGCAACAGTTAGAACTGGACATGGAACAACAGACTGGTTCCAAATAGGAAAAGGTGTATGTCAAGGCTATCTATTGTCACTGTGCTTATTTAACTTATATGCAGAGTACATCATGAGAAATGTGGGGCTGGATGAAGCACAAGCTGGAATTAAGATTGCTAGGAGAAATATCAATAATCTCAGATATGCAGATAACACCACCCTTATGGCAGAAAGTGAAGAAGAACTAAAGAGTCTCTTGATGAAAGTGAAAGAGAAGAGTGAAAAAGTTGGCTTGAAGCTCAACATTCAGAAAACTAAGATCATGGCATCTGGCCCCATCACTCCATGGCAAATAGATGGTGAAGCAGTAGAAACAGCAGCTGACTTTATTTTGGGGGGCTTGAAAATCACTGCAGATATTTACTGTAGCCATGAATAAAGACACAGTTACTCCTTGGGAGAAAAGTTATGACCAACCTAGACAGCATATTAAAAAGCAGAGACATTACTTTGCCAACAAAGCTCTGTCTAGTCAAGGCATGGTTTTTCCAGTAGTCATGTATGGATGTGAGAGTTGGGCTATAAAGAAAGCTAAGCATCGAAGAATTGATACTTTTGAACTGTGGTGTTGGAGAAGACTCTTGAGAGTCCCTTGGATTGCAAGGAGATCCAATCAGTCCATCTTAAAGGAAATCATTCCTGGGTGTTCATTAGAAGGACTGATGCTAAAGCTCAAAGTTCTATACTTTGGCCACCTTATGCGAAGAGCTGACTCATTTGAAAAGACACTGATGCTGGGAAAGATTGAAGGTGGGAGGAGAAGGGGATGACAGAGGATGAGATGGCTGGATGGCATCACTGACTCAATGGATATGAATTTGAGTAAACCCCAGGAGTTAGTGATGGACAGGGAGGCCTGGGTAGCTGCAGTGCATGGGGTCACAAAGAACCAGACATGACTGAGTGACTGAACTGAACAGATCTGAAATGACACAAGCAGGAAAAATAGGGGAAATCCAAGAATTTTTTAGATAGAATGATTGGGAAAGAGTTTCTTAATCCACCAGGCTTGCTAAGCTAATAGAATATGAGTTTCAAGCTGCTGGAAACCAATGTCAGTTCAGTTCAGTCACTCAGTCGTGTCTGATTCTTTGCGACCCTATGAATTGCAGCACGCCAGGCCTCCCTGTCCATCACCATCTCCTGGATTTCACTCAGACTCATGTTCATCGAGCCCGTGATGCCATCCAGCCATCTCATCCTGTCATCTGCTTCTCCTCCTGCCCTCAATCCTTCCCAGCATCAGAGTCTTTTCCAAGGAGTCAACTCTTTGCATGAGGTGGCCAAAGTACTGGAGTTTCAGCTTTAGCATCATTCCTTCCAAAGAAATCCCAGGGCTGATCTCCTTCAGAATGGACTGGTTGTATCTCCTTGCAGTCCAAGGGACTCTCAAGAGTCTTCTCTAACACCATAGTTCAAAAGCATCAATTCTTCGGTGCTCAGCCTTCTTCACAGTCCAACTCTCACATCCATACATGACCACAGGAAAAACCATAGCCTTGACTAGACGGACCTTAGTCGGCAAAGTAATGTCTCTGCTTTTGAATATGCTATCTAGGTTGGTCATGACTTTTCTTCCAAGGAGTAAGCATCTTTTAATTTCATGGCTGCAGTCACCATCTGCAGTGATTTGGGAGCCCCCCAAAATAAAGTCTGACACTGTTTCCACTGTTTCCCCATCTATTTCCCATGAAGTGATGGGACCAGATGCCATGATCTTCGTTTTCTGAATGTTGAGCTTTAAGCCAACTTTTTCACTCTCCTCTTTCACTTTCAACAAGAGGGTTTTTAGTTCCTCTTCACTTTCTGCCATAAGGGTGGTGTCANTCATGGCTGCAGTCACCATCTGCAGTGATTTTGGAGCCCAAAAAAACAAAGTCTGACACTGTTTCTACTGTTTCCCCATCTATTTCCCATGAAGTGATGGGGCCAGATGCCATGATCTTCGTTTTCTGAATGTTGAGCTTTAAGCCAACTTTTCCACTCTCCTCTTTCACTTTCAACAAGAGGGTTTTTAGTTCCTCTTCACTTTCTGCCATAAGGGTGGTGTCATCTGCATATCTGAGGTTCTTTATATTTCTCCCAGCAATCTTGATTCCAGCTTGTGTTTCTTCCAGTCCAGCATTTCTCATGATGTACTCTGCATAGAAGTTAAATAAGCAAGGTGACAATATACAGCCTTGATGTACCCCTTTTCCTATTTGGACCCAGTCTATTGTTCCATGTCCAGTTCTAACTGTTGCTTCCTGACCTTCATACAGATTTCTCAAGAGGCAGGTTAGGTCTTCTGGTATTCCTGTCTCTTTCAGAATTTTCCACAGTTTATTGTGATCTACACAGTCAAAGGCTTTGGCATAGTCAATAAAGCAGAAGTAGATGTTTTTTTTGAACTCTCTTGCTTTTTCCATGATCCAGCGATGTTGGCAATTTGATCTCTGGTTCCTCTGCCTTTTCTAAAACCGCTTGAACATCAGGGAGTTCATGGTTCATGTATTGCTGAGGCCTGGCTTGGAGAATTCTGAGCATTAGTTTACTAGCGTGTGAGATGAGTGCAATTGTGTGGTAGCTTGAGCATTCTTTGGCATTGCCTTTCTTTGGGATTGGAATGAAAACTGACCTTTTCCAGTCCTGTGGCCACTGCTGCATTTTCCAAATCTGCTCGCATATTGAGTGCAGCACTTTCACAGCATCATCTTTCAGGATTTGAAACAGTTCAACTGGAATTCCATCACATCCACTAGCTTTGTTCATAGTGATGCTTTCTAAGGCCCACTTGACTTCACATTCCAAGATGTCTGGCTCTAGATTAATGATCACATCATCATGATTATCTGGGTCATGAAGATCTTTTTTGTACAGTTCTTCTGTGTATTCTTGCCACCTCTTCTTGATATCTCTGCTTCTGTTAGGTCCATACCATTTCTGTCTTTTATCGAGCCCATCTTTGCATGAAATGTTCCCTTTGTATCTCTAATTTTCTTGAAGAGATCTCTAGTCTTTCCCATTCTGTTGTTTTCTTCTATTTCTTTGCATGATCGCTGAAGAAGGCTTTCTTATCTCTTCTTGCTATTCTTTGGAACTCTGCATTCAGATGCTTATATCTTTCCTTTTCTCTTCTGCTTTTTGTCTCTCTTTTCACACCTATTTGTAAGGCCTCCCCAGACAGTCATTTTGCTTTTTTGCACTTCTTTTCCATTGGGATGGTCTTGAACCCTGTCTCTTGTACAATGTCAAGAACCAAAACCCATGTAGCTGAATACAAATGGGAACCTATCTGAGAATGAAGCCAGATGCAGAGAAATCTGAAGCAAGCCTAGAGAGACAGGCAATGTCTTGATGACATTTTTTGAGACATTGAGTCCAGTGTTTCTTAAGCTTGGGCACATTTTTTAAGCTTCTCTGGCGGCTCAGATGGGAAAGAATCTGCCTGCAGTGTGGGAGACCTGGGTTTGATCCCTGGATTGGAAAGATCCCCTGGAGGAGGGCATGGCAATGTTCTCCAGTATTCTTGGCTGGAGAATCTCCATGGACAGAGGAGCCTGGAGGGCTACAGTCCATGGGGTCACAAAGAGTCAGACACGACTGCGTGACTGTTTCACCCTTTCACTTTCATGGTTATAAAACTAGGGTTAAAATGAACAAGCCTTGCCCAGTCTACCACTTGACTTAGCCAGTTCCAAATCCTTACTCAGTTGTCTTTTTAAGGCTCAACTCCTTGAAATTAAAAGCTGTCAACCGTTGGGCACCACGTACAATCTGCTGTGCAATCTGTTGTCCTACATTTACATTTTAGCTTGTACCTGGATATTTAAAATGCAGTGAGTCTCCATTCATCTGCTCCTTTATTCAGCATTCTCTAAATGCACTGAGTACACAGTGGTGACAGCACTTGCCTCTATGGGTGCTTATGATAGTTATCTTATAGCTTCTTACTTTCAGAGTCTGATGTAGCAGCTGCATCTCTCTGTGTGTGTACGTGTGTTTGCAATGTCAAAATTCATATTTTTGCCAGGGATTGGCAGGACACTCACTTAAATAATCACAGTCATCTTAAAGCTCCAGGACTCTGGCCAATGAAAGGGCTTCCGAAAAGATACTGATAATCTTCTTGTTTCAGTAGCTTTGTCACCAGGATCTCTGTCTCTGCCTTTCATAGAAGGAGTATTGTCTAGTTTTTAAGAGTGCAGTCTCCCACAACGGGCTGGATTCAGCTCTCAGATCCACTGTTGTGTATATCTAGGCAAATTTACCTAACCCTGGTAACTCTCTGCTTTTGCCTTTGCAAAATGAGATAGCATGCCTACTTATTTGAGTATTTGTGAGAATTAAGTGAGGTTGTGTGTGTAAGCACTTTGCACTGTTTCTGGTAGTAGTCAAGCCCAGATAAACGACAGTTTTGCTTTATTCCAACGATTCTTAATATTTGACTAGAAAGACGGAAGTCTGTTTGTCCTTCAGGAATCAGCTGGAAGGCTCTGTCATTTTTTTTTTTATTACATATACCATAGTTTTATCTAACATATAACCTATTTTCAAATATCCACAATTGTGGATATTTTATAACTTTTTTTTTCCAGTATTCAATCAATGGTTCAGCATTGTATTTTCTTTATCATGTCTTGTAAAGCTCATTTAATTTAGAACAGTAACCATTTCTCTTTTGGTCTTATGACACTGATCTTTTGAAGAATCTGGAGCAGTGACTTTAAAGAATGCCTGATGATTTGGATCTGTCTGAATGCTTCCTCATGATTAGATTCTAGATCGTCAGTGTATTTCAATTTTCAAAAGAATAATGACAGTTACAGAACTTACTGAATTTAATATTTTAAAATGCTTGAAGATTAATATTCTCTACTGGGACCCTTGAAACTTCGATGGAAGAAATTCAACCAGAATATTTATATTTCAGTATAATCTTGTGTGTTAGGAAGCTGAACAGTTGATCAAGAATTCTTGTCACCTTAGACATTTTGTGATTTTTTTCCCCCAAGTTTTTTTTAAAAAAAACTTAAATGTGTTTTGAGATATGTGGACATAATTGTAATGTAAACTATTATACAACTGTCTTTGTGACTTCACAGGCAGGTGAATTTTGCTATTACTATTGAATACAAATGACCATGTATGATCACGCAAACAGCATTTGTGATATTTAATGACAAAGGTTAAAATATCCATTATGAATGTTAATTTTGAAGTTATAAATTATGTGTTATCTAAGTTTTTCTGGGCATCTGAAAAACTTATCTGGGAGACGATGTAAGATTCCCAGAGTTACCTGGGATTATGAAATTGTTGAACATGTTATATGCTCAGTGATATGGCTCACTGAGCCATTTCCTCAGTGATTGAAGGAGAAAGGGGGAAAAAAATCATCATACAATTAACACACTCTCTAACAAAACAGAAAGCCAAGGAAAAAACAATCCGTCTTTATTAAAAACTGACGAAGTTCTTTTCAGACATGCCCAAACTTAAAGTGAGGATTTCTTCAACCGTCTAAATGCTCTAGAAATTTTGGTTCTCTCTGTTCACAGCCAGTTGTATAACAGAAATACTTGATACTGTTTTCCTCCCTGTGTGTGAAGTAATGAATCATTGATTATGTGACTTGTTATGTATTCTATTAAACACTAAAGAATAAAAAAAAAAAATGCTTGAGTCCATAATGATAATAAAAGGCAAAATTTGAAGGAAAGAAAGTTTCTTTTTTAGAGAAGAATGACAGCTAGCAAAATGCAGAATGAATTATGTGATTAGAAAATCTCCACTTTTCAGCCACAGATGCAATATTTACTTCAGGCAATGATAATCAATGTAAACTCAAATATTAAATGAATGCAATGCTCTGTCATTTTTAAGGAAGTTAGTTGTTTAATTCTTCTCATTCCTTCTCATCTTAATCTTTATTATGGTGTATATAATGATTTTTCCATATTTTTTTTTTTCTTCACAGAACGGTGCAATGTCTTGAAAAAAAAAAATCAATTTAACACCGGTAACTGAAATCATGTATAACTTTAGACATTCATTAATTTATAGGTAATGGGCATATAATTTGCTTTGAAAGCATTGCTCTGACTGTTGTGCATGGACTGGTGTGGCAGAAGCAGGGGACTGGTTATCATTACTGCACTGGTCCAAGGAGAAGTGATGGTGGCACAAGCTGGTGGTGGAGGGAGAAATACCTGGTCGTGTTTTGCATGTGCTTTAAAACTAAAGCTATATATTTGAAAGAAGAAAATGAGAATAACAAAAATATAAATATAAGAGTAATAAAAAATTAATGAAAAATCCTTTCTGTTCTGTGATGACCAAAAATGAGTTTTGTTTTATGGTAAATTGATTTGGCCTCTAGATGGCTCCATTTTGCTAAAGAAACGTCAGGATTCTTTGTGTGTATAGGTGTTCTGGAAAATTTCACTGCTGCTGTATGTTTGGTTTTCCAGATTGGTATTATGGCTTCACTGTAAATTAATAAGCAGTTTTGACTTTTTTGATGAGATAGAGTTACGTGCATTGGCTCACATTTCTAACATAAATTTCTTCATTTTTGAGCCACTATTTTTCTAGTAGTCATGTATGGGTGTGAGAGTTGGACTGTGAAGAAGGTTGAGAACCAAAGAATTGATGCTTTTGAACTGTGGTGTTGGAGAAGACTCTTGAGAGTCCCTTGGACTGCAAGGAGATCAAACCAGTTCATTCTAAAGACCAGTCCTGGGTGTACTTTGGAAGGAATGATGCTAAAGCTGAAACTCCAGTACTTTGGCTACCTCATGCAAAGAGTTGACTCCTTGGAAAAGCCTTTGATGCTGGGAGGGATTGGGGGCAGGAAGAGAAGGGGACGACAGAGGATGAGATGGCTGGATGGCATCACTGACTTGATGGATGTGAGTCTGAGTGAACTCTGGGAGTTGGTGATGGACAGGGAGGCCTGGCATGCTGCGATTCATGGGGTCGCAAAGAGTCGGACATGACTGATGACTGAACTGAACTGGAGAAACTTTAGAAGCCAGGGAAACATTGTGTATGTTGGTTACTTGTTGGGTTTCAAAATGTTTAAATTTACTCATTCACTCATTCATTTATTGAATGATTTCTGTATTACAGGCACAATATTGGAGGCAGTGAAAAATATCACTATGAGTAAAAATATATATTCTGTCCTTTATCTATGCTGTGCCACGTTAAGTCATTTCACTTGTATCTGACTCTTTTGACCCTGTGGACAATAGCCCACCAGGTTCCTCTGTCCTTAGGATTCTCCAGGCAAGAATACTGGAGTGGGTTGCAATGCCCTCCTCTACAGGATCTTACCAACAAAGGGATAGAACCTGTGCCTCTTAGGTCTCCTGCACTACAGAGAAGTTAAGTAACCTGGTAAAGTTCAACCTGGGATTTTTTTAAA